>CM067321.1:76114777-76467277 GCA_034231615.1 Meghimatium bilineatum | reverse complement strand
CTGTTAGTTTTTCAGACAGTTAGTTTCTCAGTTTAGATGACATTTACATACGAAAACTGACAAATGATCTTTTTTACTGTTTTTTTCTTTTAGGTTAAACTTCATCCTTATGCCGAGTAGAAGCCTAGTTGATAGCGAGCTTGCTTACTGTCACCTGGTTACAGCGTACCAGGTTCGAAACCATTTCTAGACCAAAAAATCCGGATCGTGATTTCTTGCCCGGCACGACTGTTCCTCTAGTCCACCCAGCTGCAAATGGGTACCTAACGCATGAGTTGGAGAAGGTAAACACAACAAGGACGAGAACTGTCCACCCTACCTAATAGTTTCTGCGGTATAGTACATGAAGTATTATATACATCCCGACGGCAGGTTGCTGCCATGGAACTTACCTTTACATCATTAAAGTAATCACATCTACCACCCTGGGCGTATGTATATATATTCTCTAATTCAGTTTTTAAAATCCTTACACATATCATACGGGCCAAATCAGGCCCGTAGATGCGTGGGTCAGGGGGAAAGAGGTTGTAGGATTCAACCCCCCCCCCCTCCCTTCACCATAGAAAACTGTAACACATTATTTAATACTTAAAAACAACGATGAATTGTGATATGTCATGCGGAAAGGCGCATATATCGCATTCATCCTATACCATGAAACAATGCATTTCATTCTTCGGACTACCACTGGCTGATCAGCCAACTCCACCCCAAAGTATCCTTAGTCACCTTCTGCGATATTCATAAAAGACAAAAGTGCTGCTATTCTTTGCCCCCCCCACCCCCAGGCCATGGTCAGTGTGTACACTGATATTATACGTTGATATTTGGTTACAAATAATACTCCCATCTCTTCCACGAAACGATCCAGTCTTAATAATACCAATTGTAATACTATCTCTTCACAGCTGCAAGCCTAGATATGTTATCTATTACAATGTTTACATCCTTCATTTGGTTTAGCTAAATATAATTTATATGTTGAAATACGTTTCTTTCAACCGCTGATGTTAGTCCAATTTGGTTATATCAGAAATTTACAACCATCAAAAATAGTGGTCACAGTTCTGGTAATCTAGTCACCACGACCACCAAAATTATATGTTCACATACCAGCTTGCTTTAGGAAGCAACGCTTGAACGTCATTTACGACCATTGGTCATTTCACTGATCATGTTGGTTAGAAGTAGGTATAGCTTTTACCCACTCGTACACGCATGTGGTTGCGTCTGTGGGTCTCACCAATGGCCCACTAGACATACCATCCATGCAACAGAAAACCTTAGTGGATGACATGCCGTTATATTGAGGTTATCTTCTTCTAGAAGCTTCATGACATGTCATTTATACAGTTATGATTTTGTTTTGTTGTTGAAATGTGTTCCACGGTTACCTAAATATATATATATGTACCCTCTGTGGTTGGGAGGAAGCCAGAGATGCACTGTGCAGCACTGAGGAGGAGAAAACTGACAGCACTGTTTTTCCTATGGCCCATCATAAAGGCATGGGACTCAGGACGTGACAATCCATTTGACTTGAACATTTGGTTGCATGCCTGGAGCTATAGAGAAGTTCGGCATAACCAGTAGCGGGGAATGAGCACAGGGAACCCTATCTTGGCTACAGTGGCTAGGCGCAGTGCATAGGTTGAAACCTACCTTCCTGGAGGTGTGATAGTTATTCTCTGGCTCTGTCCCGGGTTGGGCCGAAAATCCACAGACTTCCCAGCAATATAATGCCATTAGATCAAAGGGCATGAGCCCATGGACCGTTGGATCAGCAACCAACCAACCAACCCACTCGTAACTTCTATGTCCTAACAACTTTCAAAACAGGAACTTAGAGTCAGACAAGATGCTGGCCTAATACATGAATCTGTCGTAGATGGCTGCAGTGGTAGCTTAATCCGCCGTGAATCGCTACAGTAGCAACTTAATCTTTCGTGGATGACTGTAGTAGCTACTTAATCCTTTATAATCACACTTGACGAGTTTGTTGTGTTCGCTTCATTGGCGATGACCTTCTTTTGGTTATAGCTATAAACCAACTGCTCGATCACAATTTGCATACCTTCACGCAGACACATTGACAGAATCTCTGACAAACGCTAGCATTCAGTTTATTACCGAGAAGTCTGCCTTTACATTGAACTGGTTTCTTCTTTAAATAATCTAATATTCAATTTACACTTCAAGCAGAAATATTTTGAATTCACCACCTGGTATAGCGTCGTGGGTAAAGAGCATCTTTACTATTGACTTCCCAGATAAATTATAACCTTAGCGGAGATTGTATACATAAATGCCTGAATACAGATATGCAAACATGCAGACAGACTGGTAGACAAAGACACAGAGACACACATGCAGTCAGCCATATAAAGAGATAGACAGAGAGACGAATGGATGTTTAGATGGTTGAAAAGATAGATAGACAAGCAGTTAGGTATAAAGCCATATATATATATATATATATATATATATATATATATATATATATATATATAATCAGGTGGTTATAAAGACGTATGGATAAATCCATGGATGGATGGATTATGATAGATTCATTGATATATTGGTTGGTAGATAGATGGAAAAAAGATTGATATATAAACAGGTAGAAATATTGATATAAAGATAGATAGATGGATGGATTGAATATATTGATTGATTGTTAGACAGAGAGAGGTAGATGTAGATATATATATAGACATATATAAAGAGAGATATATATAGACAGATATAAAGATAGATATATATAGACAGATATAAAGATAGAGATATATAGACAGATATAAAGATATACATATAGACAGATATAAAGAGAGAGATATATAGACAGATATAAAGAGAGAGATATATAGACAGATATAAAGATATATATATATATATATATATATAGAGAGAGACAGATATAAAAAGATATATATATATATATATAGAGAGAGAGAGAGAGAGAGACAGATATAAAAAGATATATATATATATATATATATATATAGAGAGAGAGACAGATATAAAGATATATATATATAGACAGATATAAAGAGAGATATATATATAGAGAGAGAGACAGATATAAAAAGATATATATATATATATATATATATATAGACAGATATACAGAGAGAGATAGATATAGACAGATAGAGAGAGACAGACAGGGATAGGGAGATCTAGAGACCGCGAGAGATATCTAAGGAGAGAGAGAGACAGACAGACAGAGATCTGGAGATAGACATATAGATAGATATACAGACATAGATAATATCTGAACTTCCGGTAAATGGCGGTTTGCCATCTCTGCTTACCGATATGGAAGTCTAGTTTACCATCTCTGCTTGCCGATATGGAAGTAAAGTTTGCCATCTCTACTTGCCGATATGGAAGTCAAGTTTCTGTGTTCCTGTGTTTTTCTAGATGGACTCAGTGATTTATTTTCTGATATATTAGAACATGGTTTAACCATATACAGTCACTGAAACGACACTGTGACTGGTTTAGCGACCCCCCACAGTGTAGAAACTAGTACTAAGTAATATCGCTCGTAGGAAACAATGAAGAGTTCTCGTGAGATGTCTGTAAATTTACTCAGCACTCACGAGGGACATTTCCTAAAAACTGTTCTACCCCTGACGCTGAAAGACAATAAAGGGTTTAGCGAATAGACAGACATACAGATATACGTCAGGTATTTCTGTAGGTAGTAGATTGATAGATTGACAGACAGCCGAAAAGATAGACAGACAGATAAATATATCGATATTTAGGAAGGTAGTATATTGGTAGATTTACTGACAAACACAGACAGACAAATATATATATATATATATATATATATATATAAATATATATCTAACTAGGTAGGTAGGTAGGTAGGTAGATTAATAAAATGCATAGATAAAACAACCATAATAGGAATGCTAAAATTGAACAGATGTCAATTAAATATAAATGAAAGGGCAAATGACTAGGATTAAATCCGGCCAAATAGAAACCATCGAATATTCTCTATTCCTGGAGTGATGGGATCCCAGAACAGACAAATGTATCGACTTGTAGTTAGCGATAAAAATATGTGTAATGATACAACAACAAACCCAAAATCAAGAACAAAGATTATGTTAGACGAATGTCTTTGAGACAGATTGCGACGTGTAACAACTAAACTAACATGGCGTAAGAATTAAGAACGACGTAATTATAGTTGTCCACAACTGGAAATCTTTCATGTCAGATCAAGTTACAGGTAAAAATCAGTGGAAAACAAAACCTCGATAAAGTTCAGTTTTTGTTATTCCTATTGGTTTTTTTTTATGAAAAGAACTTCCCGAAATTGGAGACAGGTTCTGAAAAATGTTTTTGTGTGACGACATGAAACAATTGGTGTCTCTCACAAGTTGTAATAAACTTTAGTTTATTTTGAAAGATGTCTTTTGTACATTTAACTTATATATTGTGATGTTCGGAAGGGGGCACGGGAACGATCTCTGCCAGGGGTAGGAGCAATATATGAGATAGATTATGCAATACAATTAATTATCATCATCATCATCAAGTGCCGTTTCCGTAACAAAGGTTGGCTGCAACAACCCTCCAATATCCGCTGTCTCTTGTTTTGGGGGTACACTCTGCTAGACTGTAACCTGTCCATCGTGTGATGTTACTCTCCCACTTGTATCTCTGCCTACCTCTTGCTCGCTTCCCTTTGACTTTACCCTCAGGTAAGGTCTTCAATAAGGTGTCATGTCTTTAATGTATTCAAAGTATTTTATTTGCCTAATCTTTATGTCTCTTAGTAATTCTTTCTTCATAGTAAGTGTTTTATGAACCTCTTTGTTTGTTTTCTTCTCTTTCCATGATGTTCTCCCTATTCTTCTATATACCCACATCTCAAAGGCATCAATTTGGTCTTCTAATTGTTTGTTTAGTGTCCATGTTTCTGAGCCATACATTACTATAGAATGATCATCAATTTCCTTTATCGATGAAGTTAGCACATAGGGCAGAGGCCAGATCTCTAATAGTATGTCTGTTCAAAGCTATTCTGTGCAGTTCTTGAATAGTATGAATATTGTTTGTTTTACTTTCTCTAAGTATTGTTCTTCTGAGTGTTTCTTTTGGTCTACCCCTTGCTTTTTTGCCTGTAGGTATCCATTCAAGAGATTGGTGGTGTATTATGTTGGTGTCTGCGCGTAGAACATGCACGATGTAGGACCAACAACGTTTTCTAATAACATCAGATGTAACTATTTTCCTCATGTCATTGAAGGTACTTTTAGCCATTTCTATTCTCCTTTTAACTTCTGTTTCACATCTGCCATCATGTGTGACTGACTATGTGTCCAAGATATTGATAATGTTTTACTTGTTGTAGTTTCTCTTCATGTTAGCCCTTGTTCTTCTGTGTCATTGCTGATTATCATGATTTTTTGTTTTTGTATATTTTTATCCAGTCCATATTCATTACTTGATTTATTGACTTGATCTATTAGTCTTTGTAGTTCATGTTCACTTTCTGCTAAAAGAAGTGTCATCTGCTTTTGCATATCTCAGGTTGTTTATTATTTTGCAATTCAATGAGATATGTTTATATAACGGTTATATGATTTGTGATTCGATGTATAATTCTATATAGAATCTATAGCAAAGACTACGTTCTGGAAATAATGTGTCACATGACAATGAGGATCGTATCCTGAGTGTACACCGATAGCTTTTGTTGTTTGTGGTAGTCTGTGTAGATTATCTGTGATAGTCTGAATGTAGATTGTGCATGGATGTAGATTCTCTGTGATAGTCTGAGTGTAGATTCTCTGTGATTGAGTGTAGATTAATAGTCTGAGTGTAGATTCTCTGTGATAGTCTGAGTGTAGATTTTCTGTGATAGTTTTAATGTTGATAATCTGAGTCTGTGGGTATTGTTTCTAAGTGTAGCACACGTGTCAGTCTATAGGATATGTGTACATATATGATATGTGTACATATAGAATATGTGTACATATAGGATATGTGTACATATGGGATCTGTGTACATATAAGATATGTGTACTTATAGGATATGCGTACTTATAGGATATTTGTACATATGGGATATGTGTATATATGGGATATGTGTACATATGGGATATGTGTACATATGGGATATGTGTATGAGAATTGTCTTCATGTACCACTGTACCCAACAAGAATGATTTCCGATGTCACTTATTCCTTCATTGGAACCGCTGTGTCATTTTGCTGGTTGGATGTCTCGCGGGAGGCGTATGTTATCTCTCATCACGTGACTACCCCACACGTTTAAATCTCTTGCTATATATATATATTACAGTTAGTATCACATTCTGACAAATTATCAACTTTTTCATCCAACAAACATCCCTGTGTAGATATTTCACGGAACATAACATCATTGTGTAGAAATTTCACGGAACATAACATCCCTATTTCTGTGTAGAGATTTTATATTTTATTCGGAAAACTTCGAAATCGGCGTTCAATATTGACTTTTGATCACAAGTCACGTTTCAAGTTTACGAATAAGGAATTCACGAGCGCATTCGGTTTTAAAAAACCCTCTCTAGTCAAAAGTGTTCACGATTCGTTGTTTTAATGTTTCGTATTTCAAGTAACAACATTGAAAAATATTCTTAAAACTTGCAGACCAATTAAGTTGTTGTGTGCGGGTTCTTTCGTAACATTTGAATCTTTAGATTATATATCCAAAACATAAAAAAGTTATTATTTTCTCATAACGATGGTATTAAAAATGGAGTTGTGCTAAGTAATTGTTCACACAATATAATCTATGGAGTTGTGTTGAGTAATACGCCACATAACATAATTCGTCACAAAACATAATCTATGGAAGAGTTTAGATGTTCAACCGACTATATGTCTACACACATTTCAATCTGAACAGTATATGTTGTGTGGGCTAAAATAATTGATATTTGTGGGTAGCCGGTGTCTGATAGCGATGGAGCATTACGTTAATACGTAGTGAGTAGTGTCAGTATAAGTGTAAGTAAACATGGAGAGACGAGTTGTACATGTCTGCTAGTGACATGTCTGGAGAGACATTCGTTCAGATTGAGATGTATATATATTATATGATGGTAGACAAGTTTGAGTGATATTTGTTGAGACATAAACAGTATCTGCTGAATTAGAGAGAGAGGTCTAACACGCCATTCTGTAACAGATATTTATATATATATATATTCGTCGGGTCATCTGAGAATAGATATTCCCTACAGGGCATCTGCTGAACTGTCATACTAGCCATCTTATGAGAGAGCGCCTAGCACGTCATCCTGTGAGAAAGAGAGGTCCTACACATAATCTACTGAAACAGACATTACTACAGTTTAGTCCCTAACGGTAGAATACGGACGGATCAAGATGGAGGTAAGTCACATGTTCTCATAATTTGGTGAGTGACAGCATGAAGAATATGACGTAATCAAATACGGAATAGACGTTTCACACGGCATGAATGGGTTAATTGTTCGTAAAATTGTTTCATTGTTCGTAAACATGTTCATCATCATCAAGTGCCGTCTCTGCAACGACGGTTGGCTGCAGAAAACTTCAAACATCCCATGTTTCTTGTTTTGGTAGTGCACTCTGCTAAACTGTAACCTGTTCATTTTGTGATGTTACTCTCCCTCTAGTATCTCTGCCTACCTCTTGCTTGCCTCCCTTCGACTTTATCCTCAAGTAAGGTATTCAAAAACGTCTTTTAATGTGTCTAAATTATTTATTTGTTTTATCTTTATTACCCGTAATAATTCTTCATGCTAAGTGGTTTTAGAACCTCTTTGTTTGTTTTCTTTCTATTATGCTCTCCCTATTCTTCTATATATTCTCATCTCAAAGGCATGAATTCTGTCTTCTAATTTTTTGTTTAGTGTTTGTTTGTTTAATATAGAATAGATGTAGCATTTTATAATTCTCATTTTAAACTTGTTTGTAATTTGTTACGATGTTACTATTTTCCTCATGTCATTGAAAGTACTTTTAACCAAACCTATTCTCCTTTTAATTTCTGTTTCACATTTTCCGTCATCTGTGTTTATGTGTACAAGATATTGATAATCTTCTGTTTGTTGTAGTTTCCATGTATTTTTAGCACCTGTTCTACTGGTTATGGTTGTCGTAGACATGTTGTTCTACTGGTTGTAGTTGTCGTAGACATGTTGTTCTACTGGTTATGGTTGTCGTAGACATGTTGTTCTACTGGTTATGGTTGTCGTAGACATGTTGTTCTACTGGTTGTAGTTGTCGTAGACATGTTGTTCTACTGGTTATGGTTGTCGTAGACATGTTGTTCTACTGGTTATGGTTGTCGTAGACATATTGTTCTAGTGCAATCGTGAGAAACGTGTAGCCAGTTGTCTAAATATGGTCCAACAAGCTATTGCTTCTTTCCCACCATGTTGTAACAGACTCGGGCCACAAATCTCAGAAAAGATTATTTAGAAGTTTTGGAGCTCCAAAGGACTAACGAAAAATAGCTTTTAGGTCCCGAACATAATAAATGAGCTCAACCTGGCTCCTTGGGCTCGAGCATAACATATTAGCCTAATCGGGCTCCCCGACCCCGAACATAATAAATGAGCTCAATCGGGCTCCCTGGCCCAATATAAAGATTACCTAACTATGTTTTAGTAGATTTGAGTCTTGGACTGTGAAGGGATCGTAAATTTTTTCTGATCGCTACCTTTTAATTTCACAAGTAAAGTGTGTTGACGTGGCCCAAAAGGGGAGCAAAAAAAAGAAGAAAAACTGTTGCTCACAATGTATATCGTAGGAGGCTACAAAGTGGGTTTTGGGGAAGAGTTGGCTATCCCATCACATGGACGGTCAAAGTGACCCAGAGATGCTCAAAAACGGATGTTATCGGTCGAAAAGGCGAATATATCACAGTCAATCTGTAAACCATGGCACGATGCGATCTATTCTCCGTATCTGCTAATCTATAGGAGTTTGAGAACACATGAAGAAGAAGATATACCTGCAGATATGTATGTGTTTTAACTTTTGTATCTCTGTTCGGTGAAGCGCATAACCGAAAGGTTAAGGCGTTGGTCTCACAACCGTGAGGATCATGGTTCGACTCCCATTTTGGATTGGTATTTTTTCTGTCGGAAGGTCAATAAAAATAAACTCTCAAAGATGTACAGGATGTGGTGACAACAAGGACTTTAATGCAAGCCACACCTGCATGACACATTCCACACCTGCATGACACATTCCACACCTGCATGACACATTCCACACCTGCATGACACATTCCACACCTGCATGACACATTCCACACCTGCATGACACATTCCACACCTGCATGACACATTCCACACCTTCATGACACATTCCACACCTTCATGACACATTCCACACCTGCATGACACATTCCACACCTGCATGACACATTCCACACCTGCATGACACATTCCACACCTTCATGACACATTCCACACCTTCATGACACATTCCACACCTTCATGACACATTCCACACCTTCATGACACATTCCACACCTTCATGACACATTCCACACCTGCATGACACATTCCACACCTTCATGACACATTGCACACCTTCATGACACATTCCACACCTTCATGACACATTCCACACCTTCATGACACATTCCACACCTTCATGACACATTCCACACCTTCATGACACATTCCACACCTGCATGACACATTCCACACCTTCATGACACATTCCACACCTGCATGACACATTCCACACCTGCATGACACATTCCACACCTTCATGACACATTCCACACCTTCATGACACATTCCACACCTTCATGACACATTCCACACCTTCATGACACATTCCACACCTGCATGACACATTCCACACCTTCATGACACATTCCACACCTTCATGACACATTCCACACCTTCATGACACATTCCACACCTTCATGACACATTCCACACCTTCATGACACATTCCACACCTTCATGACACATTCCACACCTGCATGACACATTCCACACCTTCATGACACATTCCACACCTGCATGACACATTCCACACCTGCATGACACATTCCACACCTGCATGACACATTCCACACGTTCATGACACATTCCACACCTTCATGACACATTCCACACCTGCATGACACATTCCACACCTGCATGACACATTCCACACCTTCATGACACATTCCACATTCTCAAGACACAAGCCACACTTTCATGACACATTCCACACCTTCATGACACATTCCACACCTGCATGACACATTCCACACCTGCATGACACATTCCACACCTGCATGACACATTCCACACCTTCATGACACATTCCACACCTTCATGACACATTCCACACCTTCATGACACATTCCACACCTTCATGACACATTCCACACCTTCATGACACATTCCACACCTGCATGACACATTCCACACCTTCATGACACATTCCACACCTTCATGACACATTCCACACCTTCATGACACATTCCACACCTTCATGACACATTCCACACCTTCATGACACATTCCACACCTTCATGACACATTCCACACCTTCATGACACATTCCACACCTTCATGACACATTCCACACCTTCATGACACATTCCACACCTTCATGACACAAGCTACACACGATCTCTCTGTATTCCGTAACGCGAAACATGCATGCAGTATAGAAATTATTGTACAATCTCTTTTTGACGTTTGTCTTCCCAGTACAACTTACCTGTCAAATGTGTATACCTGCTCAGTTTACATCACTCTGTATTCAATTGTTGAGAGAGAGAGAGAGAGAGAGAGAGAGAGAGAGAGACGTATTCAAACTACATTGCACATTTACACTTTTTACTTCACATAATATGTCTAGATGTATTCTCCATATCCATCAAATTTTACTAAGGTTTTATGTGTATGATATCACGTTCTACCCAGTTTCCACCAATCTGCCCAACTTCTAAGAGTATGCCTAGTTTTCAACAATCTGTCAAGTTTTCAACAATCTGTCAAGTTTTTAACAACATGCCCAGTTGTCAACAACCAGTTTCCAACAATCTACTCACCTTCCAATAATCTATCCAGTTTTCAATAATCTACTCACCTTCCAATAATCTATCCAGTTTTCAATAATCTACCCACCGTCTCAAATACTACCCAGGGTACAGTATAAGTAGACACCACCACATTTTTAACAGAGCAATATTGAGCGGAACGAAGTTTTCCCATAACTAGGGTACAAAGGGACATAAAACATAATAATACAAAGGTCACAATGAGGAATATTGGAACACAATTTATTGGGACAAGTAATCTATCATAACGAGAATAACGACAAATGCGGTGTCTGTCCCTGCTAGCATTGATGTCCACATACATTCTGCAAGATAGTTTTCATGATGTTGTAGACATGTGCCACGGTGTTTTTTTTTCTCTCCATTTTATGATATCACAAGTCTTTCAATGTTAAGAGATCCATTGATTTCATTGTGTTTCCATAACGTGTAGATAAACAAACACCAATCACTACTACTTCGCGCCACACGATAAGAGCCCCCTTCCCCCCAGTGCGTAGCGCGCAGAAGAAATGTATACTACAAAACTTTTCAACAGGTAGTATTGTACTACTTTGTAGAAACACAACCGATTTCTGCGCGTGTTATGAGAGACCCATATTGTCAACCTTCAAGTATGTGTTAGCAGCCGCTATGTGTGTTATTATAGTAACGAATATCAGTGAATTGTTATGCACAGTGACTATCTTAAAAACGTAAACATACTTTAAAATAACCTAACGACGTGGCGGCGTCTACTTGTACTGTACCCTACGCACTTTCCAAAAGTGTACATCGTATTTTTTTTAATGCAACCAGTTCCCAACAATCTACCCAGCATCTAAAACACTACCCAGCTTCCAACAGTATACATCTAAGTTGACTAAAAATTTAACAATCAATATAAGGTAATACTGCGTGAAACGTAACAACAATTGTACTTAGGGAAAACACAGGTTTTTGGAACGTTCCACTCCATTAAAAATACAAAATTGAACTGTCTTCCAACAATCTACCCAGTTTCCAACAATCTATCCAGTTTCGAACAATCTGCCCAGCTTCTCAAACGCTACCCAGCTTCCTAAAGTGTCCACCTTAGTTGTTTAAAAATTGAACCAGTTTCCTACAATCTACCCAGCTTCGAACAGTGTACATCTAAGTTATTTTTTTTTAAAGTGGACAAGCTCCCAACAATTTACCTAAATTCCCTAATTTATCAATTTATATCACTGTTGACAAAAGTCTGCATACCCTTGCAATGTTGCTGGAACGGAAAGCTTAGCTATTGTGACAATACCCCGTGTGATGTTATGTTGGTCTTTATTCAACATCAAGAAACCAGCTTCTTCATAATCTTCACATAAACCAGGGGTGGGCAAACTATGGCCCGCGGGTCGCATGCGGCCCGCCATTGGATATTTTGCGGTCCTCAAACATATTTTAAATACACGAACATTGTTAAATTATTTGCAAAACCTTTTATCCATATTAGAAAATATACTATTATAGAGTAACGTCTTTTAGAAATGTAATTTATTTCTGAAGTTATCTACATTATGTAAAACTACCTTTCTTTACAATAAAAATATTTAATTGATTACTTACCGAGAATTTTAAACAAAAACATATATAATATTATATGCGGCCCTCCAATAGCTTTACAATTTTCAATGCGGCCCTCTGCACAAAATGTTTGTCCACCCCTGACATAAACTATACAATCTTAGCTCAATTTGTACAATCTTAGCATAATCTACCTAACTGCCCACAATGTACCAATCTTCCTATAATCCTTTCACAATGTACCGAATCTTAGCACAATATATGCGTCTTTCAACAATCCATTTATTATTCGCTGGTAATCGAACATCAACAATACACATTTAAATCTGTGTAATCGACTTCATCAGATCTCGCAGATTTGTCTGGAGACGTCAATTGTTCTCAAGCATATTTCTTGTACAATATAACTTGTTTGCATTCCTTCGTTACCACCATCTTGGGTCCTCAAAAATCTCCTTATAATTTGTCAACTAATGGACTTGATATTCAATGTATCCCATAATATCATCTTGTCTATTCGTCTGTCAGACGTGTTTCTATTCGTCTGTCAGACGTGTTGAAGGACGGTAATGAAAACTTCCGTTTGTAGCTAATTCTGCGACTATTTGCGATGTGGTTCACAGTCTGCATCCGATTGATTGTATGATTATAGTTGATTATATTTGTCCGTGTCCATTCTATCTCACTATCAATATTGACTTCGATCTTCTTCACGATTCTCACGTGCAGTTATTGGTTATTGATTATTGGTATTGATTATGAAGCGACAGAGCTGCCAATAGGTCTTTGGTAAAGAGTGGTTTTATCCTTGGATAAACGATAAGAAATTGTTAACAAACTGTGGAAGAATTACTATGACACTGTTTATGGAAGAATTACTATGACACTGTTTATGGAAGAATTACTATAACACTGTTTATGGAAGAATTACTATGACACTGTTTATGGAAGAATTACTATGACAATGTTTATGGAAGAATTACTATGACACTGTTTATGCAAGAATTACTATGACACTGTTTATGCAAGAATTACTATGACACTGTTTATGGAAGAATTACTATGACAATGTTTATGGAAGAATTACTATGACACTATTTATGGAATAATTACTATGACAATGTTTATGGAATAATTACTATGACACTATTTATGGAATAATTACTATGACAATGTTTATGGAAGAATTACTATGACACTGTGTATGCAAGAATTACTATGACACTGTTTATGCAAGAATTACTATGACACTGTTTATGGAAGAATTACTATGACAATGTTTATGGAAGAATTACTATGACACTGTTTATGGAAGAATTACTATGACAATGTTTATGGAAGAATTATTATGACAATGTTTATGGAAGAATTACTATGACAATGTTATGGAAGAATTACTATGACAATGTTTATGGAAGAATTACTATGACAATGTTTATGGAAGAATTACTATCACACTGTTTATGGAAGAATTACTATGACACTGTTTATGGAAGAATTACTATGACACTGTTTATGGAAGAATTACTATGACACTGTTTATGGAAGAATTACTATGACACTGTTTATGGAAGAATTACTATGACAATGTTTATGGAAGAATTATTATGACAATGTTTATGGAAGAATTACTATGACAATGTTATGGAAGAATTACTATGACAATGTTTATGGAAGAATTATTATGACAATGTTTATGGAAGAATTACTATCACACTGTTTATGGAAGAATTACTATGACAATGTTTATGGAAGAATTATTATGACAATGTTTATGGAAGAATTACTATGACAATGTTATGGAAGAATTACTATGACAATGTTTATGGAAGAATTATTATGACAATGTTTATGGAAGAATTACTATCACACTGTTTATGGAAGAATTACTATGGCACTGTTTATGGAAGGATTACTATGACACTGTTTATGGAAGAATTACTATGACACTGTTTATGGAAGAATTACTATGACACTATTTATGGAATAATTACTATGACACTATTTATGGAAGAATTACTATGACACTATTTATTGAAGAATTACTATGACACTGTTTATGGAAGAATTACTATGACACTGTTTATGGAAGAATTACTATGACACTGTTTATGGAAGAATTACTATGACACTGTTTATGGAAGAATTACTATGACAATGTTTATGGAAGAATTATTATGACAATGTTTATGGAAGAATTACTATGACACTGTTTATGGAAGAATTACTATGACACTGTTTATGGAAGAATTACTATGACACTGTTTATGGAAGAATTACTATGACAATGTTTATGGAAGAATTACTATGACACTGTTTATGCAAGAATTACTATGACACTGTTTATGCAAGAATTACTATGACACTATTTATGGAAGAATTACTATGACACTGTTTATGGAAGAATTACTATGACACTGTTTATGGAAGAATTACTATGACACTGTTTATGGAAGAATTACTATGACACTGTTTATGGAAGAATTACTATGACAATGTTTATGGAAGAATTATTATGACAATGTTTATGAGATAATTTTGATTGAAACATTTTGGAAATCTTCTAAAGGAAATCTATTAAAAACAAATATATCCCTATGAAAACCAAAGGAGAAATCATAAATTCAATCTTCATACCAACGTTGTGTTATCAATGTCAGACATGGACGCTAACTAAAGAACAATAGGTAAAGATTACTATATATGAAATGTGATTTCTAAGAAAAAAGCTGAAAACGGAACAAGAAGAGAACATGTGAGAGAATGAACAGATTACAAGAGCTGCTAAAACAAAATATGTTGTCAAATATATTAAGAAACGTAGACTAATATTTCGGTCACTAAATGAGAATGAATCCTTATTGGTCAGCGGCACGAGGATAGAACAGGAAAATGGAAACAACAAGATACAGAGGAAGACCAAGAAAAAAGTGGATTGAAGGAGTTTCCAACATTCTGAAACGTCACAATATTACTGAATATCAAGCAATCAAATATGCCATAGTCCGAAAACCTACCGTCATTCAATCCTGCGACGTCTCTCATCATGAGCAGAGGCAAAATAATACATAATACATGATAAATACATGATAAAACATGATAAATACATACTATATTGAATTATTAATACTAATACATTTAATTATTTTGAGATGAATAAGCTTGAGTCAATATGAAGAATGCAAGAATTGGGAGTGAGGATGGGCGTGTCCCGAAGAGAACCCTTAGCAAAGATTTCAAAAAGAGTAGTGAACAAACATAGAACCGGAACCATCAGCCGTTATACTCTGAGAGATTTACTGAAGCGGAGATGGAGCACCTATGTACGTGTCCGGTGTGCGAAGATGATAATCAACATACCTAATAAATATAATACAGAGATTGAAGACACATTTTTGCGTGTTTCTTAATACTAAATATCATGCTCTATTTTCCATATTGGGAGATGAGGGAGTGGGGGGGGGGGGGGGTGGGGGTGGGGATAAACCTACACACACTCTATCGGCTTGACTCTACAATGGATCCCTGACACTCTTTCGACTTGACTCTACAACGGATCCGTGAACACAGCGATAGAGCATGAATGAAACAGCAGACAGACTTGCACGTGAATGTGTCGCATGGCAGATTATAATGATGTCCCCCGGTTCACGCCCCCCTTCCCGCTTTTATCTACATCCATCTGAAGAACAGTCATTGCGCTTCGGGCAAACACCTAGATGTTGATAGCGCAGTACCCCCTGCAGATATCGAATTGTACTATAACCTATAGTTCCTGTGGCTTGCTAGTTAAGAACATTTCTTAACCTGTTCTTCATATCTAAATACGCCTTTAAGAATATTTCTTATCTTACCTCCCATATCTAAATACGTCATTAAAAATATTTTTTATCCTATCTCTCATATATAAATACGCCTTTAAGAATATTTCTTTCCTTGTCTCTCGTATCTAAATACGCCTTTCAGAATCTTTCTTATCTTGTCTCTCGTATCTAAATACGCCTTTAGGAATATTTCTTATCCTGCCCTTACTATCTAAATACATCTTTAAGAACGTTTCCTATCCTGTCTCTCATATCCAAATACGTCTTTCTCATAAATCTTCTCTGTCAGCTTGTTAGTCTGCAAGAAAAGATTTAGTATATTGCTCAGTTGTTTAGTTTTTCCCTGTACATGATGGCAACCTTCATGCTTGCTTTAAAAGATCGTTTTCTGTAATCGGTTTACTGTGCTCAGAAGTATATACAAGCGCCGTCTGCATCAATTCAGTTGTCAGAGGCTCTAACGGTTACCCCTCACAGTTTCTCCTTCAGATCAGTCTCTTGAGTCATACATTAGACCTCGAGTCATCAGAGAATAAACATGTCTGCAGAATATGTTCTGGAGTCTGGGACGCTTTTGATATGGACATTGGTCAGTTTGGACAGCGTTAATTTTGTGGAGATGTGCTTGTAGTCTACAGTGTCCTGAGCGGAGCCTAAACATTGTAGCTTACTGTGATCTGTTTAGCATTATGATGATGTTCTGTGTAATGTTACTGCCTGTTCTGACTCCATTAATGTTTGTATTTTCTTTTGATGGGAAATTTTGTATATTCTTTGATGGATTTGTGCGCTTACATGCACCACTGGTATACACTGTAGCGCACAATCATGCACCACTGGTATACACTGTAGCGCACAATCATGCACCACTGGTATACACTGTAGCGCGCAATCATGCACCACTGGTATACACTGTAGCGCGCAATCATGCACCACTGGTATACACTGTAGCGCTCAATCATGCACCACTGGTATACACTGTAGCGCACAATCATGCACCACTGGTATACACTGTAGCGCGCAATCATACACCACTGGTATACACTGTAGCGCTCAATCATGCACCACTGGTATACACTGTAGCGGCAAAATTAAGTCATTCACTGTCATCTTACCAGGGCGGGATTCTGTTTCTTAGACGTGACCATCAGATGGAAACATCAATCATAGACATGACCATCAGATGGAAACATCGATCATAGACGTGATGATCCGATGGAAACATTTGTTATGTACCTTCTGCTACTACAACTGAGACCTGCTAGCAAGTTTCTGAACAACTGAAAACGTCCTGTACAAGTTTCTGAACAACTGAAAACGTCCTGTACAAGTTTCTGAACAACTGAAAACGTCCTGTACAAGTTTCTGAACAACTGAGACCTGCCAGCAAGTTTCTGAACAACTGAAAACGTCCTGTACAAGTTTCTGAACAACTGAAAACGTCATGTACAAGTTTCTGAACAACTGAGACCTGCCAGCAAGTTTCTGAACAACTGAAAACGTCCTGTACAAGTTTCTGAACAACTGAAAACGTCCTGTACAAGTTTCTGAACAACTGAAAACGTCCTGTACAAGTTTCTGAACAACTGAGACCTGCCAGCAAGTTTCTGAACAACTGAAAACGTCCTGTACAAGTTTCTGAACAACTGAAAACGTCCTGTACAAGTTTCTGAACAACTGAAAACGTCCTGTACAAGTTTCTGAACAACTGAGACCTGCCAGCAAGTTTCTGAACAACTGAAAACGTCCTGTACAAGTTTCTGAACAACTGAAAACGTCCTGTACAAGTTTCTGAACAACTGAAAACGTCCTGTACAAGTTTCTGAACAACTGAGACCTGCCAGCAAGTTTCTGAACAACTGAAAACGTCCTGTACAAGTTTCTGAACAACTGAAAACGTCCTGTACAAGTTTCTGAACAACTGAAAACGTCCTGTACAAGTTTCTGAACAACTGAGACCTGCCAGCAAGTTTCTGAACAACTGAAAACGTCCTGTACAAGTTTCTGAACAACTGAAAACGTCATGTACAAGTTTCTGAACAACTGAGACCTGCCAGCAAGTTTCTGAACAACTGAAAACGTCCTGTACAAGTTTCTGAACAACTGAAAACGTCCTGTACAAGTTTCTGAACAACTGAAAACGTCCTGTACAAGTTTCTGAACAACTGAAAACGTCCTGTACAAGTTTCTGAACAACTGAGACCTGCCAGCAAGTTTCTGAACAACTGAAAACGTCCTGTACAAGTTTCTGAACAACTGAAAACGTCCTGTACAAGTTTCTGAACAACTGAAAACGTCCTGTACAAGTTTCTGAACAACTGAAAACGTCCTGTACAAGTTTCTGAACAACTGAAAACGTCCTGTACAAGTTTCTGAACAACTGAAAACGTCCTGTACAAGTTTCTGAACAACTGAGACCTGCCAGCAAGTTTCTGAACAACTGAAAACGTCCTGTACAAGTTTCTGAACAACTGAAAACGTCCTGTACAAGTTTCTGAACAACTGAAAACGTCCTGTACAAGTTTCTGAACAACTGAGACCTGCCAGCAAGTTTCTGAACAACTGAAAACGTCCTGTACAAGTTTCTGAACAACTGAAAACGTCATGTACAAGTTTCTGAACAACTGAGACCTGCCAGCAAGTTTCTGAACAACTGAAAACGTCCTGTACAAGTTTCTGAACAACTGAAAACGTCCTGTACAAGTTTCTGAACAACTGAAAACGTCCTGTACAAGTTTCTGAACAACTGAAAACGTCCTGTACAAGTTTCTGAACAACTGAAAACGTCCTGTACAAGTTTCTGAACAACTGAAAACGTCCTGTACAAGTTTCTGAACAACTGAAAACGTCCTGTACAAGTTTCTGAACAACTGAAAACGTCCTGTACAAGTTTCTGAACAACTGAAAACGTCCTGTACAAGTTTCTGAACACCTGACAACGTCATGTACAAGTTTCTGAACACCTGACAACGTCATGTACAGGTTTCTGAACACCTGACAACGTCATGTACACGTTTCTGAACTTGATCGAACAAAAGAACCAAAAATCATGAGCACACTACACTGGTTTATATTGTCTGATTATCAATAATCAACCTCCATCTTCAAGCAAATGAACAGCCTTATAACTTTTGCCCAGAACGGAAACACCAGGTTCATTGATTGTTTCTACAAACTGTTAACTGTCCATACAAAATAAAAAACAATCCAACTTCCTGTCTGTCCCAAAGAGCTTCTTTACTTCCTGTCTTCACTCAGTCGGCTTCCGGTTGCAGATGTTTCAATGAAAACTAATTTTGGATGAAGATTTCATTAAAATTCTGGGCAGATATTTTATTTGCCATTTTTTTGAAATTCCTAGAAAACGTATCGATGAAGGCTTTGCTCCAAACATTATTATATTTCCCTGGTCTTTCTTTCAACAATTTGTTTGTCAATAAATCGCGTGTACCATATGCAGTATGCTATTTATAATTCGATATTTCATAAAATTAAATATATTTGATAATAAATGTCTTAGAAAACTCTGAATTATTCTTTGGGAAATATTCGAGTAAGAGAAGATACCAAAAAGTAACATGTTTCTGCAACAATAAACAATGGGCTTATATCGGACATGTACTTAGAATGAATGAAAACAGACTGCCACCACAAGCATTGAAGTGGGTTAAGGTAAATGTAGGCCCCATGGCAACAACCTGCCGTCGGGGATGAAGAAAAATTCATGTACTAAGTCACAGCAACTGTTAAGTGGGATGGTCGGTTCCCTTCCTTGCTTTGTTTACCTTTCCTAACACGTGTATCAGATACCCATTTACAACTGGGTCGATTCAAGTAGCGGTCGTATCAAGTGAGAAATCACCACCCCTAATTATTTCTGTCCTGACGTGATTTCGAATCTGGCACGATTTAGTCCGGTGATAGTAAACAAACTCACTATCAACTAGGATACCGCGATTAACTGTTAACATGAGCACCAGAAATCAAAAGAAAAAAATAAAGACAAAGAAAGACTCTTCGCAGAGCAACGATCACAGAGGGTATGAGTGTGAGTCCCAACAACATGCACAAAAGTACACAGACCAGCATCACAAATCTCGAACTAATGAGCTCTGGTTTCTTCCCTATTCGGCGCTGAAGGAAAATAGATGGATGGAAGGATGGATGGATGGATGGATAGATGGATGGATGGATGGATGGATGGAACTATTGATGGATGGATGGATGGAACGATGGATGGATGGAAGGATGGATGGATGGAAGGATGGATGGATGGAAGGATGGATGGATGGATAGAATATTTTATCACAGGATATTTTATGATAAATACAATTGTGAATCTGGTTGTTATTTCAACAACAATACAAGGTCATTTATTTAACAGAAAGAGTCTCAGTGGTCTAGTAGTTTGTATTGCCTATTTAACCAAGTGACTTATGATCGATTCCATATTGTAGAAATTATTTCGACCACATGATGCTGCTGAGCTGAACCAGCCACAAAATTAGATAGGCAAACCTAAACAAGTCCTTGAATATACATCGCTATAATTTTGTTATGACACATGTGAATACGGAAATAACGCTGCATTCCCTATTCTTATTGATGTTAAGTGTGACAGTGTCTTTCTCGCTGTCCTTATCTCTGGTATTTACTCTCCCTCTCTTATCATTCATTAGAAGCAGGTATTGTTGCTATGTCTTTCTATATTCTTTAATCAAGAGATAAATAATTTATTTGCCGCGACACGCCGCTTTCAACCTTAATCCTGAGACTTGTAGTTCTATCATACCAAGCTTGGAACAGAGTAATGAAGTTTTACTGATCACTGGAAACACACATAATAACACACATAAATCAACTTTCCGATCAAAAGGCCTTTATAAAGACTCCATGCATAACAAACAACGACAAACAAGACCAGCACTTTTGATGGTAATACGTTGTGTATCATTCGTGGTATATTCAGCCAAGAGTTATGTCACTTTATGTGTTCCCGATTACATGGGTTACTTCCCTTTGATCAGTGTCTTGTACTACATGAATTACATGAATGGAAATATATCGTGCAATCTATCTGTCTGTCTCTGTCTGTCTGTCTCTGTCTATCTGTCTCTGTCTGTCTATGTCTGTCTGTCTTGGCTATCTGTCTTGCCTGCCTGTCTGTCTTTCTGTCCATGCATCCACCATTTTTCTATCTATATTCCTTCAGCGCCGAATCCTGTACATATGTTAGAAGCCAGAGCTCTCCAGTTGGAGCGATGCGAAGCTACTGTGTGTAACTCTTGCATGTTATTGAGACCCATACTCATACCCACTTTGATGGTTGTTCTATGAAGAGTATCTCTTGGTCTTCCTCGTTTTCTTTTTCCATCTGGTAACCAGTGAAACGGGGTAGCGTAATTGATAGCGAGCTTGCTTACTATCACCGAGTTACATCGTGCCAGGTTCGAAACCACGTCCGAATAGAAAACAAATCGCGACTTCTCGGATGACAGGACTGTTAATCCAGTCGACATAACTATAAATGAGCACCTGACACATGAGTTAGGGAATATAAACACAGCTAGGACGGGAAGTGGTCACGTCACATGAAGAGTTGTCTTCATTCCTTGACGGCAGGCTGCTGCCATGGGACCTACCTTGAACTTTGTCGTTGCTTGTGGTGGCAGTCTGTTTTCATTCATCTTAAGTACATGTTCGACATAAGTCCATCGTTTTCGTCTTATTGTTGTAGAAACATATTGCTGTCTGATGTCTTCTCTTATTTTTGTAGAAACATAATGGTGTTTGGTGTCTTCTCTTATTGTTGTAGAAACATATAGCTGTCTGATGTCTTCTCTTATTTTTGTAGAAACATATTGCTGTTTGGTGTCTTCTCTTATTGTTGTAGAAACATATTACTGTATGGTGTCTTCTCTTATTTTTGTAGAAACATATAGCTGTTTGGTGTCTTCTCTTATTTTTGTAGAAACATATAGCTGTTTGGTGTCTTCTCTTATTTTTGTAGAAACATATTGCTGTTTGGTGTCTTCTCTTATTGTTGTAGAAACATATTACTGTATGGTGTCTTCTCTTATTTTTGTAGAAACATATAGCTGTTTGGTGTCTTCTCTTATTTTTGTAGAAACATATTGCTGTTTGGTGTCTTCTCTTATTGTTGTAGAAACATATTACTGTATGGTGTCTTCTCTTATTTTTGTAGAAACATATAGCTGTTTGGTGTCTTCTCTTATTTTTGTAGAAACATATTGCTGTTTGGTGTCTTCTCTTATTGTTATAGAAACATTTTGTTGTTTGGTGTCTTCTCTTATTTTTGTAGAAACATAATGCTGTTTGGTGTCTTCTCTTATTTTTGTAGAAACATATAACTGTTTGGTGTCTTCTCTTATTTTTGTAGAAACATATTGCTGTTTGGTGTCTTCTCTTATTGTTGTAGAAACATTTTGTTGTATGGTGTCTTCTCTTATTTTTGTAGAAACATATTGCTGTTTGGTGTCTTCTCTTATTTTTGTAGAAACATATTGCTGTTTGGTGTCTTCTCTTATTTTTGTAGAAACATATTGCTGTTTGGTGTCTTCTCTTATTTTTGTAGAAACATATAGCTGTTTGGTGTCTTCTATTACATTGGAATTTCCATCCACACTTTGAACCATTGTTGGTGATTCCATTATTAAAGACTTGTTTCACTACACATACTCTTTAATAGTCGTCTAGACTGCCACTACAGGAATTAAAATGGGTACCAGATGACAAAAGAAAAAGACAACGACCAAGAGAGAATATTCAAAGGAACAAACACCCAAGAGGTTATGTCTATGGATCTCAACAACATGCAAGTATTACACACAGTAGCATCACATCGTTCGAACTGGAGAACCCTGGTTTCTGCCCTGTGCACAGTATTCGGCGATGAATGAACACAGATAGACAGTGGCAGTTTGTCTTCATTCATTCAAAGTACATGTCCGATAGAGATACACAATTTTAATCTTTGCTGTTGTAGAAACATATTGCTCTTTGGTGTCGTCTCTTACTTGCTTTTTTTTACTTGAAATCTGTACAATTAATATTTAATATTTAATAATTTTCTACACCTTTAAAACATGAAGATAACATAGAAAAGATCGAAGTAATGAAGAAAGGAAGAACAGAAAGAAATACCAAATATATATATATATATATATATATATATATATATATATATATATATATATAGGAAACAACAGACTTAACCAAGTGACAGAATTCACATACCTAGGAAGTAATATAATAGCAGACGGCAAGAGCAGCAAAGAAATACACAATAGATATAGTAAAGTATACCAAGCCCTAGGGCAAATGACACCAATCTTCAGAAACAAAAATGTTGATTTAAACACCAAAATAATACTATTCGAAACGATTGTTATGCGAACGCTGTGCTACCACTGTGAAACATGGACAACAACAGCACAAGACAAATATAAACTTGTGACAGCTGAAATGGCATTCTTGCTCAGAATCCTAGGAATATCGCTAAGAGTCAGAGTGAAAAATGAGACTAAAAACCGGCAGTACCTCAATCTTGGAATATATTAATAGACAACAGATCAAATGATATGCATACATCAGCAGACTACCATCAGACAGCATACCACAGCAAGCTGTACTACACAGATACAGTGAAGGCAGACCTAGAGGCTGACTACGAAAATGATGGACCACCGAAATGAAAGACGCGACAAATTCCACAATATACGCGCCTACTCATCACACACAAGGGCCATCTCCAGAAAACTTTTACCCCTGACGCTGAAAAGCAACAAAGAGTTTAGTGTATAGGTAGATATAATATTTAATAGTTTTCTAAGACATTAATTTTCCAATGAATGTCATTTCTTCTCCAGTGCTTCTGTTTTCCAAATGTTCGCAACTATTTGTTAATACGACTGTTGTCTTGGAGTTGAAAAGACTTGAGACACTCGTGTTTCTGTACCATCAGGTTTTTCAAGAGAACGGCTTGTTAGAACCTAATGTCTAATCGGTTTTAACGGTTGTCGGGACTTTAAGATGTTAGCTTGTGAAGTGATGATGTCACTCAACGATGATAATGTTAGTAGAGAAGACGTGTGTACAGATGTAAGTATATATATATGTTATGTTGACAGATGTAAGTATGGAGTTGGTTTGTTGACAGGTGTAAGTATGGAGTTGGTTTGTTGACAGATGTAAGTATGGAGTTGGTTTGTTGACAGATGTAAGTATGGAGTTGGTTTGTTGACAGATGTAAGTATGGAGTTGGTTTGTTGACAGGTGTAAGTATGGAGTTGGTTTGTTGACAGATGTAAGTATGGAGTTGTTATGTTGACAGATGTAAGTATAGAAATGTTATGTTGACATATTAAGTATAGAAATGTTATGTTGACATGTAAGAATATAAATGTTATGCAGCGAAATGTAGGCATACAAAACGATGTTGTGTGTACAATGCACATAACACAGAATCTTCTGCCGGCTGCTAATGTCAACTCGTTCGCCTCCTTACCCAACCCGCTGAGCAGTGGTAGGACACAACCTTATTCCACCCGTCAACGCGTTTGCAATACCAGCAGCCTCTCTTTCACGCACTGAACATCAGCCGAGTCACACGCTAATACAGTCCTGTGGACTCATCGTTTTCATCTATCTAAATTGACGATGTTTGAATATATGAGGGATTTTAATTGGTCACTTTGTGTATACTGTGTGTCGGCAGCAAATGAAAATTACGATAAAGAAAACAGCGTCACTTTATATTGATTAAACCGATGAGTCTACAGGACTGTTATATCGAGGGATCCGCTTCAACTCTCTCTCTCTCTCTCTCTCTTGACCCCGTGTTTGGAGGTTTTTAAGATGATAGTCACGACCAAACAGCCAATCATACACTCATCACACGGCTTGAAAGAGCCCTCGCCATCATCCTCACAGAAACTACTGCCGCAGGCTAACCTCTGCCCTCTACGAGAGCTCTCATCTACTCCGCATCATTACTCCTCCCTCAAGATCAATCAGTTGTCCCAAAATTGTCAACTGTCCTAGTGGTTGAGTTCCTTCCTCATTACCTCTCATTTCCTCACACATTTTCTGTGTATCCACATTCTATCTCTCTCATTCAACTCGCATATCTTGTGAAACTGCCATTTATATTTTTCCTCATCCATTTCTCTCATCTTCAACTTCCCCTTCTCTCTCATTCGCTATCTTTCTTTCATTGAATTTGTTTCTCCAATTCCCATTTATTCTTTATTTCGCAATGTCTATTCCTCGGTGTTTTCTTCTACCATACTGCCTCACTTCTGCCTCACCTCCTCCCCCTGCCTGACTCCTCCCGCCTCACTCTCACACCCACACTGTTTACCTCTCTGATCTACCGTTTCCTAACTTCTCACATCCCCCTCCCCCTGGTCTGTATTCATCCCTCGTTCTGTTCTTGTAATATTTTCTATCTTTCTATTACTGCCTTGTTCCTTCTGTCACTCACTCTATCATCCACCACTTTCCAGCTCACTCTATCATCCGTCACTATGACACTCTTTCTATCATCCTTCACTCTGTCAGTCTTTCTATTATCCGCCATTCTTACAATTCACTTGATCATCCATCACTGTCTGTCACACTCTCTATCATCCATCACTGTCTATCATTCTTCTGTCTTCTATTCTCTCTATAATTCTTCACTGTGTCTATCACTCTCTCCATCATCTATTACTCTGTCTGTTACTCGCTATATCATCCATTACTCTGTCTGTTACTCGCTATATCATCCGTCACTCTGTCTACCACCCTCCTAGTACCCAGCTTCCTGCCAGCACCTATTTGATGAGCAGACATAAAGCCATGATCTGCTACCGTCCAGAAGAAGCCGGATCACAAGCATCATCTATCCCAGACTGGCATCGAGTAGGCAAGATTTCTGTTGCACTGGATGCCTAGCCATGAGAAAGTATTGTCCGCCATCTATTTCAAAATAATATGCTGGTCATCATGCATTATATACAGCGCAGAAATTCTCCAACTCTGCGTCAGCAATCATGACATTTCCATCAAGCTACATTGACTTTAGAGTCTGTATACTTTATACGCTTTGAATTCTAGAACTCATGCGTGTAGGCATCATGATGGAGTGTGAGACACTAACCTGAAGCATACAATGACTTAAAGATTTCTATTGAAATGAAAGAAGGCACAGAATATCAAATTGTGAACACAAGACCCATCTCACTCTTTATAAAATTTTATTTCTGTGTTTGGATTTTTCTTTTTCTGGTGTAATCTAGGGCGCTAATTCAAGACATTAATTTCAGTGTTTGGATTTTTCGAACTGTTTCTGGTGTAATCTAGGGCGCTAATTCAAGAAATTAGTTTCAGTGTTTGGATTTTTCGATCTGTTTCTGGTGTAATCTAGGGCGCTAATTCAAGAAATTAGTTTCAGTGTTTGGATTTTTCGATCTGTTTCTGGTGTAATCTAGGGCGCTAATGAAAAAAATTAGTTTCAGTGATTGGATTTCTCCATCTGTTTCTGGTGTAATCTAGGGCGCTAATTCAAGAAATTAGTTTTTGAATTTTTCGATATGTTTCTGGTGTAATCTGGTCCGCTGATACAGATAATAACTGTCCACACATTGTTTTTCTGTCTCGGTTAAGCCGTGTTGTACTGACAGCCACATGTTGACTTCGACTTCCTCCCTAAGTTACTATCTTGCATGTTCATATTCCCCTTTCTGCTACTTTGTTCTCCTGGCTGGTCCATGTTTACTCTTCACTCGTATCTTCTGGTCTCAAGCTGATTTCTCCCACTCTGTACTTGTCCTTGTCTCACTTCATCTCTCTCATTTCTCTGTTGGACACGCACCCAAACACCTCTCACTCCCAGACAATCTCTTTCTTTACTTTCCTCCCGGTTTATATATTTTCTAATTGATATATTCCTCCATTTCTCTCTACCCACCTCTTTTAATTTCACTCCCTCATCACTCTTCTTACTCTGCTTATCTTCCACTGTCTCTCCCTCACAGTTATTTCTTATCTTTTCTACTCCCATCATGTCTTTCCTATCGCTTGTATTCTAACTCTGTTACTCACTGGTTCAGAACCTAGATCTCTCTCTATACCATTCAAGCTATCATCATATCTCATCATCTCTTTCTCTTGTTCTATACTTCCATCTTTACCTCTTCGGCGCCCACTATATCGCTGTTTTCCTTTACATATTCTCACATCTCTCTCTCTCTCTCTACCTCTCTCTAACTATATTTCTCTCTCTCTTTCTACATTCTAGGCTGAATTTAATTTTAAAAAAACACTCATTATATTCATTATAAGCCTATTATCTTCTCAGGAAATATAATCTTCTCAGGAAATATAATCTTCTCATGAAATATAATCTTCTCTGCATATATAATACTCAATCAGTTATATAATACTCAATCAGTTATATAATACTGTATCCGCTATACTCTTATATAATAGAGAAATCAGTGAGTACAAATTTACATAATATAATCTTATATTATATAATCACGGGCGTACCTACAAATACATGCAGATAAGGAACATCCATTGCATTCCGAAATACATAAAGTTAAAGTTAAAGGTGGATGGAAGTCGTGGATGGTACGTGCTGAGGATGTCATACACAGAGTGTGCAGATTGTAAGATGTGGCAGCAGGTGAAGAATGGATAAGTCTACCCACAAATGTCGAAACTTGTTTGAGAGTAGTAATATCACTTAACAAGGAATGCAGAGAGTTGTGCCCCACTGCTGTGGAGAAAGAAGTGCAGGATTTGGTCAGTGAGAATGCCAAAGAAGGAAATTTTATTATATAAACTGATGGATCTGTGAGTAGACATGTTCACAGTGCTTGAGACTTCACAGCTCAGTGCGCAGGTAAAACGATCAAGGAGGAAAGTGGTGCATTTGCTGTTACTACGAGTAGCATGACCACGGAGATTATGGGAGTGACCATTGCATTATATTGGGTATGCACAAAGAACGTAACGCAGGTCTGCATCTTGAACGACTCTATGAGTATGATTAGGAAGGTACAAGTGGGTCTCGTTCGCGTACAGTGGATTGAGGCCTTGAGAAAGGCGAGGCTGAAAGTGGTTACATTTATTTCCGTGCCGGGAAATGTGGCTGTTCGAGTCAATGAAAGAGCAGATCAACTAGCGTCATGCGTGATTGTGGCACAGGGCGATGGGGCAATGGATCGAGTTGACGTTTTGAACTCATTAAGAGATATAGTACGCGAGAGTGAGACTAATGTGGATGATGATTTCAATGTCCAGGATTAAAGATCAGGGATTGAAATGCGGTGTTGCTAGAAGTGAACATTTTGGAGGGCGCAGAAGAATGAAGATTAACCAGCATAGGACCGGTCCTGTTAGCAGAAGTGTAATAGCGGACACACTCAAGGAGAGATCGAAGCAACTATGTACGTGTCCAGTTTGTACTGATGATGATCCGACGAAGAAATAACTAACTGTCTGCATACATAATATTATCTGCATGTATAATCTTCTCCTGATTATATAATCTTATCCGGATAAATATTTTTCTCTGATTATATAATCTTTTCTTATAAAATAATCTCTGGTTATATAATCAGTATTTTCTGTTTATATAATAATCTATGTTTACATAATCTTCTCTAGCTATATAATCTTTTCTGGTTTTGTAATCTTCTCAGGTTCTACGAGGAAAAATATCCACAGATTATTATAATCTCCCCGGGTTATTATAATCTATTGAAATTATATATTCATCATCATCATCAAGTGCCATGCCGGCTGGCGTAGGCGGTCATGGCTCTCCACAGCTCTCTGTCTACAGTATTATGTATCACAGTCGTTGTTGTTGCCTTGCCATGCCAGGTTGTCAAACTAATATTTTCTCACGTTGTCGCCCTCTGTCTCTGTTGCCTTCTATTTTACTTGTTGTGACTACGTTCTCTAAACCTGCCTGTCGCATGAAGTGGCCAAAAAAAGAAGATTGCCTTTTTCTTATATTGATGATTAAGGTCCGTTTCGCATTTGACTCTTTCAACACCTCCACATTAGTTTATCTGGCAGTCCATGGTATTCTCATCAATCTGATATATTCATTGAAAAACTAATAAAACGTTTAATAGAGAAGTCATGAAGTGTACTTGGACATTCACTTGAGTCTAGATACATAAACAAAACGTTGGTTATACATATAAGGTTGTTTTTACTTTCAGGATTTCTTGTTTGGTACCAAGTCTCAACAGTGCACATGATGATATTGATAATCATTAAGATGTGAGTAGGTAACTTTTAACAACCCACAGCCTTTCTGACAAAATCAAAGGTCCTCTTCGGTTGAGTAACCAAGGTGGCACTCCAAGCGCATTGGGTTTGCTGTTTCAAAACATGTTTATGATAAAGTGGTTCATAGATGCATGTTTAATTCCCGAAAGGAGGCACTTCAGTGCAGTATGGCGGTGTCACGTTCTGTCATATATGTCAGGGTCAACAAGTTCATCATTCTTCCATAAGATCTGTTGATCTGTTGATCTGTTGATCTGTTGATCTGTTGATCTGTTGATCTGTTGATCTGTTGATCCATCTGCAGTAATGACACATCTAGCATTGGCTGGCACCCAGGTATTTGACACACAGGGACAAATGTTCACTGGCCTGCATCTCCCCGTTATTCGTAGGAACCATTTAACTGAAGATAAAAGTAAACAATTGAGACAAGATTCAGTTATAATGACCTTTTCACAGGTGACGGGTTGTCAGTATATCTCCAGCTTTCCTTGGTCTCCAGTGTTAGGTTGTCTGCCAACCTCAGGCCTTCCTTCGTCACAGGTGACAGGTTGTCAGTGTATCTCCAGCTTTCCTTGGTCTCCAGTGTCAGGTTGTCTGCCAACCTCAGGCCTTCCTTCGTCACAGGTGACAGGTTGTCAGTATATCTCCAGCTTTCTTTGGTCTCCAGTGTCAGGTTGTCTGCCTGCCTCAGGCCTTCCTTCGTCACAGGTGACAGGTTGTCAGTATATCTCCAACTTTCCTTGGTCTCCAGTGTCAGGTTGTCTGCCAACCTCAGGCCTTCCTTCGTCACAGGTGACAGGTTGTCAGCACATTCTCCAGCTTTCATTAGAAACATACTACAAAATGCCCGAGAAGAGGACAGTTGCACTATTTGGTGAAGCATGTACTGGTCTAGTCCGCGGTTGCCACAAGAGGGCGACACTAGCGTAATTCGAAAACTTGTACTTCTCCCGAGATTTTCGTCAATTATTGTCCCACACTTCATCACAAATCATTCCTCAAAGCGAGCAAATTTCACTTTAGTCGTATTTTAATTGGTCTCTTAAATGAACAAAAAATGAGAAAACTGAAATAGTGTTACTTTAGGTACAGTCAATCCCAACTGATTGTGCCCCGTAGACCCCTTGCGATTTTTTGTTTGTTTTCCATATACCCCTGCCTACGAAATATCGAATTTTCCTAAACATATTAATTTCACATGTGTTTTTAGCAGCTGGCACAGTTTGCCACTATACTATATTACTATACACTATACTATATTAGGTAAAGGTAAAGGTAGGTCCCATGGCATCTGCCGTCGGGGATGAAGATAACTCTTCATGTACTAAGCCGCAGCAACTATTAGGTGGGGTGGCCAGTTCCCTTCCTTGCTGTTTTTTATCTTCCCTAACTCATGCGTCAGGTACTCATTTACAGCTGAGTCGACTGGAGGAGTGGTCGTGTCAAGTGAGAAATCACAACCCGGATTTTTTTTTTAATATCCGGACGTGGTTTCGAACCTGGCACGCTGTAACCAGATGATAGCAAGCAAGCTCACTATCCACTAAAGTGGACAATTGTTTTAAAAAAAACCCCAAAAACATGTAAAATATTTATTTATTTACCTATGAAAAAGTGTAAAATATTTATTTATTTACCTATGAAAAAGTGTAAAATATTTATTTATTTACCTATGAAAAAATGTAAAATATTTATTTATTTACCTATGAAAAAGTAAAATATTTATTTATTTACCTATGAAAAAGTGTAAAATATTTATTTATTTACCTATGAAAAAGTAAAATATTTATTTATTTACCTATGAAAAAGTGTAAAATATTTATTTATTTACCAATGAAAAAGTGTAAAATATTTATTTATTTACCTATGAAAAAGTGTAAAAATTTATTTATTTACCTATGAAAAAGTGTAAAAATTTATTTATTTACCTATGAAAAAGTGTAAAAATGTATTTATTTACCTATGAAAAAGAGCACAAATTGGCACCCCCTAGTTGTTATTCTCGCTGATATGGACACCCTTCAAGTCGAATTCGACAATTGGGGGTCCATATAGAACCACTGTGAGAACTACTAATTTAGAAGGATGAATTGCGATGAGTCCATAAGACCATATTTAACGAGAGACACAATTTGTCCAGGACAATATTTGCCCACTTCTTCTTGACCAATGACCTGTTATTAAACATACAGTAAAATATCCGTTTTGTATAGAACCGTTTGTTTTAGATCTTCTTGGGGACATGCTACTACATAATGGGGGCCTGGTAGCGCAGTGGTTAGCGCATTGGCTATATGACTGGTCCTTGGTTCATTCTACAGTTGAGGCGGAAATGTTTTTCAATGTTTTTCACAACTACTACACAACACACCTCAAGTTCAAACACTTTACACCCCACGATCAACACGCCCATAGATTCATACAGTTTACACAACTACACAACACGCCCACAGATTCCAACACTTTACACAACTACACAACACGCCCACAGATTCAAACATTTTACACAACTACACAACACACCCACAGATTCAAACACTTTACACAACACACCCACAGATTCAAACACTTTACACAACTACACAACACACCCACAGATTCAAACACTTTACACAACTACACAACACACCCACAGATTCAAACACTTTACACAACACGCCCACAGATTCAAACACTTTACAGAACTACACAACACACCCACAGATTCAAACACTTTACACAACTACACAACACGCCCACAGATTCAAACACTTTACACAACTACACAACACGCCCACAGATTCAAACACTTTACACAACTACACAACACACCCACAGATTCAAACACTTTACACAACACGCCCACAGATTCAAACACTTTACACAACTACACAACACACTCACAGATTTCCACACTTTACACAACTACACAACACACCCACAGATTCAAACACTTTACACAACTACACAACACACCCACAGATTCAAACACTTTACACAACTACACAACACACCCACAGATTCAAACACTTTACACAACTACACAACACACCCACAGATTCAAACACTTTACACAACTACACAACACACCCACAGATTCAAACACTTTACACAACTACACAACACGCCCACAGATTCAAACACTTTACACAACTACACAACACACCCACAGATTCAAACACTTTACACAACTACACAACACACCCACAGATTCAAACACTTTACACAACTACACAACACGCCCACAGATTCCAACACTTTACACAACTACACAACACACCCACAGATTCAAACACTTTACACAACTACACAACACACCCACAGATTCAAACACTTTACACAACTACACAACACGCCCACAGATTCAAACACTTTACACAACTACACAACACGCCCACAGGTTCAAACACTTTACACAACTACACAACACGCCCACAGATTCAAACACTTTACACAACTACACAACACACCCACAGATTCAAACACTTTACACAACTACACAACACGCCCACAGGTTCAAACACTTTACACAACTACACAACACGCCCACAGATTCAAACACTTTACACAACTACACAACACGCCACAGATTCAAACACTTTACACAACTACACAACACGCCACAGATTCAAACACTTTACACAACTACACAACACACTCACAGATTTCCACACTTTACACAACTACACACCACGCCCACAGATTCCAACACTTTACACAACTACACAACACACCCACAGATTCCAACACTTTACACAACTACACAACACACACACAAATTCAAACACTTTACACAACTACACAACACGTCCACAGATTCATAAACTTTACACAACTACACAACACGCCCACATATTTAAACACTTTACACAACTACACAACACGCCCACATTCAAACACTTTACACAACTACACAACACGCCCACAGATTTCCACACTTTAGACAACAACACAACACGCCCACAGATTACAACACATTACACATACATATATCTAAATGCCACTAACAAACTTATTACAAACACATTTTAATATCCAGAGGTCGTGGTGACTGAATTACCAGAACTGCGACTACCACCATTACTTTGATGGATGTAAAGTTCTGTTATAACCAAATTGGACTACTATCCGCGGTTGAAAGGAGCGTACCCCAGCATGTTTACTTAACAAAACTGACAAACACGCTCTTATTACGGAAGCAAAGAATATAATTTTTCACATAAGATCTCACCGAACTCTAGCCCTCCAACCATGTTCATGTCTTCACTCTTTGAACTCCGCCCTCTAACATAGCCTACCGTCTACGCTATTTATTATCAGGGCCATTTTTCTTTTGATGTATAAGACACTCTGGATTGGGGGGGGGGGGGGGGGAAAGGAGAAACAATCGGAAAACAAGGGCACTCTGATATGTTCTATCAGAGAAGTTCGTTATTTATTTTACAAGGGGAAGTAAGACTTACAGCAGGAACGAAGGGAGACGATCCTTGTTTATAGGATATTAGGAAAGGAATTTGTAGTTTCTTGAAGTGTGAACAATTGTGTGTGTCTTGTACCTACGAAAGGAGGAACAAGATTGTAAGTAATACGTTATTTTCTATGTAAACATGTAACGATGACAGTAAGGATTAATCTATTCAGATAGCTAGTACTAAGTATACTTTTATTCGGATGTGAAAGTTGGACCCTCAATACAGACACGACAAGACTGATTCAGACTCGAAAACAAGTGCTACAGATGTTTGTTAAGAATTAGCTATGTAGAACACTTTCTTTGTTAATAATTTTTGGGTTATATCCTTGTATACCTTGCAGCTAAATGGGTACAAGAGTTCTATGGAGACTGCATTTGTGTGTGCTTCATATATGTTTGTTTGCAACGATTCTTTTATTTATGTAATCCATCTTTTGCGTGTACTGCCCGAGTTTGTATCTATCGTGCCTGTAAAGCGGTGTTTTTTTAGCAGCACTGTCTGATGGTAGTCAGGAAGTATGTGAAAACCAAATAATCTGTTGTCTTCTATGTAATCCAGGGTTGGCATTGTGTTTGTTAGTCTTCTGATGTAATCCAGGTGTGACAATGTGTTTGTTAGTCTTCTGATGTAATCCAGGTGTGACAATGTGTTTGTTAGTCTTCTGATGTAATCTAGTGGTGACATTGTGTTTGTTAGTCTTCTGATGTTTTTCATTTTTGATTCTGTTTCCTATTGTTACTCCGAGAATTGTACATAAACAAATCATTTCTGTTTTAACAAGTTTTCTTTTAGCTTTTTGTGTTAGTGTCCACGTTTGACATTGGTAGCATAGTGATGGTATAACATGATAAATGCTGTTTTAGGGAGCACCTTAATGTACAGACAATGTGAGGGTTGTTGCAACACAGAGTAATGACGCATACAAACAAAAAAACACCAAAAAAACCCAGATATTTGGGAAGTGTTGCAATGAAACACAGAACACATTAACGACCGACGGCAACAGAGACACGACGTTTCGACTAAAAAGTCTTCATCAGGACAAAAACGAACAAGAAGAAATGAGTTTTTAAAATAGACATTCATGATGTAAGAGTGGAGCAAAAGAAGATGACAAGGAGATGAGATGAGAGTACGAAAGACAAGGAGAAAAATACCAAAACACGACACAAACAGAGGAGAGAGGGAGAGAAAGAGTAACCTGGAAACACAGCAAGTATAATAAAAGAATAAACGTCTCAGTAATATCAGAGAAAACAAAACTACTTATCTGAAATCTGATGTAGACGAACAAATCAAGCAAATATCGTTAAAAGTGATAATTAGAAGGGCGATCGTGACAATCTTCACAATAACGAAGATTATTGCATGACGTTTAGGTGAAGGGTGAGAGAAGGGAAGGAGAAAAATCACATCAAAGTCTATACAACTTATCTCTCACACAATTTATCTCTCACACAACTTATCTCTCACACAACTTATCTCTCACACAATTTATCTCTCACACAACTTATCTCTCACACAACTTATCTCTCACACAACTTATCTCTCACACAACTTATCTCTCCCACAACTTATCTCTCCCACAACTTATTTCTCACACAACTTACCTCTCCCACAACTTATCTCTCACACAAATTATCTCTCACACAACGTATTTGTCACAAAACTTACCTCTCCCACAACTTATCTCTCACACAACTTATCTCTCACACAACTTATCTCTCACACATCTTATCTCTCCCACAACTTATCTCTCACACAACTTATCTCTCCCACAACTTATCTCTCACACAACTTATCTCTCACACAACTTATCTCTCCCACAACTTATCTCTCACACAACTTATATCTCACACAACTTATCTCTCCCACAACTTATCTCTCCCACAACTTATCTCTCACACAACTTACCTCTCCCACAACTTATCTCTCACACAACTTATCTCTCACACAACTTATTTGTCACAAAACTTACCTCTCGCACAACTTATCTCTCACACAATTTATCTCTCACACAACTTATCTCTCACACATCTTATCTCTCCCACAACTTATCTCTCACACAACTTACCTCTCACACAACTTACCTCTCACACAACTTATCTCTCACACAACTTATCCCTCACACAACTTATCCCTCACACAACTTATCTCTCACACAACTTATCCCTCACACAATTAATCTCTCACACAACTTATCTCTCACACAATTTATCTCTCACACAACTTATCCCTCACACAACGTAGCAACTTATCCCTCACAAAACTAGCGATAACATCCAAAAATCACTCTGAAGGCACTCACCAATACACAGACTAAGTTGTATGCACTCAGTAAATCTGTCACGAATATTAATCTATTGCAAGACGAGACCAGGCTGATGGTATGATGATGGTTTTATATTGAGCATTTATGCTGTTCATGTGTAAGACTGTTTTTGAAAATAGAATGCATCTGCCCTGATATCTGGTCTGCTCTGTTGCATATAAGACAAGAATAATATATTTGTCCTACAGGAAATAAATAAACTTGCAGGCTATCAAGAACCACTTTTGTCAGTGGTGAAACGGCGTATCTATCTATCTATCTATCTATCTATCTATCTATCTATCTATCTATCTATCTATCTATCTATCTATCTATCTATCTATCTATCTATTTATCTATCTATCTATCTATCTATCTATCTATCTCTCTCTCTCTCTCTGTCTGTCTGTCTGTCTGTCTGTCTGTCTGTCTGTCTGTCTGTCTGTCTGTCTGTCTGTCTGTCTGTCCGTCCGTCCGTCCGTCCGTCCGTCCGTCCGTCCGTCCGTCCGTCCGTCCGTCCGTCCGTCCGTCCGTCCGTCCGTCCGTCCGTCCGTCCGTCCGTCCGCCCGCCCGCCCGCCCGCCCGCCCGCCCATCCATCCATCCATCCATCCATCCATCCATCCATCCATCTATCTATCTATCTATCTATCTATCTATCTATCTATCTATCTATCTATCTATCTATCTATCTATCTATCTATCTATCTATCTATCTATCTGTATATCTATCTTTCGTTTATATATCTATCCGTCTATCTGTCTATCCGTCTATCTATCTATCCGTCTATCTATCATCCATCCGTCCATCCATCCATCCATCCATCCATCTATCTATCTATCTATCTATCTAACTAACGTTATCTATCTAACTAACCTTACCTAACTAACCTTATCTGTCTGTCTGTCCATCTGCCAGTCTCCGCCTGCCTATCTGTCTGTCTGTCTATCTTTCTATCTTTCTATCAAAGGGAAAAAAGGCATACTAGGTACGTAAGAAATAAAATATAGATGTACACAGGATCACAAGAATTGTGAATTTCACTAGTACAACAAGGAGAACATAGTGGGTTCAGGGCCGGTTTAGGCCATTGCAACTTATGCGGCCGCAGTGGGCCCCGCACTTTGCACTTTCATAGGCCCATAAATTCATATTAGAATTTATTTTATTATCCTCTTCCCTACCCAAGCTGGGCCCCGCGCAATCCGTTTCGCATAGTGCCCCGCAATTGTTAGGGGCAGCCCTGAGTGGGTTGATAGTTTAAACTGACATGACTCAATATTAGAACAGAATTTGTAGAGAACAATTAAAGCTGAAACGAACAGAGAAAGAAATAAAATAAAGAACAGATAATATTAAAAAATGGACAGATAATATTAAACAATGACAGGTCATGATTTTCCCCCGCATATCCTCATCTCAGAAGAAATCAATAATTGAAATAGTCTGTGTGTTTATGCAACTAATGCATTGACCCAGACTTGCTATTGGTTTCATAGATTATTACTGCAGAAAGCTAACAGAGAGAAGAAACAGTATAGTGCAGACAAAAACAGTATACATAAAAATGAGGAATATACGTGTGTAATATGTTCTTGTCAATAGAGATGAGGGAAAGAGTTCGTCAGAGCTACGTAATATCGATTCTAACATGGAATGCGAGTTTTTGACAATCACCATCATCATCAAGTGCCGTCTCCGCGGCAAAGGTTGGTTGCAAAAGACCTCCAACATCCCTTGTCTATTGTTTTGGTTGTGCACTCTGCTAGACTGTGACCTGCCCATCGAGTGATCTTACTCTCCCACTTGTATCTCTTACTACCTCTTGCTCGCTTCCCTTTTACCCTCAAACAAGGTCTTCAACAAGGTGTCATGCCTTTTAATATGTCCAAAATATTTTATTTGTCTAAACTTTATTTCTATAAATAATTCTTTCTTCATATTAAGTTTTGTTAGAACCTCTTTGTTTGTTTTCTGCTCTTTCCATGATGTTCTCCCTATTCTTCTATATACCCACATCTCAAAGACATCAATTCTGTCTTCTAATTGTTTATTTAGTGTCCATGTTTCTGAGCCATACATTACTATGGAATAGATGTAGCATTTTATAATTCCCACTTTTAACTTGTTTGTAATTTGTTTAGATGTTACTATTTTCCTCATGTCATTGAATGTACTTTTAGCCATTCCTATTCTCCTTTTAACTTCTGTTTCATATCTGCCATCATTTGTTATGTCCCAAATATTGGTACTGTTCTACTTGTTGTAGTTTCTCTTCATCTATTTGTATGTTTAGCACCATATTCTTCTGTGATTTTACTGATTATTATGTTTTTTATGTACTCCATATTCTTTACTTGATTTATCGACTTGATCAATAAGTCAAGTAGATCTGTCATATAAATCGTGCTGTATGACTGAATAATCTGGTATGTTGTATGACTGAATAATCTGGTATGTTGTATGACTGAATAATCTGGTATGTTGTATGACTGAATAATCTGGTATGTTGTATGACTGAATAATCTGGTATGTTGTATGACTGAATAATCTGGTATGTTGTATGACTGAATAATCTGGTATGTTGTATGACTGAATAATCTGGTATGTTGTATGACTGGATAATCTGGTATGTTGTATGACTGGATAATCTGGTATGTTGTATGACTGAATAATCTGGTATGTTGTATGACTGAATAATCTGGTATGTTGTATGACTGAATAATCTGGTATGTTGTATGACTGGATAATCTGGTATGTTGTATGACTGAATAATCTGGTATGTTGTATGACTGAATAATCAGGTATGTTGTATGACTGAATAATCTGGTATGTTGTATGACTGAATAATCTGGTATGTTGTATGACTGGATAATCTGGTATATCCGTGTGACGGGATAATCTTGTATGTTGTATGACTGAATAATCTGGTATGTTGTATGACTGAATAATCTGGTATGTTGTATGACTGGATAATTTGGTATGTTGTATGACTGAATAATCTGGTATGTTGTATGACTGAATAATCTGGTATGTTGTATGACTGAATAATCTGGTATGTTGTATGACTGGATAATCTGGTATATCCGTGTGACGGGATAATCTTGTATGTTGTATGACTGAATAATCTGGTATGTTGTATGACTGAATAATCTGGTATGTTGTATGACTGAATAATCTGGTATGCCGTGTGACGGGATAATCTGGTATGTTGTATGACTGGATAATTTGGTATGTTGTATGACTGAATAATCTGGTATGTTGTATGACTGAATAATCTGGTATGTTGTATGACTGGATAATCTGGTATGTTGTATGACTGAATAATCTGGTATGTTGTATGACTGAATAATCTGGTATGTTGTATGACTGGATAATCTGGTATGTTGTATGACTGTATAATCTGGTATGTTGTATGACTGAATAATCTGGTATGTTGTATGACTGAATAATCTGGTATGTTGTATGACTGAATAATCTGGTATGCCGAGTGACTGGATAATCGAGCAGCATTTTGTCCTTGAAAACGCCGAGTAACCAACAAATCTTTCCTCTATACTCTTATACAAAGACTACCTAAATATTATGCTGATGTGTACCTTACATGACACATCTAGAGCCTGGTCAGCTTGAATAGTAAAAGTAAAGTAACCCATTCCTTTTATTAATGCCGTAAGGGGTGTCAGATGTTAACGATCTCACATTTCAGAGGCTCTGCAAATGAGGGCGGTAGCCATCTCCTCTCCTTCGCAGTCTTTACTTCCCGGATTAATCAGGTACCCATTTAAGGCTGGGTCGACCCGGGAGTGGAAACACATGAAGACTTGTTTATTTCACATTTGGTACGCTCATTTAAAGCATCAGTTATTACTTCAATTAAAAGATGTTGGATGTCTGACGGTGTTCCACGTAGAACTGAAGACGAATGATGGACTCGTGTTGCGTCCACAGCATGCTAGCTCCTGTTTACTTACAAATACGAAACACTAAATTAGTCGTGGCAAGTATTGTTCTTTTCAAGAAATTATATCAATATTTTTAGTGCTTGTAGTCGAGCAGCTTCCGATAGCACATGTTCGATTGGTGTTTAGCCCAGCTGAGGAAATTCCTCATTGTATAATAAATGTTGTTTTTATACTGGCGTTTTACTGCTTTTCTAATTAATTTGCTTGTCACAAATACTTGCTTCAATGACTGTGCTAGCAGAACGATATTTGCTTGTCACAAATACTTGCTTCAATGACTGTGCTAACAAAACGATATTTGCTTGTCACAAATACTTGCTTCAATGACTGTGCTAACAAAACGATATTTGCTTGTCACAAATACTTGCTTCAATGACTGTGCTAACAAAACGATATTTGCTTGTCACAAATACTTGCTTCAATGACTGTGCTAACAAAACGATATTTGCTTGTCACAAATACTTGCTTCAATGACTGTGCTAACAAAACGATATTTGCTTGTCACAGATACTTGCTTCAATGACTGTGCTAACAAAACGATATTTGCTTGTCACAAATACTTGCTTCAATGACCGTGTGCTAACAAAACGATATTTGCTTGTCACAAATACTTGCTTCAATGACTGTGTGTTAGCAAAACGATTGGAGTACTAGACGTTTTATTCAATAATTCCAACTTAGAGCTAAGATTGAATAAACAGAATACAACACATTTATTGACCAGGAAAAAGCATTTGACAGAATCAACATAACAAAACTATGTGCCATTTTTGAAGAGTAAGGTATACAAGGACACATTTTAGATAATATTAGAGAACTTTATAAAAAATCAGAAACAACGATTAGAACAACAGAAGGCCTGAGAGACACTTTCGAAGTAACATCAGGAGTAAGACAAGCATGTGCCTGTTCTCTCTACTATTCAACATCTATATTGAGAAGGTCATACAGGAAACAATGAGGAGTAAGACAAGGATTAGACCTGTCCTCTCTACTTTTCAACATCTATATTGACAAGATCATAAAAGAAACACCTCGAAGACTAACAGGAAATGATAAACGAAATGCTGTTTGCAGTGGATCAAGCATTAATTTACTCTGATGTCACTAGAATGCAAAATCACACTTCAGCCTTAGCAAAGCCTGTGGAAATTATAATATGAAAAGAAACAACACAAAAACTGAAACAATGAGGATTAGTAGGATAACAGAAATGTTAAAATTGGAAAATAACATTCTAAAACAAGTACAAATGTTTAGATACACGGGAAGTATATTTACTGAGAATGGACAATTTTCCCGAGAAATGAAGACGCGATGCCAGAAGACAAATGGGGTCCTTTACCAATTGACGCCACCACTTAACACACAAACATACAAATAAGACAACTAGACGTACGCTGATAAACTCTATTTTTATTCTAAATCTGTGTTATCAATGTTAAACCTAGACTTTGACAAAAGAACTCAAGAGATAGACCATAGTCTGTGAGAAGTAATGCCACAGAAATATAAATAACCAAATGGTCAGAGGGTGTCCGACAAAGTGGATGGTGCCGCAGTAACCTAATGAACAAATAGTAACGCAAAATGAGGTAAACAGGTTACTAAAACACTTACCTATCCTATTAATAAAAATATATTTAAAAAAGTATATATAAAAAAACATACAATAAAACTAAACAGGACAATTCTCCACGTATCGGCTCAAATTGAACCTTTTTCAAGAGACAAACAACAGAAAACGACAAAATAAAAAACAAAATAGATGTCTATATTTCACATTTCAGGATTGTCATTCAATATAAAATATTCAGAGATATCACGAATCATCGTGACTCCCCAGTGGCTAATCATTTTAACAGCCCGTCACATTATGGTAGCTCTGATGTCTCTGTAACCGGTTTGTTACGTTGTTATACCGGTGACCGGCAACGTAAGTCCTTGGAATATCGTCTCATTTGTCATATGGGAGTCTTGCAACCACACGGAATGAACATTAATCACCGTTTTGTTTGAGTTACCCACCTTTTCTTTATACCATCTACTCCCGTATTGCACTGATTCTTGTAATTATTTGTCTTTGTACACTTTCGTGAATAATTATTATTTTTGTGTTTGCCGTTCTTCTATATAATTCCTTTATGTCTTCTTTCGTTTGTGTATGTCAATATGTGATTATTTTGTACTCTGCCATTTTGTTATTGTTAAATGATTTACATATTTAGATTTTGATTTCCTCGTTTTTATTGCAGTTGTCTCTTCGATGGGTGCCCACACATGTATAGTTATTTGTATATGCATTTCGGTTTACATGGTTCTATGTATCCACACAATTACTTTGGGCCACACATTTGTATGTATACACATGCAGTTGTTATAGCATTATCTTTATGTGAACGAACGTTTATATTTACAATTATATATGTATATGTTTCTATGTGTACGAATGTTCATGTTATTATTTATGTGAGAAAGTGTTTATGTGCATGAATGTTCATATTTATGTATACATATATATATATATATATTTATGTGAGCGCTTGTTTATGTTAATGCACGTATCTCCATTCTGTGTCAATGTGTATGCCTATTCTGGTGTGAGCCCTTTCCTGTGTGTGGATACATTTACATGCCTGTGCATTTTGTGTGGGTATCCTTCACACATCTGTGTCCATCTTGTTATGTGTTTATTTCTTGACTCTTGGTGTGTGTATACATTTCTATGTATGTTTAGGTTTGGTTTTATATATATGTTTATGTCTATATTTGGTTTCACATTCAATCCATGCCTTTTCAAATGTTGATTCTTCTTGTGTCCTTCCTTCCCCAAACCCACTCACCCCACCACCACACAGCCTCATCGTTGCTCATCTGTCATTGTCATATGCCATTCTTGTTGGCGTAGGTGACCATGGTTCTCTGTTCACAGTATTGTTATCAGGATCGTTGTTTCCAAGCCTTGCTAGGTTGTCACATGAATATTTTCTCACGTCCCCATCTGTCTCTGTTCCCTTCAGTCTTGCCTGTTGTGACTATGTTCTTAAAACCTGCCTGTCTGATAAAGTGACAAAAGGGATATTTTTCTTATCTTTTTCTTTTATTATTCTTGCACTCATCTATAGTGTCTCTAATTTCCCACTTTCGGTTTGTTTATAATGAATGCACGCATTTTCTCTTTTACTAGATGCGTTGCCATCCCTGCGCTATGGAGACGGGGCTTGATGAAATATAGTCATCTATTTTGTCTTTTATTTTGTCGTTTTCTGTTGTTTGTCTCTTGAAAAAGGTTCAATTTGAGCCGATACGTGGAGAATTGTCCTGTTTAGTTTTATTGTATGTTATTTTATATATACTTTTTAAAATATATTTTTATTAATAGGCTAGGTAAGTGTTTTAGTAACCTGTTTAATTCATTTTGCGCAACCAAAAATAGGAAGGAAGAGAGAGAGAGAGAGAGAGAGAGAGAGGGAGCTAATGAGAGTGTCTAGTAAACCTTATACCCCCGAGTTACCTAATTAAGGGTTCATATTCTACTCAAGCGTGCACAGTCCCGATGCGGCGGACTGCGTAAATGAATCTTATTAATTCGAGTCAATGAACAGATGGGCATGGCAAACAAGCTCCGTAGAGCGGTGCAAGAACAGTGAGTCAGATCTCCACCCTCGTCGTCTACTGCACCTCAGCTTACCCTAAGTTGTCTTGACCTTATCTTCATAGGGAAATCAAACGTATCATTCGTCATTTATTACAGTGTGATAAAGCATGGCCGTCTATTAAATTAGAGCTAGTGATTAACTAGGAATAACGCTTACTTAATGACTCCAATAGATTACGTCCATGATGTCCAGTCATTACCTATGATTATATTTTATCTGATAGCCATTGAAAATCTAGTAAAGAGGCACATGAGTCATTTTAGAAGGCTGGATTTACCATTAGCCAATATGTCTTATACTGTAAACGTTCATGGATGAGGTGCGAAAGAGTGAGTTGTCACTACAATAAGAAATGTTCCCTCTAAGACAAGAGTGTCTGTGTGCGAAAATCTATCTCCGTGGACCTATAAATCTTGAATAACATATTTTCTGTGCAAATATTTTACGATAAAATAGTGTATCATAGCGTTCGGCATTTTTTATTTACAGCAATTATATCTTTTATTATAGGAACTCTATACACATTTATATACGCACGTCTTGCGCGTCAATTCGAAACTGTGTGTACCATGAGATAAAAATATGTAAATATAAAAATAAGCGCACGGCAGCGCAGCACGACGGGAACATTGGCAGCAAGTATTTCCCTGCAGCGCGTAGTGAATTGTTTTACTTACCTGCCAAAACACAAACATCACGTGCTCATTTAATTTGTATGCATTGTGGTGATGCACACTGCTTTCAACCGCGAACCTTCTACAGCGTCCTGCAACATCCTACAACCTTCTAGACCATTCTACAACCTCCTACAACTTTCTATAGCATCATACAACCTCATACAACCTTCTATAGCATCCTACAACCTCCTTCAACTTCCAACTACCTTCGAGATATAATTTGTTTTGATTGTGTTCAACAAACAATAACCTCCCGTAACATCCCACAACCTCCTACAACTTTTTACATCCTTCTACTACAATCAAAAACCTTCTACAACATACTACATCCGTCTTCAACCTCTTATGACCTCTTAAAACGTTCTACACATTCCTACAACACTCTAAAACCTTCAACAACCTACTACATCCTTCTACAGTCTCCTATAACCTTCTAAATCGTTCTAAAACCTCCTAGAACCCTCTACAACCTTTAACAACATCCCACAACATTCAATAACCTGCTATAACCTCCTATAACCTCTTAAGACTTTCTAAAACCTCATACAACCCTCTAAAACCTTTAACAACCATCTACAATATTCCATAAATTGCTACAATCTCCTATAACCTCCTACAGCATTCTATAATCTGCTAGAACCTCCTACAACCATCTACAACCTGCATCGATCTTGCAGATATAATTTGTGTTAATTGTATTGCAACAAACTGAATGAGATTGTGTTTATATCATATTTGTTTGTGAGGGGATGGGGCAACAGCGGTCAGCAAATTTAGCACGCAAATAACACAACCGATCCGTTATTAAAAGAGGCGGAAACCACTTCAGAAAATCTGTAATTGAGATAATATAGTAGTGTCCAGCCCCCCCCCCCCCCCAACCTATTATCAAATCAGAACTTAGACTATTAGTTCTAGTAACGTAGCGAACAGATGGGTACAAGCTGCCCTCCCTCCCTTTTCAGCGATTTTATTCACAATAAAAGATCACGCAATTTTTCTTCATGAAAAAGCACGCAGAAAGGACCTTTTTTTAAATTATAGATTGTAGCTACCCAGCTGTTGCTATATTTATATTAGTAGATAAAAGGGAGATAATACTCTAATAGAGTATCATTCAAGTTCAGACAACTTATGTCTTCTCTTAATAACAGCCAGTCATTAAAGTTAATGTTTTCTCAGAGGAAACTAGAGTGTCAGGTCACATGACAAGGGAGGATGAATCATGATGACAGAAGAGGACAAGTTTCCCGTTCTGTACACATTAAACAAACAATTATGTCCCCTGATGGTTTAGTGTAGTCTATATTTAAGTCTCCACCGCGTGTCATTTCTGTGTCTCTTCGTATTCTTTTACTGTTTTCGTTCTTCAACTCCTACATATTTATTGGATGTAGTTCGGAGAATGGAATGTGTTGTGCCATGGTTTACAGCTAGACTGTAATATATTTGTGTTTATGGGCTGTACAATTTCGACTATTTCATAGACCAACACGTTAATCTCTCTGCCATAAAGTAAAAAAAAAGTAATTCATATCATTTATTAATGCCGTAGGGGTGTGAGATGTAGGGGTGTGATCTCACATTTCAGAGGCTCTGTAAATGAGGACGGTAGCCATCTCCTCTCCCTCGCAGTCTTTACTTCCCGGATTAATCGGGTACCCATTTAAGGCTGGGTAGACCCGGGAGCCGTTGCGATCTGAACAACATTTCAGCCTCAACTGGGGAATGATCCCAGGACCATTCATATGCGAAGCCAGTGCTCTAACCACTGAGCTACGCGGCTCCCCATACACCCCCACATAATTGATATTGCTTGTCTGAAATCCTTCATTCTTCTTCAGCGTTTATTCTCAAACTCCCGCTACATCGCTCGTAGAAGGACAACATGTGTAAAAAAAGGGGGGGGGACGGGTGAGATGAGAGAGCGTGTTACCTATCTTCTTTCTTCTTATTTATATTTTCTATGTCCATTTGTGTATCGTCTATACCAGAATTTGTGTATCGTCTATACCATAATTTGTGCGATGCACGGTAAGGAATATTATAACTTATATATATATATATATATATATATATATATATATATATATATATATATATATATATATATATATATATATATATATATATATATATATATATATATATATATATATATATATATATATATAATGATTTGGTAGAAACGTTCTTTCACTAACTCTCCATCAATTAACTTGTACAGTATAACGTCTTTAGTCAGGTTGTATCACCTTACACCTCTTCTATAGTGGTTGTCTTGTTTATTTGTTGTTTGGTTTGTTGATGTTATGGTCCGGGGTTCATTTGCTTCCTACCCCGTATAGTGTTTCCAAATCTGGAATTTCTGTTGATGTTATAAGTACTTCTTCTGATGTTCGTTGTGCGACTGTGAACTAAAAGAGGCTGGTCCCATCTGAAAACTTAACTAAGTCTTAACTTCTAAATGATAGGAAACTGTATTACACAGATATCTTGAATAACAACTTTCTTTCATGGACATCAATTACGCGAGGACAATCTGTGCTATGACATGTAACACATTCTTTCAGTCTTTATACTCACAGGAGGCAGTTGATTTACTGGGTATAGGCTGATCGTCTATTGTTTCTAACATCCAATCAAGGGGTCTACCCCAACTATCCGACCTAACTAATTATCACTAAAAAATAGTTAAAAAATGGATTGACAGTCACCATAAACATATCCTTCAAGTCAATAGTTCGCAGTTGTCGAGGTTAATTATATGACCGGTCCGGTAATCCAAATAAATGTATACTTTTCTATGGGGAGTCGATGAAGGGTAAACAATCTCAAGGTGGTCAAAAGAAGCGCTACAAAGACTCGTTAAAGACTGAAAGCCTTCGAAATAGACCACGATACATGGAAAGAACTTGCACAAAATAGATTTACATGGCACTCTACAGTCAACAAGAGCGCATCATCTTGTGAAAAGAGAAGAAATGCAGCAGCCCAACACCGGAGAGTAGATAGAAAGTCATGGATAGAACAAAATCCGCCTACAGTGGTCATTCCATGTCCGAACTGTCCAAGAACATTTACAGCTCGAATAGGGCTCATTAGCCATCTACGAACTATTATGCATGGTCATAATTCTAACTGAATTTTTAAAAAGTGGATGTAAAAATGGTCATCATCATCATGTGATGGACGAACACACACACAACGCTCACTACACATCGGTGGCTTCGAAATCCCCGATTACGCTACGCAGACCACACAGTGCTTCTTTCAAATGATATAAAGGGATTGGAACAACTAATCAAGAACGCAGAGAAATATATCTAATCACAAAACGTATATTTAAACGCGAAAAATATCAAAACACCATGTCAACAGATGTACCAACACAACAACCAGAAATCAGAATAGACAATACCGAGATATAATGTGTGGATAAATTCGAATACTTAGGAGCAAACATCAACGGTGCAGAAGACTTCATGACATAAATAAGGAAGAGATTGGCTATGGCATATTGTAAAATAACACGGTTGAAAAACATGTGGAAAATAAACAAAATATAAACGAAGCTGCTAATGCTAAGAACTTTTATTTTTCCGGTTGCAACATACGACTGTGAAACATGGACACTAAGTAAGATAACGGCAAAGAGGATCAACGCCTTTGAGATGAAATGCTACAGAAAGATACTTAGAATATCATGGAAGGATAAAATCAAAAACTCAGATATTATAAACACATTGAAGATTCCAGAGTGTTGGTTACTAAACACGTGGACGTAGCAGAAAGGGCAGAACAGAAAGTTGATGGACTGACGACATAAAAGATAACATGAATACGTGTTTGAAAATGCAAGCCGCATGGGCCAAGACAGATGGGTTCAGGGAGTTCATTGGTAAGACAACATTCTGGAGAGAATACGTCACACGACAATTCACAAACGACTGAGCCATCAATTTCCAACATGTAACACTAACAATACTTCCCCTGACTGGTTAACCTTATGAAACAATACAGTGCAATTCCTCTATAACGCATCCTTTTGTAACAAATTTTCCTATATAACAACACTTTTCAATTATATTTACTATATAATATCTAGACTGAATATAGCGAGTTTTTGCTGTTTCCTATTTGTTCCGTCTTGGACAGAGTTGTTATAACAAGATTCCACAGTATTAGCTTCAATGCTTCCATATTCAATTATTGCATCGGCACAACCTTCTCTCACAATGTACCCAAACCACATCTCTTACACCGGACACACACAGACTTGTCAGTACAAACACTGGACCGCCTACACTTCATTTCTCCGGAATGCTGACACTGATTTTTTATTTCACACTTCATCATCATCATCATCTTCATCAGGTGCCGAGCCGACTGGCGTAGGCGATCATGGTTCTCCACAGCTCTCTATCCCCAGCAATATGTATCAAGAACATCAGTTTCCCTGCAGTGCCAGGTTGACAAACTGTCTAATATTTTCTCACGTTGTCGCCCTAGTCTCTGTTGCCTTCAATCTTGCCTGTTGTGGCTATGTTCTCCAAACCTCCTTGTCTCATGAAGTCGTCAAAAGATGAAGATTGTCTTTTTCTTACATTATTGATTAAGGTCCGTTTCACATTTCATTCAAAACCTAGACATTACTTTTCCTGTCATCCATGGTATTCTCAGCATTCTTCTGTAGAACAAACCACATCTCTATTCCCTCTAACTTCCCACTTTCCTATTTGTTTATTGTCCAAGACGTAGCATTAGCAAATTGTTTCGTGTTGAACAATCAACTTTTATTACAAGTCCTACATGTCACTCATCATACTGAATCATAAAATCCCCGATATAAGGTATATTGAACTTTTGCGAAACGACTTGCAGCTCATAAAACCTTATGTTGCGTTTATAATAGAGGCGAATATATCGTGTAAAATAGATCTAGATTTCGTTTAACTTCTTAGTATGTCGAAAATAATTCGAAGAAACCAGTCTTATTGTGATATACAGAATGATATACAAAATGAGATATACAAAATGTAATATATGTACCCGTGAGTTCCTGTACAAGTGAGGTGTTAGAACGAGTAGTGATGTGTTTGTGGAGGCTGGGAATAGAAAGTGTATGGAGGCTGGGAATGGGGGGTATGTTTGGGAGGTGGGAAATGGGAGTGAAAGGTGTGAATAGGAGATGACAGTCTGGGAATGTTTGTATGCGCTGGGATCCGGAGATGTGAACTAGGAGCCGGAGATGGGAGGTAGAAGTGAAAGAAAAAATATGAAGAAAAAACGAATGTACAGTAAACGAATGTGAAAGAAAGAGAAAAAAATACTGAGGATTAATCTCTAAACACAAGAGTAGACAGTGGAGTTCGTGAGTTTATGGGAAATATTTCCATAAAATCCTTGATCGTATCTAATGAGGTTTAATAATAGATATCATATCAGTCTCCGGGGAGTCGCTAGGAGACGCCAAAATTGGGACATTTAGTCTTACTTAATGTCAGAGTCTTAACTGGAAGCTGCCATCTTGTACTTTTGAACGGTCACATGATCAAGATGCGTTACATTGCTGTCGGCTACAATATGTTTACCATCATCACGTGCCATTTAGGAGTTATAAAACAGCGGCTGGTCATCAAGGTACCGTATCCACAAAAATGTGTATTATCTCCAGTGTTGACAATCTATTATGCAAGCAGAAATGCAGCAGCTCAACAGCGAAAAGTGGCTAGAAAGTCACGGGTAGATTAAAAACCATCTACATTGGTCATCCAATGCCGGAACTGTCCAAGGACATGTTGGATCAGAATATGTCCTTTCTAGCTATCTACGAACTCATAGCTAAGGGACATAACTTTCTAGCTATCTACGAACTCATAGTTAAGGGACATAACTTTAAATGAAATTCAAAACTGAATGTCATCATCATCATGTGATGGACGATCAACATTATGCAAGGATAACCATAAATATTGTATACAATGATGGGTCCGTGGCTGCGCAAGTAAGCCGTTCTTGGAACAAGTAAACAGTTCTTGGGACAAGTAAGCAGTTCTTGGGACAAGTAAACAGTTCTTGGGACAAGTAAACAGTTCTTGGGACAAGTAAACAGCTCTTGGGGTAAGTATAACGTTCTTGGGGCATTCACGGCTACATTCATAAGGAGATGTATTATGCAAAAGAGTGGGGGGCTTTCTGTACAACAGCTGCTGGGTAACAGGGCAAATGATATGGCTCTAATCTCAGAATTCTGCAGTTGTCTGTTTTGTGAATGTGTCTATAAATATGCTATGAAAGATTATGTCGTTTCTATTGACGCCGTCAGTGATTGGAGTCATGGATGAAATCTGTGCTGAGGAGATAATGAAATGAAAAAACCCGTAATCAGCCAGGGTCTTAGGGGTGCCACACATGCTTCTCACACAGTCCTCCAGCGATTTCTATCTTCAGCAATGCGGATGAGTGAGGAAAAATCTTCTCATGTCCATACCTTGATATTGTCTCTCCATATCATTATCTGCCTTCCTCTGCTTCACCCCTCTTCAACGATTCTCTGCAGTATTATTTTTTACAAGGAGTCATGTCTGCGTACATGTCCAAACCATGCGAATTGTTGAAGGGATATCTTCGTTTGTATGTCTGGAGAATTAGGTGTAAGGGACAATGAAGGAAGAGACATGCTTGCGAGCCTGGCTACAGTGACTAGCTGTATTTCAACGGACCATGCTGATATTGTGAAGGCAATCAAGAAATGAAACCAGATGGATGATCTGGAGTGTATTTCTTCCTCTATGGCAAGTAATCAGGACATGGAGGTGAAGCGGTGTGGTACAAGAACGAACAGCTTGTAGAATTAAGGACATGGAGGTGAAGCGGTGTGGTACAAGAACTGAGCAGCTTGTAGGAATCAAAAGAAGAGTTATCCACACACAAAAGGACCGGAACATTCAGTGACCACATGCTGAAGGATGTGCAAAATATGAGATAAGAGCATTTATGGACGTGACTGACGTGCTATGATGATATTCTGATCACTAAATCATGTTCACAAGTTTTTTTTCTATCATATCCACTGCTCATAATATATACTACCATACATTGATATTCACAATACTGTGTATCATATCCACTTCTGATACTATATTTTGACGTACAATGATATCCACAATTCTGTGTATCATCTCCATTGCTGAAACTCTTTACTATCATCCAATGATATTACAGTACTGTGTATCATATCCACTTCTGATACTCTATAGTGCCACACAATGATATATATAGTACTTTGTATAAATAATTTATGCTACTGACACTTTACCATGCAAATATATCCGCAGTACTGCGTATCATCATGCTATGATATCCAACTGTCCAAAGTATTCTGCCTTTGTATTATTTAGTACAAGCACTTTATACATGTACCGTTATACTTTATACCTGTATCTTTATACTTTATACATGTACTTTATACTTTATACAGGTACTTTATACAGGTACTTTATACTTTATACAGGTACTTTATACTTTATACAGGTACTTTATACTTTATACAGGTACTTTATACTTTATACAGGTACTTTATACTTTATACAGGTACTTTATACTTTATACAGGTACTTTATACTTTATACAGGTACTTTATACTTTATACAGGTACTTTATACTTTATACAGGTACTTTATACTTTATACAGGTACTTTATACTTTATACAGGTACTTTATACTTTATACAGGTACTTTATACTTTATACAGGTACTTTATACTTTATACAGGTACTTTATACTTTATACAGGTACTTTATACTTTATACAGGTACTTTATACTTTATACAGGTACTTTATACTTTAACTGTTCATCACTGTTACAGCAGTTAATTAACTAAATTCCCTTGCACGGTGTTTGATAAATACTAACTTTACCCACACAAGCTGTTATTTGTTCATTCATTCACATAATTTTCCAGTCAATTGTTCACTACGTCATTCACTCATGTATTCACTCACTTCTTCACTCACCAACTCGCCCTTCATTCATTTACTCGGTCACTCATTCACACCCATACTCATTCATTCACTCGGTCAACTTGTTTATTTGCTCATTAATGTATTCACCAGGTCTCATAATCACTCACTCGTGTATTTTGTCCACTCACACCACTACTTGTGTATTTTACCCACTCACTCAACGACTTATTTAGTAATTTTTTTCTTTTGTTTATTAGCTCGTTATGTTTGTATTTAGTTAGTTAGATTGTTTGTTTCCTTGTTATGTTTCTATTTAGTTAGTTAGATTGTTTGTTTCCTTGTTATGTTTCTATTTAGTTCGATTTTTTGTGTGCTTGTTATAAATGGATTTAGTTAATTAGACTTTTTGTTTGCTTGCTATGTTTGTATTTAGTTAGTTAGTCTGTTTGTTTGCTTGTTATGTTTGTATTTAGTTAGTTAGACTGTTTGTTTGCTTGTTATGTTTGTATTTAGTATGTTTGCTCAGTTAGTCGTCAGATAATCATCTTGTTGCTCCGGACACGTCCATAGCGTGGGTGATCTCTTACTTATTATATCTTTCAGTTTGTGGTCACTGACTGTTACAGGTCTCTGTTGTGTGATACTCTCTTTAGATTTCCATATGCCTCTCACAGGACCGTCGGCAGTGGGGCCGGTCATGCCTCTTGCAACACCGTCGGCACTGGGGTTGATCTTGCCTCTCCTTTCTAAGAACACCACGTCTCATCCCAGGCCTTCAGTTCTGGTTATTGACACAACAGATAGACAGTGTATTCTCCAACTGGTTTAACTCCTTGTCCACTTTCCAAATATCAGCCATATCCGTCACGCTTCAATTTGTCATTGTGATAGGCAAGTTAGTCTCTTCGTTCATTTCCCCTAACACTCAAATGTCTAGGCACAAAAATACAAGTTACTCTCACCAGAAACGACTTCATCATTGACTCCAGAACAAATATGTCTGAAACTAGTTACTATCGGGGACATGAAGCAGACGAAATATGAGACAGACTACCATTAATGGCCAACAGTAATGATGAGAAATATAGACTAGGTATCGAATACATATGAGATTGGTCTAGGTATCGAATAAATATCAGATTGATCTAGGATGGAATTGACTTATTGACTAGATAACGATGTACATAAAGTAATTTGAAAATAATATCGGACAGAAAACGCAAATGTGAAGAAATCGTGAAAATATTGTCGTGTACAGGAAAGGAGAAAGGTCGTCTAGATAAGGGAGGATAGTTGTAGATTTTCGATAAAATACTTTCAGTTATGCAGACTGTTTCTGTGAATAAAATACTTTCAGACTTGCAGACTGTTTCTGTGGATAAAATACTTCTAAACTTGCAGATTGTTTCTGTGGATAAAATACTTGCAGATTGTTTCTGTGGATAAAATACTTGCAGATTGTTTCTGTAGATAAAATACTTGCAGATTGTTTCTGTGGATAAAATATTTGCAGATTGTTTCTGTAGATAAAATACTTGCAGATTGTTTCTGTAGATAAAATACTTGCAGATTGTTTCTGTGGATAAAATACTTTTAGACTTGCAGATTGTTTTTGTAGATAAAATACTTGCAGATTGTTTCTGGGGATAAAATATTTGCAGATTGTTTCTGTAGATAAAATACTTGCAGATTGTTTCTGTGGATAAAATACTTGCAGATTTTTTCTGTAGATAAAATACTTTTAAACTTGTATATTTCTAGTGGTACATTTCAGCTCTGGGCACAATATTCGTTTCCAAAGCTGATACAAATATCAACGGCAATGTTGCTGTATTTGAAAGCTTCTCGGTGCTCCCATGACAATGTCTCTGGATATCCGTTTCTGTGGGCCAATGTTCCTCTCTTAACTGTTTAGTGTAAAGCAGTCTTGCAGGATGTGTTTTGTGTCCTGTTCTGATGCTGAAGATGATAATCTACTCCCCTCTGTCCAGATAGTGGTAGGTATCTTGTGAGTGGTCATCTTTCCTGATAGCTTTGAAAAGCTTGTTCTTTTCAAGGTAGGTGATTTCTTGGTCTTTTTTTTCTTGTGTTATTCAATATTTTGCCAGCATATCTGTCGTTTTATTTCTTTGCGTGCCATAGTAGGATGTTATCTATTTCTGCATTACCCTTCTTTTAATGTTCACTTAACGTTTGAAGACCTTCTTCAGGTCTTGAAGTTTATCGCTGTGAAGAACTTGAAGGACAGCCATAACATCAGTAAGAAACATCACCTGTTGACATTGTTTAGATGAACATGTTACTGTCACAAGACGTCACACTGACAGTTTGTTTACCACCGTTGATGATGAAGTGTATACAAGAATCGCCAAGGCAAGAAAGGTAGATTGTACACAAATGTGCGGCATAGAAATGACATTAACCTACAGATAAAGATACAATTTTACAGAGCAGGGGTAATCTCAGTGCTGATATACGCTAGTGAAACATGGCCTGAGTATAGATGTCATGAGAGGAAACTCAATCACATTCACACAACTTGTCTCAGAAAAGTTATTAACATCAGATGGTAAGACAAGATTCCAAATACCACTGTCGTTGACATATCTGGTATCCCCAGCATTGACACTATCCTGATGCAGACACAGATTCGTTGGGCAGATCATGTGGTACGTATTTCAGATCATCGCCTGCCAAAGATACTTATCTATGGTGATTTGCAGAAGTGCATACGATCTCAAGGTGGCCAAAAGAAGCAGTACAAGGACTTGTTAAAGATCTCACTGAAAGTTTTTGAAATAGACCAAGACACATGGGAAGAACTTGGTCATAATAGATCTAAATGGCGATCTAAGTCTACAATAGTGCAGCATCTTCTGAACAGACGAGAAATGCAGAAACTCAACAGCGGAGAGTAGCTAGAAAGTCAAGGGCAGATAAATTAAAACATCTAAATTGGTCATCGCATGCCGACATGCCGAATTGTCCAAGGACATTTGCTGCCAGAATAGCTCTTATTATCTGCGAACATAAAGTCAAGAACGTAACTGTAACTGAATATAAAAAGTGGATGTAACAAATGGTCATGTATCACGTGATGGACGAACAACAACAGCCACTAATGCAAAATGGGTTTGTTGAACATTTCCCCGCTAAAATCAAGACCCACTTGACTCCGATGTGAATTTACCAGGTAATACATTTTACAAATGGTGCTTTTTTTAGCATACAAGTAGCATTTACAATAGATGTATAAACGGATGGATGCAAAAATGCATGAATGAGATAGAAAAAGAGATAGAAGGATGGATGGATGGATAGATGGATGGATGGATGGATACAAAAATGCATAGAAAAAGAGACAGATAGATGGATAGATAGATAGATGGATGGATGAAAAAAAAATAGAAACAGAGACAGATACAGATATATATATATAGATAGATAGGTAAATAGGTAGATAGGTAGGTAGATAGATAGATAGATATATAGATAGATAAATAGGTAGGTAGGTAGGTAGGCAGGCAGGCAGGCAGATAGATAGATAGATAGATAGATAGATAGATAGATAGATAGATAGATAGATAGATAGATAGATAGATAGATAGATAGATAGATAGATAGATAGATAGATAGATAGATAGATAGATAGATAGATAGATAGATAGATAGATAGATAGATAGATAGATAGATAGATAGATAGATAGATAGATAGATAGATAGATAGATAGATAGATAGATAGATAGATAGATAGATAGATAGATAGATAGATAGATAGATAGATAGGCAGGCAGGCAGGCAGGCAGGCAGGCAGGCAGGCAGGCAGGCAGGCAGGCAGGCAGGCAGGCAGGCAGGCAGGCAGGCAGGCAGGCAGGCAGGCAGGCAGGCAGGCAGGCAGGCAGGCAGGCAGGCAGGCAGGCAGGCAGGTAGGTAGGTAGGTAGGTAGACGTAGATAGACAGATAGGTAAAATAGATGAAATAGAGTAAATAGTTGATGCAGAAACAACCTTCAATAACATCTTGTTTACCCCATCTTGATCCCCCCTAAGAATTACAGAAATGGACTCTGTTTTCATTCAATGTCGACAGTTCAAGAAAGTATTTTGACGTTAATCTGTGTATTCCTAGAGAGATACATCATTCATAACATGAAACATTTATAAGCTTTATGCTTTTTACTCTGAGATGCCTGTATATGTGTGATCTGCCGTCTCCTTCAAGGACAGCGACTTTCGACACAAAGATATAAAAAGCGTCAGGGCCATTACGAAGAGTGCTTTTTGGAGAATTAGCCGTTGGTTTTGAAAACAAAATGTTATTAGATGAAATTGTTCGCGGTAACAAAAGAAAGTTGGGCAACCAAAATACCGGAGCATTTTCTTGACTTAATCAATACTTCATGTCCAAAAATAGTCAGCACCGACATATTACAGATTATATATTCTGATGGACAAATGTGTCCTCTGCCATTCTGGTAGAAATCATCTTGTACTGATCCATTTTGGGAATATTGTTAGAGAGGTGACTCGAACAGAGACTTTAAGATATGCGTTGTCTATGAATCTGCGTTTCTTGATTTCTTTTCACTCCAGAGCTATGGCGCCGGTAATATACTTTTCTGACCAGCTATTTACTCGCTAGATTCAATTTTAATAAGAAAATTGTGAAAAGAATGTGTAAATAGCAAAATGATTGATTGTTGGTTGATTTCCTATGACTCTATCTTCTCTGTTTTACAGTCACGTGTTCTTCTGAGCCTATTCTACAGTCCTCGATAACTATCTTTTCAGATTCACATAAAACACTAGTGGTTCTCAATATATTGTCCTGTGACACCCTCTGAGGAGGATATTTTCTTCCGTGCCCTCTTCCCCACCCTACAAAAGATGTGCACCTGTTTCATTTCAGATTATTTTTGTGTCTTCTCCTTCACGGTTTAACATCATTCTCTGAGTAAGCTCTGTCAGTAAGACATCCTTTCTGTATTTAATTCCCTGTCAAAAACAATACTGCAGGGAACCGTCGAAGGGGAGAGAAGCAAAGGAGGGCAAATGTAGACTTGGGCAGATATAGACGTGTGACAACATCCAGGAATGGACAGGACAAGATTTTTCCTCACTCTTCCACATCGTTGAAGATAGAAATTGTTGGAAGTCTCTATGTTCTGAAGCATCCATTATGGCACCCTTACAACCCTGACGAATTATGGTTTTATTCATTGTTCAAGTCTACACTTCAGGTTCTGTTTTCTAGATGAATGCTGTTGTATTTGAAATCTCCTCAAGGCTTCCATGCAGTTTAACATATCTACACAGCAAGTCCGGTTATCTGATATATCACTGTATCATCGTCGTCTAGGCGCCCTCTTCCCCTGTTAACTGCCTTGAACTATTATTGTTTTCCATGCTTATATGTCTCTTTATATGGCCCCAAAAACTCAACTTTCTTGTTAAGATGTCGCTAAGCAACCTGACCACTTGGACATTTATTGATCTTAACACTTCTTGACTTGTATTTTTAGCTGTCTATGAAATGCGTAAAATTTTTCTGTAGCATCTCATTTTGAAAGCACACACGCACTCTCTTTTGTATTGTTTTATTTAACGTCCATGCATCACAACCATTTTATGAGTCCCAAATTAATTTTAAAATGTTGTATTTCTCGATATTCATGCCCTTTCTCTAGTCATCTCTACGTTTTGTATTCAATGTGATAATGAACCCCCAACACACACACACACACACACACGCACATACGCACACACACACACACACACACACGAATGACAAAAATTCCGACTCCAGTTGCCCATTCCTATAATAATATTCTGTGCCGAATAAATCCCGACCGTTAATGCTGTGACCATATCATGAACCTATGTGATTCCAAATTGTTCTGCATATAATAATAATAAAAAATAATAATAATAATAATAATAATAATCCATAAACCGTCAAGATGGTAGTCATCATAAAAGCCTTCCAAACATCTCCATTGTCAGACATTAAGAGGAGTGTAGAATAATCTCTCCCATACCATTCCTTGATGTCATTAATCCATGATGGGAAGTGTAGAATAATCATTTCCATACCATTCCTTGATGTTATTAATCAAGGGTTTACCTCTATCTACCCTCGACTGTTCCTTGCAAAATGATTTTAGACAATGAGTTGTCTGTGTCCTATTCCCCCCTAACGTATTTGGTAAATTAGTCACATTCCTATTTGCCTCTTGTATTTAGTAATTAGTCTCAATCCTATTCGTCTCTTGTATTTGGTAATTAGTGGCAATTCTATCCCCTTCTCGTATTTGGTAATTAGTGGCAATTCTATCCCCTTCTCGTATTTGGTAATTAGTGGCAATTCTATCCCCTTCTCGTATTTGGTAATTAGTGGCAATTCTATCCCCATCTCGTATTTGCTAATGAGTCGCGGTCCTACGCGCTTAATTAGTTGCTGTGGTATTTGCTTAATCAGTGGCGGTCTTATTAACTTCTCATTAATTTAGTAGACGCGGTCCTATTAGCCTCTCGTATTTGTTAATTTGTCGCGATTCTATTCGTCTAATTAGTCGCGATTCTATTCGTCTAATTAGTCGTGGTTCTATTCGTCTACAGATTAGTTAAATTCGGAAAACTTGTAGACTCAATTGGCGAGACGAATACGTCCCACATAAACGCATTTGGTTCAAATCCTTTTTTCTGCCATCTTATATAATCTATAACTCCTGGACGTTTCCACATTACATTAATCAAACAAGCTCTGTAATGCAGGTGTGTGGGGAACAACACGGATTTGAACCCTTGTGTCCTGAACGTAAATCTACAGAATATGTTCTGGAAACTGCTCACTGTGCTCAAAAAGGGGGATGAAAAAGGGGGCTAAAAAGCATAGAGAATCGATATCATCGGGTCACTTATATGTACACTGTCCCTTTACAAGAGAACTGTAAGCCGCTTGTAGAGAGTACCACTCAATGCACGTATCTCCGTATCTTCAAGTGACAATCCTCATTAATATTGGAAAAACAAAATCAATTTGATAAACCTGACTACAAACACATCAATATTGATTTAAATCGGTGACCTCTTGAGCATAATGCGAGTGGCTAGCCGCCACGTCATGAAGATGCGTGGAAAAAAACCCACAACTTTGGTCGTTTTAAAATATCTCTGACCAAAAGATTCTACGACCATGCCTCGAGGCTTGTGGCCACGGTAAAGTTAATGGGAGAAATCCATATAAGCGTCTGACTCCGACATGAAAACGAAGAAAGACGAAGAAATGGAATCCTGTCGCTGCTTCATCCGCCATGTGATCTGAAACCTTGAGTTTATTTCACGCAACATTTCTGAATCCAACTAATGACCTCAAGTCACACATGATTTACTATCTCCAACTAATGTTTCATGTACAGCAGCATTCATGCGTTGAAATCATTCAACCAGCAGTCGTGGAATTAAGTATGTCCTTTCTGAAAAGATACGAATATCACATAATTAACATTTCACTGGAACGTTTCTTGAATGGATAATGAACGTTTCTTGAATGGCTAATGAACGTATCTTGAATGGCTGATGAACATGTCTTGAATGGCTGATAAACGTATCTTGAATGGCTGATGATTTGTCTTGAATGGCTGATAAACGTATCTTGAATGGCTGATGATTTGTCTTGAATGGCTGATGAATATGTCTTGAATGGCTGATAAACGTGTCTTGAATGGCTAATGAACATGTCTTGAATGGCTGATAAACGTATCTTGAATGGCTGATGAACGTGTCTTGAATGGCTGATAAACGTATCTTGAATGGCTGATGAACGTGTCTTGAATGGCTGATAAACGTATCTTGAATGGCTGATGAACGTGTCTTGAATGGCTGATAAACGTATCTTGAATGGCTGATGAATATGTCTTGAATGGCTGATGAACGTATCTTGAATGGCTGATGAATATGTCTTGAATGGCTGATGAACGTATCTTGAATGGCTGATGAATATGTCTTGAATGGCTGATGAACGTATCTTGAATGGCTGATGAATATGTCTTATATTTGTAATTTGCTTGTGTAATAAAGTTACAGAGTTACAGGGAAGATGCGAGTGACTTTTGCGATAAACTCCGCATGCCCTTGCTGTCGCCACATCTTGTATAAGCTAATTTTTCTTTAAATTTACCCTCCAGGAGAAACACACAAAAATAGTCCTTACCCGGAGCTGAAACCTGAGCGCCACAGGTGTCATAAGAACGCTCTAACCTCTCCGCCACGTGTTACCATGTATAGCTGTGAAAATGTGGTTACGTAAAAGTCATCTCCTATGATGAGGACGCCACTTTCAACCGCGGACTTACATCAATTTTGTTATACCAGAGATTTACAGCCATCAAAAATAGTGGAGGTCATGTTTCTTGTAAATCCAGTCACCACGACCTCCGTGTTTTTTAGCTCTGAAAATATTACACGTTTAAAAAAAATGTTGGAGGAACACTGAATCTGAAGCGGGCAGTGAAACCCCGCAGAATGGCAACAATAACGAGAGTTATTCGTACTTTTTTGGCGTTCTATCATCATTATTTCAGTTGCCTCATCTCCATCAATAACAATCTCCCCAATACACAGACGCACAGATAATACAATATGTAACAGAAAACGAGAGTAACAGATACAGGGAAGTAATAAATGTAGTAATATATCCAAGTTGTCAGTTATCGGACCTGAATCGTTTGATTGTTTCTTGTTCTGTCTGACAACCTCATGTTGCGAAGTTCTCCGGAAAGTAGGTTGCTCATACGCGTATGATAGTGTTGCAAAGTGTATGATAGTGTTGCAAAGTGTATGATAGTGTTGCAAAGTGTATGATAGTGTTGCAAAGTGTATGATAGTGTTGCAAAGTGTATGATAGTGTTGCAAAGTGTATGATAGTGTTGCAAAGTGTATGATAGTGTTGCATAGTGTATGATAGTGTTGCAAAGTGTATGATAGTGTTGCAAAGTGTATGATAGTGTTGCAAAGTGTATGATAGTGTTGCAAAGTGTATGATAGTGTTGCAAAGTGTATGATAGTGTTGCAAAGTGTATGATAGTGTTGCAAAGTGTATGATAGTGTTGCAAAGTGTATGATAGTGTTGCATAGTGTATGATAGTGTTGCATAGTGTATGATAGTGTTGCATAGTGTATGATAGTGTTGCATAGTGTATGATAGTGTTGCATAGTGTATGATAGTGTTGCATAGTGTATGATAGTGTTGCATAGTGTATGATAGTGTTGCATAGTGTATGATAGTGTTGCATAGTGTATGATAGTGTTGCATAGTGTATGATAGTGTTGCATATTTCTTCTATTATCTCTGTGATGTATCTTCATAATGTGCTCATACTCTTTCCTATCATCCAGTACTTTCCTATCATCCAGTACTTTCCTATCATCCAGTGCTTTCCTATCATCCAGTGCTTTCCTATCATCCAGTGCTTTCCTATCATCCAGTGCTAACCTATCGTCCACTGTTTCCCTATCGTCCACTGTTTCCCTATCATCCAGTGCTTTCCTATCATCCAGTACTTTCCTATCATCCAGTACTTTCCTATCATCCAGTGCTTTCCTATCATCCAGTGTTTTTCTATCATTCCGTGCTTTCCTATCATCCAATGCTTTCCTATCATCCAGTGCTAACCTATCGTCCAGTGCTTTCCTATTATCCAGTGCTTTCCTATCATCCAGTGCTTTCCTATCATCCAGTGCTTTCCTATCATCCAGTGCTTTACTATTATCCGGTGCTTTCCTATCATCCAGTGCTTTCCTATCATCCAGTACTTTCCTATCATCCAGTGCTTTCCTATTATCCAGTGCTTTCCTATCATCCAGTGCTTTCCTATCATCCAGTGCTTTCCTATCATCCAGTGCTTTCCTATCATCCAGTGCTTTCCTATCATCCAGTGCTTTCCTATCATCCAGTGCTTTCCTATCATCCAGTGCTTTCCTATCACCCAGTGCTTTCCTATCACCCAGTGCTTTCCTATTATCCAGTGCTTTCCTATCACCCAGTGCTTCAGGTAAAGCGTGAAACGAGGTGATAAAGTTTTGTTAATAATACGAAACAATCTAATAATACTGACACATCCGACTTCAGCACATTAATGAACTTTATTGTGGTTACCCACCTCAACAGCAGATTTTGTATGGAGATAAATTTCAAAGAATTTCAGATACAAATAAGACACAGCTGTCCTATGTTTACATTTCATTCATTCATTCATTCATTTTACTTTTGTGCTGAAATTAGCGCATAGGGCAGAGATCAGATCTGTCCAATTCTGTCTGTTCAAAGCTATTCTGTGCAGTTCTTGAATAGTATAAATATTGCTAGTTTTACTTTCTTTAAGTATTGTTCTTTTGAGTGTTTCTTTTGGTCTACCCCATGCCCTATATTTACACAAGATGCCTAAAGTGTTTATTAATTTTATGTTTCCATACTCACCAATTACTGCTGTCTCAGAGTAAACAACGAAAACAACATGCAACATTGTTCAAATTGTGTAGATGATTGACTTAATTGTACTGATTGATAAGAACCACTGTTATCAGTGATAAAACGTCGTAATCTTTAGCAATTTGAGCACATGACGAAACACCATTTTCCTTTAAAACTGTTCCTACAGGAAAGATTTGATGATAATACATGAGATGTAGGATAATGAAATCATGGCGTGAAAACTTGGAGGAATGGTCAGGGCATGATCTTTCTGCACTCGTCCGCATGACTGAAGATAGGGATATTTGGCAGACATTTTTAGCTGGGATGTCATATATTTGATCACTTCGAACATAACGGGTTAATTATTTTATTATTATTATTTGTAATCGAAGCACTTGCGTAAATGTAGACACACTGACACAAAGACGTATCAACATTGACATACTAATATATATATAGAAAACACAGTTACCAAAATATGAACACTGTCATTCACTTCAGTCATCGTTGCTATTGTTAACAACATTCGAATCAATCACATCATCGCTTGTGTCTGTTAGTCTGCAGACGGTATTTCTGTCTGTTATCTGACTGTCTGCTGTCATCTATGTGTCTGATTATGCTCTATTTCCTGTCAGAATTTAACTGTTTGTTGTCTGAGATATTCTTAATGGTGTACTGCTGTCTGCATTTTGTTATCCTAATTTAAAATGTCTTTATTTATTTCTGTGTCTGGCATTTGTTTGTTTTTTTCGGTATATTTGTCTGGTATTATTCATACGTTTGTTATATCTGGGGACACCGTATGACTCATTATTAGTCTTATATATATCTGAGGTCGCGGCAACTCTGGGATTTCCTAGTCGACTTTCTAGTCATGTGATCCAAAGTTCAATTCCTAGTTCAACTGGAAATATTTTTAGATCATTCTAGGTCGAGCAACCCTAAGGAAAAAGTACCAATCTTCGGGTAAAGCAAAGACGGTGAGCGTCAACACTGATTACATCATGGGTTGGTGCGGGATTTGTCAATGAAAAATTTAGTGTCATGTGACGTATTCCTTCCAGAACGTTGTCTTCCCAATGAACTCTCTGAACCTCTCTCTGTCTTGGGCGATGTGGCTTGCATTTTCTAGCGATGTATTCATATTATCTTTAATGTCGTCAGTCCATCGTCTTCTTGCCTGCCCTTTCTCCTGTTCCCAGGTACTCTTCCCTCCATTATTTGTCTTTCTAAACAGTTATGTCTCTTTATTTGATCAAACAGGCGTAGATTTCTTTTTGTTATTGTGTTTAGTAACCAACACTCTGGAATATTCAGTGTGTTTATAATATCTGAGTTTCTGATTTTATCCTTCCATGATATTCTAAGTATCTTCCTGTAGCATTGAAAAATTTAGGCTTATCCTTATATTCTTAATACGCCTCAGTCGTGGGTGCAGAAAACGACTTTTTACTTACTATATCTAATCTCTCAAACTATCTGTTATTAATGTGTTCAATCTTTCTATCAATCTCTGTTATGTGTTTAATCTATCTCTTAATCTATCTCGATTATTTTATGTGTTAAATATATATCTTTCAATCTATCTCAGTTAATGCGTTAAATAAATCTGTCAGTTTAATTCTCAGTCTGTTGGGTATTTCTGCTAAATCTATGTCTCAATATATCTCTGTTATTTATGAGGTAAATCTATCTCTTAATCTATCTCTGTTATTTATGAGGTAAATCTATCTCTTAATCTATCTCTGTTATTTATATCTACAATATATGTCTCAGTTTATCTCTGTTTTATATATTTGTTATATCTCTCTTAATTATCTTTCATTTATATTTGTGTCCATGTATATGTATTAGTGATTATATATATATATATATATATATATATATATATATATATATATATATATATATATATATATATATATATATATATATATATATATATATATATATATATATATATATATATATATATATATTCCTCCGTGTCCCTTTACTATATATTGTGCGTGTGTTATGTTATTGATTCTCATGTTGTTCACATAGCCCACCCCCATCTCCAAGACTTTTCGCGATGGTCACGTAGAATGAATTAAAAATTGGTATTGCACCATATACACTTCAAGGAACCACAAGGTTTTAATTAATTTTGAACAAAATTTACCGAAATATACTTCTATATCATAAATCGTTTTAGAAAATGTTTTGGAAATTTGAAGAACGTCGGCGATCTTTTGTTTCTTAGTTCCAGAGTTTCTGTCGTTCCGACAGAAAAATTCCAATTGTGCCAAAATACGGACCCCGGTTAAGGAAAGTTTGAGAACCACCGTGTTGTGTGACAGTAATTTATGTGCTCATGTTACGAATACTGAGATAGCTTTGGAACAGTGAACGATTTGGGGATAGGAAGCATGCAGAAACATATATATATATATTCATTGAAGAAGGATGAGGAATAGGAGTCATATAGAAACGCATTTTTTACGGAACGATGCAGCTGTGAATAGATTTCTATGCCAACCTCTGCTTCCGCAAATAGATATTAGCAATCCGAATATATTTCTGTGTGAGTAAATCTAGCGTTTTTACTGTAGTTCTGAATACATTTATGGTTGAGTAAAGTTAACGTGTCTGCTGTATTTCTGAGCGTTAACAAAAACATCACACTTGTGTTTCTATCTATCTATACGCTGTGTCCCTTGTTTGCCTTGCAGCGTCAGGGGTGGAAGAGTTCTCTGGAGATGGCCTTCTTGTGTACTGTTTGTAAGCTGGTTCCTGCAGCTTCTTTGATTTCTGTGATCCATCTTTTACATGGTCTGCCTCTGGCTTTATAACCGTTATGTCTATGTGTCATGGCCATTTGTGGCATGCTATATGTCGGTAGTCTGGAAGCGTGTGAAAATCACTTGATCTGCTGTCCTTTGATGTGTTTACACTTATGTGTAAATCAGATTAACTAAACATTTTTCAGTACCTCTAAATTAGGTGATCTGGACTTGGTGATCACGAACACCTTGTTCTTCTGTAAAGACATGTCCGCAAGAGCACTAACAGTTACATGTGAGCGGTTCTCGCCGTCTTAATGGTTGAAAACCTCTACTAAACACTGATTATAATAAGTCCCGTACTTGTATTGAGAAATAACACAACGTCTGATATATACATATATATATGTATGATGGAACATAACGACACATGTCTAATTATTTGTAGTGCTAGATGCAAGACATTTCAAATATTTGTTGTCAATAATACCATCTCTAATTACTTGTAACAGAACACGCCATACCTCGTACTTCCAGCACATGATAACATCACTTTCCCCTTACATCTTACACAGACTTCTTACATAAATTACAGTAACTTCTTCACTACTTCTTACATAAAATGTATTAACTTCTCCAGTATTTCTAACAGAGGATGCACAACTTCTCCCTTTCTTCTAACAGAAGATACACAAATTCTCCCTTACTTCTAACAGAAGATACACAAATTCTCCCTTACTTCTAACAGAAGATACACAAATTCTCCCTTACTTCTAACAGAAGATGCGCAACTTCTCCCTTTCTTCTAACAGAAGATACACAAATTCTCCCTTACTTCTAACAGAAGATACACAAATTCTCCCTTACTTTTAACAGAAGATACACAAATTCTCCCTTACTTCTAACAGAAGATATACAAATTCTCCCTTACTTCTAACAGAAGATACACAACTTCTCCCTTTCTTCTAACAGAAGATACACAAATTCTCCCTTACTTCTAACAGAAGATACACAAATTCTCCCTTACTTCTAACAGAAGATACACAAATTCTCCCTTACTTCTAACAGAAGATATACAAATTCTCCCTTACTTCTAACAGAAGATACACAACTTCTCCCTTACTTCTAACAGAAGATACACAACTTCTCCCTTACTTCTAACAGAAGATACACAAATTCTCCCTTACTTCTAACAGAAGATACACAAATTCTCCCTTACTTCTAACAGAAGATACACAACTTCTCCCTTACTTCTAACAGCAGATACACAAATTCTCCCTTACTTCTAACAGAAGATACACAACTTCTCCCTTACTTCTAACAGCAGATACACTTCTCACTTCTAACAGAAGATACACAACTTCTCCCTTACTTCTAACAGAAGATACACAACTTCTCCCTTACTTCTAACAGAAGATACACAACTTCTCCCTTACTTCTAACAGAAGATACACAACTTCTCCCTTACTTCTAACAGAAGATACACAACTTCTCCCTTACTTCTAACAGAAGATACACAACTTCTCCCTTACTTCTAACAGAAGATACACAACTTCTCCCTTACTTCTAACAGAATACTTCTTCACTTCTTATAGAAAAGAACAAAATTGATGTAATTCTTGAGGAAGATTCATAATCATTATCTCCTCTTCAAAACAAAGTGAAGATTCCCTTGTGATATAAATGTGTGAATGTTTCTGTTATGTATTCACCTCTGACCTTCAACCTCTGCCCTTATTTTCCCCATGTCACCAGTCCCAAACCAGCGAATCTTTCAATCTAAAACATATTGTAATATTGTAATTACTATTGATTTGTTGCATAAGTAAGAGCCACATCGTAATCGCCTTCTGACTTGTTTTGACACTCAAGTAAGATTGTCTCTTAGTCTGAGACTGAATCTTGCAACCAGCGCTTGTTTTAAATCAAAGATCTTGCAAATATTTATGACTAGTAGTAGGCGCAACCTCTCACCAGCGCCGACCGATTTCCAGATCTTCACGTGCACAGAACGAGAGAAGGGTCACAGATTGGTAGGAAAGATCGTTTTTGATATCGCCATGATACATCGACTGTGTTTTGGTTGGAATTGTGATTTTAAAGAACATGATACACGATTGTGTTCTAGGGTGTTCTTTTAGTGGACTTTATGGGCCCTAAGTGAAACACGTGTGCTTCTTTTATGTGAAGTATTTCTTTAGTGGACTTAAGGTTGCGCTAAGTGGAGGTAAGTGAAAAAAGTATGTATAATGTGTTTTGGGTAGCGTCCTAGTAGACGCCATCACATGTTTTATTATTTCCCTTGTCTATATTTGATTATTGAATATCATTTAATAATTTTATAAGAGCAGCAGGAGAAACAGGATTATATTGGCTACACAGAATTTTTAACACGGCGTGGAGGCAACAGAAGACACCAACAGGCTGGAGAAAAGCTATCATAGTGCCAATATGGAAAAGGAAAGGCAGCAAAAGAGACTGTAACCAGTACAGGGGAATTTCCTTGTTAAGCCATGCAGGAAAACTATATGCAAAAATAGTAGAGAAAAGACTTAGACCTGTAATAGAACAACAACTTAGCAATTCACAAATGGGTTTTAGAAGAAACAGAGGATGTACTGATGCAATATTTATTCTGAAACAGTTGGCAGAGAAGTCAATAGAATACAACCAAAATTTATACATATCCTTCATAGATCAAGAGAAAGCATTTGACAGAGTAAACAGAGAAAAACTATGGGAAACATTAACAATTTATGGAGTATGCCAACATTTAATTAACGTTTGTAGAAGTCTCTATAACAACAGCAGTTGCACTATAAGAACAGCTGCAGGCTACACAGAGGACTTTGTGATTAGCACAGGAGTAAAGCAGGGATGTGTATTATCCCCACTACTTTGTATTACATACATGGACCATATAAACAAAACAGCAAATTCTAATGAAGCAAATGAACTGCTTTTTTGCAGATGACCAGGTTTTATTCCACAACAGCATTAAAAACCTGCAAGACCACCTAAACACAATAGACACAGCAGGCAAGCAATTTGGAATGAAAATCAACATAGACAAAACAGAAGTAATGAATATTGCAAGAGAAAAGGAGAACATCAACATACAGATAAATAATAAACAACTAAAACAAGTAGATGAATTCAAATATCTGGGCAGCACATTGAGATATGACAACAAACAAGAAGCAGAAATAAACGCAAGATGTAATAAGGCATGTCAGATCATTGGTCAATTAACACCTTTACTAAGAAACAAAGATATTACACTAGAAACAAACAAAGGGCTTTTCAACACCATTTTCTTACCAACATTGTGTTATCAGTGTCAAACTTGGACATTAGATTCTAGAACAATACATAAGATTAACACCACTGAAATGAAATGTGTGAGACGTATGATTGGAGTTAGCTTGAGAGACAAAATCAGGAATGAAGCACTAAGGAAACAATTAGGGATCAAACCAACAATAGAATACATACAGAAATAACAAGTTAAATGGTATGGCCACATACCCAGACAGAAATAGCAAAGTATTATCCAACAAACAATACGGAAACAGGAGACCTATTGGACGCCCTCGTAAAAGGTGGATAGATAGTGTATTTAGAGACACTCGGAAATATAACAGCAGAGGAGGCAAATAGAAGGGCAAAAGACCGTACACTCACTCTCCCCTCAACACCAAAAGGTACATGAGGACAGAAAGAAGAAGAAGATTTAATAATTGAAATATTTATTTATTTAAGGTTGGGATTAGGGTTAGTTATGCAAAACACACAACTATTCTAAGTCTATCTCAAACTCTAAAATAAATAAAGATTTCATTTATTAAATGATGAACATGCAATTTACAAACATAGACAAGGGAAATAACTCGACTATATGGTGGTATCTACTAGGACAGTACCGTGTTTTGTTGGTGGACCATGATGTTCTGTTGGTGGACCGTGATGTTCTATTGGTGGAACGTGATGTTCTGTTGGTGGTCCATGATGTTCTGTTGGTGGACAGTGATGTTCTATTTGTGAACCATGATGTTCTATTGCGTCTTCACAGATGGCCATTAAGCAGTCCAGCATAAAGCATCAACCGGACGATGAGACCCTCAAATTATTCAAAACTGCCGTGACACATAGTTCTTACGTTTCAAGCATCACTGCTTACCCGGGGATTTTCTATGGAGAATGTACAACGGATTCGAAGTGAGCTGCAGACAGTGAGCAGAGGAACCGCTTTGAAAGCATAGACAAACTAGTGAACGTACATATTTGCACTAAACCGCTCTCAGTTCTGTTGATTACTAATAACGGATAGGCAATACCAATATGCTATAAAACAAGCGGAGTTGCAAGATATTGCAGACAATTTCTTAAAGACACTGTCCACTGCCTTACGGTCTCCCTTCTGGGTTTTCGGTAGGAGTTTACTCACTTATCCTGAAGCAGGATTGTGATAACTCGCTAGGCAGTGGGGATTTTCTATACTGGTTAATTCCCTTATTCCACGCCTATCACGTACTAGCTATAGTCCGTTCAGATTCGTTTGCCGAGATGTTAAATTATTTTTATCAAAAACGTATTGTTCATTTGGATTGATCATTTGAAGTTAGGTTTAGAATAATAATGTCGCTATAGAAATATTTTTTTATCAAAGAAATGTGATCCAGTATCAAAGATACCTTATTTAACCTATATTAAAAAAAAGTTAATCTAAATTATAAACAATCGCTGGATTATGTAGATGCTTACATCTCACAGCTGATTATTAAATATAAAGGCATGACCCTCACGGTAGAATGTGCACCGTTCTAAAAGTAGTTGTTTCCACTGTACATTTGTATAAAGCAATGTTACATATGGAAATTCCCGTTTAGCACCAAATATTATTTTTCCTGAACTTAGAATTATGTGAAATCAAAAACGGCTATTGACTCGATTTCAAGTCACAAGTCAGAGGCACGTCTCAATATTTACAGAAAGTAGGCGGCACTAAGCATATTACCTTCTGCAAGTCTATGTGAGAATGAATCTGAAAGCGAAATATTTTACTGAGCATAACATTGCTATAAAGATTTATCAATACTTCTGCAGAGAGCGTAAAAAGGGACATCTTTATTGTTCTTTATCAAATCCTGAGAAGAGAACAATGCATATTTTAGGTTTGTGTAAACGTTCATTTGATCGAATAGTGGAAGCAAGCGGATATTTATTGCCAACAAATTCACGAAAGCAAGGAAGGAAAGAAAAGATAGACAGTTTCGATAAGGACCTAGTAAAAAGAGAAATATGTAGAATGTTTGATAAAAACGAAGAAGTGACACTTAGAAAGTTGAAGATTTGGCTGAAAACTAATAACGACATTGAAATATCAAAAACTTTATTATGGAAAACTGTAAGAAATGCAGGCTTCACCTTTAGAAAGTATGCTGGTGGAAAAAACATTATTTGTGAAAAGCCACATCTGGTAGCTCTTAGAAGCAAGTATTTACGTGAAGTGAAGGGAATGCGCGAGAATGGTTATGATATTGTGTATTTAGATGAAACTTGGATCAACGCTCATCATACAAATGAAAAGGAATGGCAGTTAGCAGATGGAAGTATTAAAAGATCAGTACCAAGTAGTAAAGGGCAACGTTTGATAGTTGCACATGCAGGTAGCAGACATAATGGGTTGTTGCAGAATGCTCATCTAATTTTCATTTCAAAATCCATTGACAATAGAGACTACCACTCCGAAATGAATGGGCACATATTCGAAGACTGGATCGAAAAAAAGTATTCTTCCAATATTAGATAGACCTTCTTGTCTGATAATGGACAATGCTTCATACCATAACGTAGTGAACGTAGAAGATAGAATCCCAACATCATCAAGTACAAAAGATGCAATCAAAACGTGGCTCATAAAAGAACACATACCAGTTACCGACAGGTACTTGAAACCCGAATTGCTTAACCTTGTAAAACAGACACAACGAACAAAGATATTTAAAATAGACAAGTTAATTGAAGAACATGGTCATAGATGTTTGAGACTACCTCCATATCATGCACACTTAAATCCTATAGAGCTAATTTGGGCAAAAGTTAAAGGACACGTAGCATCTACAAATACAACTTTCAAATTATGTGATATTGAGACACTTACAAATCAGGCTCTATCAAATATACATAAAGACTACTGGGTGAAATGTGAGGATCATGTGTTACGCCAAGAAGAGGAATATTGGAAAAAGGAAGGTTTGTTGTTTGTTCAGCCGAAAACAGTAATCGACCTATTTGACTCGTCTGATTATGAATGATCATTACTCTGATTAAGTCTACACTAAAAAAAGTTTGATTTGCAAAATTTACAAGTTGATTTGTAAAACATTTCATTGCTCAATACCACCCAAGCAATTCAAAAAAATGTTATAAGCAAACCATCAACCATTACTTATAAAAATTAGCCCGCTTGATTCAATACAGAAGTTCAGATATCTTGGATCAACTATTACAGACAAAATTTCCTTACATGAAGAAATATATGTACTTATTTCAAAGGCAGCGACAACATTTGTGAAACTCACACCAAGAGCATGGAACAATATCAAATTGACTCTACGAACAAAAGATATATTTTAATTTTTTTTACACCTGCCACCATGTAAAATTTTGTGGACACGCCTATGGGTCATCATTGCACTAGATTACTGTAAAATATTTTGTTTATGGTCGAAATAATATTTACATGGGCAAACATCAAAAGAATTCGCCGCTTTCAAATAACCGTTACAGCTAGACATCAAGTAACACATATGTTTTCGCGACATGGACATTTTAACAACGTATGCCAAAATTCATGTGAAATCATCAAGAACTTTTTGAATTATAAATCATAACATCTCGGCAAACGAATCTGAACGGACTATAGTAAGGTAGCGAGTGAATAAATAAGACAAAAATAAGAAATTGAACTTTTTTTTGGGGCGTTTTTGGTCCATTTTAAGTGTTACAAATATCGAAGAGTTGTATTTGTCAACTTTAAATTGCAAGAATTGGAAGAAAATTAAAAACAATTTCTATATAAAGTTTTACCAGTGGAGATTGTTTGTCACATCTGATGTGTTGTTCGTCTATCACAAGTGATGATGACCATTTGTTACACCCACATTTGTTACACCCAGATTTGTTACACCCACATTTGTTACACCCACATTTGTTACACCCAGATTTGTTACACCCACATTTGTTACACCCACATTTGTTACACCCAGATTTGTTACACCCACATTTGTTACACCCACATTTGTTACACCCACATTTGTTACACCCACATTTGTTACATCCACATTTGTTACACCCACTGTTGAAATTCAGTTCCAGATATGTTCATTCCTGTGAGGAAGCATAGTTTATAACCTCTAGGTTTTGTATTCTATGCGTGTAGTATTTTATGTGTGTAGTATTATATGCGTGTAGTATTCTATGTGTGTTGTATTATATGTGTGTTGTATTATATGTGTGTAGTATTATATGCGTGTAGTATTCTATGTGTGTTGTATTATATGTGTGTTGTATTATATGTGTGTAGTATTTTATGTGTGTTGTATTATATGTGTGTAGTATTATATGTGTGTAGATTATATGTGTGTAGTATTTTATTTGTGAATATTATATTTCTTCTGTTGTGTCCTACTCTTTGTCCACGCTCTGAAACTTTTAAAAACTGACCAGTGTTGATAGAAGCTAATCTGATGTATCACTAGTAACGTCACAAGTGGAAGCTAAAGTGATAACAAGATGCACAATATAATTGGAAGTGATAATTAAGCGCAAAATATGACGGAAAGTGATAACTAGATGCGAAATATGAGAGAATGAGCCATGGCTCTAATTTTAAAGACCAGAAAGTGACAATACCAATTATCAGATGACAGAAAGTGATAATACCGATTATCAGATGACAGAAAGTGACAATACCGATTATGAGATGACAGAAAGTGACAATACCGATTATTAATGCACGACAGTTTCCTTGATTTAAATTACATTTGCCATTCGAGTAAAAATATTTAAAAAGATTCCCAAGTTGCGAGAAATAGCGACACAGTGAGTTGCTGTACCTGGTGACAGCAATGTTATTGATGCATCTTTCTGTGAATACTTCATATCTCCGGGCTAGCAGATCAATACTTTTCTTCTATTCCATTCGTTCCATTAAATCTTCAGCCTGGCACATCCGACTTCAGATATCAGCTACATTGTGGTGGTGTAGAAAATTAAAATGTAAAGCTAACACATAGTATTTATTAATGCCGTATGTGTGCGAGATGTTAGCGATCTTACATGTCAGTGGCTCTGCTATATGAGGGCGGTAGCCATCTCCTCTCACTCGCAGTCTTCACTTCCCGGATTAATCCGATACGCAATTGATGATGGTGTTCCTCCTTCGCATGCGAAGATGAGCATGGCATGAAAAAACAATAAATGTGATGAACAAGCAGTAAAAACGATTTGTGATTAATCTGGTTTGTGAGTTCGTAGATGCCCGATCAGAAGGATGCTGTACTACTCATTAAAAGGATGATTTCCAATGAACCAGCAGGCCTTCCAATATAGATGGTAACTATTAAAGCAATGGAAGTGTTTATTACAGATAAAGACACGATTCACGTGAGTGAAAGAAGAAGAGGAAAACACATTTAGTGAAGAAGACACGACATAATCACTGACCAATATAATCTACTTAGGTATCAATCTCCTGTAGATTATCAGGCTATAGTCCAAAAAACTGAATGCTTTGTAATGGTTTACAACTTGGCTAAGATATCCTCTGCATATTTTAACTTAACCATCCTACCTCAGCATGAGGAAAGCTGCCGGGGTCCCCAGGCTTCATAGATTGTGAAATGAATATATCTGGGAAAGAATAGGTATAATATCTTGTACAGATTACATAGAGAGACCAGATCAAGTGGTTTGGTCACATTATGAGAATGCATCACGAAAAGTTGCCCGTACAAGCATATAACCAAATGAGATCAGAGTACAAAGCCAGAGGAAGACCACGGAAAAGATGGATAGAAAACGCCAGGAACATCCTGTACAGACACCGTCATAGCACAGCCGAGGCCACACATCTGGCGATAGAACGCAAGCTCGTGCTCCAATCACTCCTACGCTTAACGGCACGACCACCTGAGGAAAGACAATATACTTCAGTATGACATCAGTCCTTAAAATGGAATATGTCGTCTACTGGCTTAGAGACCACATTGCACAACCTTGAATCTTTTTTAGTCGCATATTTCGTTACACGTGGTAGGTAAAGGAACCGCTGTTCTTTGCTCCACCTTCAGGTCCCGCCAATACTAGATTGACTAATCAAAGTAACAGTGTGTTAACAAAATGAAACAAAGTTCACACTCGTCAATAAAATAGAACAAGTTTTACGAATGAAGCCAGAGTAACACCCCAATAAATTAACACAATGGATGTCGACAAATCAATTATTTTGTGGGTGCGAGTAACAAGCCGTTAAGGGGGTAACAAAACGGAACAATCACTGTCAACAGAATTAGGAAATCAATAAAGTTACGTTTCTCGAATCTGGGCACAGACGCCGATCTTATCCACCAATACAACTCACGTCTCATGTCTGTATATATCTCATCCAACTGTAAACTCAGACCTCATAATTTCATATTTCTCATCCAACTGTAAAACTGACGGCTCATGATTACTGCATACATCTCAATCATAGCCAATTGCTTTGTTATATTCTTAGTCACAATCAGGAAATCAGGGCCGTAGATAGGACTTCTTCTCGGGGAATTGAGGGGGGAGGGGGTATCCCGCTCTGTAGCTTACTTTTTAATACTAATTTTAATGGTCTAATTACCTAAGTGGAAGGGGGAATTTGAGCCATCCCTTTATCTACGATATTGGTGATAATGGAACACTTCTTCTTTTGAAGACAGAGGTGTCGGGTCATTTGCGAACATAAAACGGCGACATAACGCATTTCCATTCTCTGGACTACATCCTGCTATAAATCTAGTAGAATCATTGTTTTTCTACAAGACAGATCCAGTGGGAGTTTGAGAATGAACGATGAAGAAGATGAAACATTCTAAATCTTCAGCAACATTCGTAGATGTTGTACCAGTTGCAAAGTCGTGTCCATGGTGTAGTGAATACGTTATTTGTCTTGTGTCCAAGAAGCTGTGGGTTCTATTCATTTTTGTGACATTTACTTGTGCATTTTTCGTAAATCTCTGGAGATTATCGTGACAAGCTACCGAGTTACGTGCACTGAGTGATATTCTTTTCAGGCGGTCTGCCGCTTTCGTGAGAACCACGGAGTATTTATAGTAAAATTCGAGTACAATTAAGTAAATCCTCTACACATTTTAAACCTTTAGATACTATACCAGTCCTGGACTCAGTTCGGGAGACACAATCTTCTATACCAGTCCTGGACTCAGTTCGGGACACAATCTTCTATACCAGTCCTGGACTCAGTTCGGGACACAATCTTCTATACCAGTCCTGGACTGAGTTCAGGACAATCTTCTATACCAGTCCTCCACTGAGTTCAGGACACAATCTTCTATACCAGTCCTCGACTGAGTTCAGGACACAATCTTCTATACCAGTCCTCGACTGAGTTCCTGACACAGCAGCCTCTTTCATTATTATTTAGAGGTATTTTCTAGATCAGAGCAGGCTATGTTACTCTAAATAACCATCTGAATAGAATAAATCCATTATGACAAACTAGCTAGAAAATGCCATCGTCTATATGAAACAGTGCATCAAGCCCAATCTGAGAGTGCAGGACTACATTAAGATAGGCAAGAACATTACATACAATATTTATTAATACAAACCACCCTCATAAAGAAGTTTATGACTACATCAAACTAGACAAGAGCTTTCCTCCATGTCTATCAATATAACACCATTATATAGAGAGGGGTGTATCACAACTACATCAAACTAGACAAGACCTTTTCTCCATGTCTATCAGTATAACACACTTATAAATGGTCTATGCAAACTATATTAAGCTAGACAAGAGCTTTTCCGCATGACCTCAGTATTACATCCTATTTGAAGTACGAGTATATCCCAAACTGCTTAGAACAGTATGAGATTTTACAGAATAGTATGAGATTTTACAGAATAGTATGAGATGCCCAAGAGTAAAACTCTGGGCACTGGATAGGCGAAGAGGGAGAATTCAGCGGTGCATGTGCCATTCATTATTAAACCTTTCCTGTGCAACTGTAATAGACGAAACTTGAAAGAGGGTAATGATTCGTGATTAGAAACTGACATCACATCGCGCGGGGAATTCCCATAAGTGCTCCGCCTTTCGTTCCAGTAGTCATCCTAGTGTATGTAGACTCACGGTCAGGTGTTGATTCCGTGATCTTCGAGACCTTCCAGAAGATTTACTTTTCCTTCCCTCACCTCTAGATACTCCCATTTCTGACATTCTCTGCATGTGTAGTTCTCAGCCTCATTGACATCATCTTCATCGTGAAATTAATTTATTACTGCCTTGATTAAGTCTGCTTTATCTCTTCCCATCAATGTGCTGTCTATCGCCGCCTTGCCTACCAATAAGTCGGCTCTCTCGTTTCCTCTGACCCCAGCATGACCAGGGCAGTATATTCATGTAATACTTTGGACAAATGAGTTGTTCAATAAGTCCCACCATTATTTTCTCAGCAAGAACTTTTCTATCTTGCGCAGCATGCTTTGAGAGTCTGTATTACCCTGTTGATGTATCAATTATCTACCAATTTCACGCCGTTTCTGAAAGCAAGAAAATCCCCGAGGATAATGAAGCTGTGCTTATCACTGTATCAATCATCCTCAGTTATGTTGCAGTGAGTACATATTATTGACCTTCAATTAGCAAAAGGTCGTTCACATTTACACAAATATTTAAAGAACTTTCTTTGTTGTTTTCGCCGAGTTCTTTCTCAACCTCCTGCTGGTTTTTTCTAGAAGCAGGACAATGGTTCTACCTAGATTTCCAGCAGGATGTAGTCCAGAGAATGGAAATGCAATGGGTCACTGTTATATTTTGTGCTAACTGCCATGCACATGCGTTTTCGGCTGTCTAGAACTTTATAATATTAAAACATTAAATTGGTGAATAAGAACACTATTATTGACTTTAACTTTTGTCAAGCCCCCATCCCTCTTCTTGCCAGCAGCTTTAAAATGTTTACCAACCTCCACGAGACATCACATAGTTGACATATTTTATGCACGGTCTCTATGAGAAACCTTATCATAGTTTGCTTTTAATCAACTATTATTGTGACGTCACAACTCAGGTAGCTTATCCTCGTCTCAAGAGATATGTGCTTCTATATAGAATTCCTGTATTCACTGTCAAACTACAGATATTTGCGAGTTTATCTCCCCGAAAAGATAATCTTAGACAAGAGTACAGTTTCTGTTAAGTTACACTCTATTACAACAAAACACATTTTAGAATCACTAGACCGGCGTTGTTTCTTTCTATCAAGTTCGTTCACCGGGAACTATTCTCTAGAAATGAACAAAACAATATTCAGAGGTGATAACAAGGAGATTGAATTGGATTTGACATGGCATCGGAAGAGAATCAGACAGAATCACAGGAAATATTTTGTCACGGAACGCAGAAACTAAACTTAGGAAAAGGCGGTGCTACAAGAACACGTCATTAATTAAGGTGGGCGTAGATTGTCTATTGTCTTTCCCTCGGTGGTTTGTTATCCACTCTTGCCGTTAAGCGTAGATAAACAAAAATAGATAGATGTGTTACCAAAATAAAACATAAAACAACCTAACAACGAGATACAGGGACAGACGACGTTTCGACTAAAAAGCCTTCATCAGGACAAACGAAAGACAACAGTACAACGAATCTTACATTGAGACACACGTGGTTGATAGGGAGGAAAGAGGAGGAGAGATAGCGAATAGATAGCAGAGGAAGCAAATAGGGAGCAGCATAGCAGGAAGGAAGAGAGTATGAGGAGAAGAAGTGAGGAGGGGAAAGTGCATAGAAGTAGGTGAGGAGTGAAAAAAAGATACGGCCAGTGAAGTAAGATAAATAAGGATAAATTAAGATACTTACCTCAAAAGTGGCAACAGGCAATGAGTATAACGAATAGATAGCATAGGAAGCAGAGATGGAGCATCCTAGCAGACTTTTTCTATCCATCTTTTCTGTGGTCTTCCTCTGGCTTTGTACCCTGATCTCATTTGTTATATAATCGGGCGTAGATAAAAATGATACATCAGATCTGGAAATAACTTCAAGAGATAGTCATTGTCAGAACACAAATGTGAGGATGTACATCTGCCATTTAGAACGTCACTGAACTTGATTGTCAGTGATTATTGTGCAGCAGTTGACAACCCTCTAACCCTAACCTCCGAGAAGTCTGAGATCTATCGTCTTTAACTGCTAATTATTCAATCTATATTCGGTAAGCTAAACAAATATAATAGCAACATTTCAAACAACAATGTTTCAGAAAAATTCTTAGAATTCCATGGACTAAAAAAGATGACCAATGTAGCCATTATAATTCCATGGATTAAAATAATATCACCAATGTAGCCACCCTGAGTGAAATGAATGTAAAATACAACTGGCTAAACAGTATGGTTTTATCTAGACAACTACAATATTTTAGCCATATCAAACACCATGACTGCCTAGAGAATACCATAATGGATGGGATACTGCCAGGGAGATGAACAAGACCAAGAAAAAGATGAACGCAAGACATCAAAGATGAACAAGACCAAGAAAAAGATGAACGCAAGACATCAAAGATGAACAAGACCAAGAAAAAGATGAACGCAAGACATCAAAGATGAACAAGACCAAGAAAAAGATGAACGCAAGACATCAAAGATGAACAAGACCAAGAAAAAGATGAACGCAAGACATCAAAGATGAACAAGACCAAGAAAAAGATGAACGCAAGACATCAAAGATCACCTGAACATGATAGTAACAAAAGCTGGAAGACTGACTCACAATTGACCGAAGTTTCGAAACACTTTGATGACTGCTGCATAATGTTCAGGGTTAGCTAATGATGATGATGGATGGATGGATGGATGGATGGATGGATGGATGGATGGATGGATGGTTGATGGTCTGATGTCGACCGATGACGATGATGGTGATAGTGACAATGATGATGTTCAGTATTTAGTAGTTTTCTTTTTTGTCATATTTTCTTCTTAGAAAATAGTCGCACTAGTTTTCTTCCTAGAAAGTAATCGCACTAATTTTCTTCCTAGGAAGTAATCTCACTAAAAGTAATCTCATTAATTTATTTCTTAGAAAGAAATCTCACTAATTTTCTTCCTAGAAAGTGATCTCATTAATTTTCTTCCTAGGAAGTAATCTCACTAAAAGTAATCTCACTAATTTACTTCTTACAAAATAAATCTCACTAATTTCCTTATTAATTTTAAAAATATAATCTGCTCGGCCTACAAAATAAAATAAATATTTTATAATGATAATATTTTTTTATAATGAATTCCCTTGTTCATTTTAAAATACGGATATTTTGGAAAGGAAACCTGGACATTTAGACGTCTAGATTACATCCGTCTTCCTCGTGGTGTTTGTTCAATGACATCCCGTTATAACAATGTGGACCGGACTGACGAAATTTGTATGCTATATCAGAAATTCGTGTTATACAGTATTATCTGTGAAGAATAAATAAAATTGGAAATATTGAGGTGTCGTTAAATATAAATTTTTGTTATAAAAGAATGCGCTATACAGGGATTCCACAGTATTAACTCTATATAGAATGAGACAGCAAGTCCACTCCAAAACATCCCTAGTCGCCTATTACGGCATACTTGTCAGGTAACAGTGTTGCTATTCTTTGTTTCCCATTAGGGCTCCGGCAACACAGAAGCGAAAGAAAGGTGGGTATGAAATCTACAATTGATCACTGTATTCAGAGAGCAGATAAAGTGAGAGTGGGAGGTAAACATAGCAAGGCACACATGATACATTTAGCAGAGTGTAGCACTAAGGTAAAACACAACACAAGTTGAACATGTGTTGCAGCGAACCGTGAATGCGCAGACGGCACTCCATGATGACAGAGGAAAAGGATGAATGAATAATTCAGCAAACATGAATACAGATCAAAACAAAGAAGGAAAGAGTGAGTAAATTGCCAGATGGAAGAAGACATTCATGATCTGAATGAAAGCCTATGACGCTCTGTACACAGAGTGGGCGCTACAGTAAAAATATATCATTGAACAGACATGCCAATTATTCCAGATCTTTCTCATGTAACAGCAGGTAACATGTTCCTGTCAATGGTAAGACTCTCCCTGCGACCCTCCATGTTCCAGAATTACCCCCTAACGCACCAGGTCTGCATTCATGTCAGATTGAAAAACCAGTTCATTATCATCTAATTGAATTTTATATCGATTTTTTATTTAAGAAATGTAAATAGTTGACGTTCAGGTTGTTTGAATCGTTAATTGAGTCATTGATTGTGTGCGAGGAAACATCACCATCGTGTGGCTCACTGAGAGTTAGATAATAGGCATGTTGAAGGCTGTGAGCGGGTAGTTCTTGATAGACCATAGCCTTTCTAGCAAAAGCACAAGTTCTTATCAGTTGTGTACCTGAGGTGTCACCCGGACTCAAGGGATCTCTCAGTTGTGTTACTGAGGTGTCACCCGGACTCAAGGGATCTCTCAGTTGTGTTACTGAGGTGTCACCCGGACTCAAGGGATCCTCTCAGTTGTGTAACTGACGCGAAACTCGGACTCATGTAAGGTCTCAAAGACTTGGATATAAACGGGGAGGTTTGTTGATGCATGTTTCGTTCTAGAAGAGAGGCATTCAAGTGTGCCAGTAACGAAGGATTACTACGACGTGACAGCTGCATAACATACCCATCTGGGTCAACTATCTCATGTTTCTGTCACATTTGTTTACACATTCAAAGTAATGGCACATCTAGTAATTCCCGTCACCTAGGAGTTTGCCACACACCCGCAATGATGGCACATTTAGTAATGTCCGTCACCTAGGAGTCTGCCACACATCCGCAGTGATGGTACATTTAGTAATGTTCGTCACCTAGGAGTCTGCCACACACCCACAGTGATGGCACATTTAGTAATGTTCGTCACCTAGGAGTCTGCCACACATCCACAGTGATGGCACATTTAGTAATGTTCGTCACCTAGGAGTCTACCACACATACGCAGTGATGGCACATTTAGTAATGTTCGTCACCTAGGAGTCTACCACACATACACAGTGATGGAACATTTAGTAATGTTCGTCACCTAGGAGTCTGCCACACATCCGCAGTGATGGCACATTTAGTAATGTTCGTCACCTAGGAGTCTACCACACATCCGCAGTGATGGCACATTTAGTAATGTTCGTCACCAAGGGTCTACCACACAAAAAAACAAAGTGCAATGTCCGTTGATCTTCACGTCGTCATCATCAATGGGAATTATTTGATAGAAGACAAATGTAAGATTTAGAGACAAGATGCTTCAATGAGTTTATGATAGTTGCAATGATTTTTTCACATTTAACAGGATGTCACTCTATTCCCCAACATTCCTTAGTGGTCTCCTACGACATGACTTGAAAGAAGACAGTGGCCCTATTCTTTGCTCCCTAAACTAGAAGTTTATTGTGAAACAAAGCCAAATAAGAACTATTTTAGTGAAAATAAAAATGCAGTTCTTATCAACACTTTGTATACATGGACTAAGCGCAAAACATGTACACAGTACACACATTGCACAGGTATGTACATTCATCAGGTAGTATACAGCACCGCAACACTGGCGATCATATCTGTTTATGTTTGTTACGTGTTACTATCAATGGTTCTCAAAATCTTGATTACAATTTGCTAACAAATAATCGGATACTATACATTTTTCACTTATTAGTGTCCCAAGTTACTGCAAGATTCCAAAATTGTCATTATAGTGTCTCAAATTACTGAAAGATTCCACAATTCATTATAGTGTTTCAAATTACTGAAAGATTCCAAAATTGTCATTATCTTCTTCTTCTTCTGCGTTTGCTCTCAAACTCCTTCAGATTAGCAGGATGTAGTCCGGAGAACGGAATGCGTTGTGTCATGGTTTACAGCATTGCTGTGATATCTGCGCCTTTTGGACTGACACATCCGACTTCAGCAAGGCTTTAGGTCACTGGCCCTATATGGGATGGGACAGCCAACTCCATCCCATAACCTCCTTAGTCGCCTTTTACGACATGCGTGGAAGGTAAACAGTGTTACTATTCTTTGCTCCCTTTTCGGACCCCGGCAACACACGGGCGAAATTGTCATTATAATGTATAGTGTCTCAAATTACTGAAAGATTCCAAAATTGTCATTTTTGTGTCTCAAATTACTGTAAGATTCCAAAATTCTTTATACTGTCTCAAATTACTGAAAGATTCCACAATTCTTTATAGTGTCTCAAATTACTGAAATATTCCAAAATTGTCATTATAGTGTCTCAAATTACTGAAAGATTTCAAAATTGTCATTATAGTGTCTCAAATTACTGAAAGATTTCAAAATTGTCATTATAGTGTCTCAAATTACTGAAAGATTTCAAAATTGTCATTATAGTGTCTCAAATTACTGAAAGATTTCAACATTTTCAAAACAAACAGGCCGTCAAGTTCACACTTCCAAGACTAAGATAATCAATAATGAATAATCGATCTACCGTCGATGTCAGATTCTGATATTAATTTTTTTTTGTGGTCATCCGTTGGATTTGTGAGAAACTCGCTCTTACTTCCTATGCGCAATGGGGTGGGTTCTCTGAGTTTTCTTTCATACCCAGGATTTCATCAAAGAACTGTATTGTGATCACCAGCTCTAAGAGAGGGTTATAGAGCTTGTCCATTCGAGCTATTTCAGATGGCCATAGTTTTCATCTTGTACTTTCGTACAGTGGGAAGTTCTGTCAAATATGTTCTGTGTTGTCTAGAGATTGTTGTGCACAGATTACATCCCGGTGTCACCAAATATAACAACTTAAATTTTCATATCAATCTAAACGTAGAAATAATTCAAACAATTAATGACATTTTATTCTAGGGCGGAATATGAGAGTTGGGGATATAGAAAAAAGTGATGTCTCTAGAATTGTTGTGTCATCGAATTAAACAACATAACAAACATCACAAAATCTAAATCAATAAGTAAATATACCAAACTACGACTGTCCAACTCCAATATAACATCCGTATTTAAAATATGATTGCGAAAAATGGAAAATAACAAAATCACTGGAGAAGAAATGCAATTCATTTGAAAATAAATGTTTTAGAAAACTGTTAAATATTGTTTGCGAAGAATTCAAGTCAGACAAGCAAGAGAAGACATCAAACAGCAATATGTTTCTACAACAATAAGATGAAAATGATGGACTTATATTAGACATGTACTTGGAATGAATGAAAACTGACAGCCACTACAAGTATTAAATGGGTACCGGAAGGCAACAGAAAGATAGGAGAAAATCTTTGCCCGGCATGACAAAGTGTTTCAATAACACAGAAGAATAACACTCAGTAGCATCACATCTCTCCAACTGGAGAACTCTGGTTTCTTACCTATTCACCGCATTCGGCGCTGAAGAAACATAGACAGACAGATAGATAAACAGATATAGAGATTAGATAAATATGTAGATAAACAGATATAGAGATTAGATAAATATCTAGATAAACAGATATATAGATTAGATAAAAATGTAGATAAACAGATGGATGGATTAATGGATTTGTTTTTTTGTTGGATGGACAGACAGACAGACATACACACACACGCACACACACGGAGGAAGGGAGGTAGGAAGAGAGGGAGAGATGGATAACATAGGTATATAGATAAATTGAATAGATAGATTGATGGATTCATATATTGGTATATTTGTAGATGGGTATGTAACACAGGTAGGTAGGTTAGGAAATAGAGAACTAGATAGAAAGACGCATCATGGGACAAGCAGGATAGGACATGTAAGACGAATAGACAGACATATAACTAGATAGACAGACAAATAGCTAAATAGACAGATAACTAGACATTTTAATATATATGTATAGTCAAACATGAATATATTAGACAGACAGATAGCTGGACAAACATACATGCACATATCTAGACAGACAGACAGACAGACATATAGTTAGACAGACAGACATATAGCTAGGTATACATATAGCTAGACAATATGTTTGTAGACAATATGTTTGTAGACAATATGTTCGTAGACAATATATTTCTAGACAATATGCTTCTAGACAATATATTTCTAGACAATATGTTTCTAGACAATATGTTTGACATTTTGTTGAGTCTTAGATAAATAGAGATGAAACATGATTAACTAAGGATAAGAAGATGATGGTTACGGGACTTGATGAAGACGACTCTGTGCCGATGATATGTGATGCGACCAGCTGTTAAATTATAATTATTTGTATGTGTGTGCGTCAGTTGTACGTGTGTGCGTCAGCTGTACGTGTGTGTGTCAGTTGTACGTGTGTGCGTCAGTTGTACGTGTGTGCGTCAGTTGTACGTGTTTGCGTCAATTGTACGTGTGTGCGATAGCCAATGCTTCTGAGAACAAGGGCGTGTGTGCGTCAGTTGTACGTGTTTGCGTCAATTGTACGTGTGTGCGATAGTCAATGTGTTTTAGAGCTAATACGTGTTTGCGTCAGTTGCATGTATAGGAGAAATAGTGTAAGAAAGTAGAATAGATGCGATTAGGGGCGTAGATATGTCTTCTGTGAGTGGGGGGGGGAGTGGTTTTGGAGTATTCACCTAATTGTTTTCCCAAATTATTTGTGTATGTTCGTAGTTTTTGGTGACTTATATAACTAGATAGACAGACATTCATGTAGCTAGACAGACAGACAATTAGTTAGATAGAAAGACTAATCGATATTGCCATGTGTAAAGTTTCTTTTTAAAGTCGGATATCCGGTAACTTATCAACCGTGTGATTTGCTTCGAGACATCCCTAAAATCCCTACAATCTTGTCGTTCTTTTGTTAGTCATCAGACACTATATCCTACAGCAGTAATGAACCGTATGATGCGCTTTAGATCATCCATGCGAACTCTCAGAGAATGACGTGGAACCACATGGGGACTCTAGATTTATTCCCGTGGAGCGAACACTTTGTACGATGTGTTCCGAAGTTCAAAGCAATGACTCATAGACGAAAGAAGAATGGAACTAGATCAGGGGTGGCGAAAATAAGACCGGGGGGCCTAATTAGGTCCTCCAAGACATTTTACTGAACCTCCAGACTTTTAATTTTAATTAGAAAAAATGTTTTAAAGGCGAAATTTTAATTAAATTCGTTATATATTTGTTGAGGTACATGATTTGATAGTTGGGCAAAGCTGCTGGTAAAAAAATGCTATAGTATGACTTATTTATAAATAAGTGGTAAAACATTTGCATATTACCGTTCATTTCGTTATTTGCCCTGTGCTACTTCAGCCCTTGATATTCGTGGATCAGCGTGTTTCCCGACAGCGCTGCTTTATCTCTTTCTCTCTAGTTATTTCAATTTTTATACTCTTCCGCTTATCCGGGTTTTAGTATGCAATATGTTTATTTGTTGACGAAATTAATATGTTCATTTGTTGACGAAATTAATATGTTCATTTGTTGACGAAATTAATATGTTCATTTGTTGACGAAATTAATATGTTCATTTGTTGACGAAATTAATATGTTCATTTGTTGACGAAATTAATATGTTCATTTGTTGACGAAATTAATATGTTCATATGTTGACGAAATTAATATGTTCATATGTTGACGAAATTAATATGTTCATTTGTTGACGAAATTAATATGTTCATTTGTTGACGAAATTAATATATTCATTTGTTGACGAAATTAATATGTTCATTTGTTGACGAAATTAATATGTTCATTTGTTGACGAAATTAATATGTTCATTTGTTGACGAAATTAATATGTTCATTTGTTGACGAAATTAATATGTTCATTTGTTGACGAAATTAATATGTTCATTTGTTGACGAAATTAATATGTTCATATGTTGACGAAATTAATATGTTCATATGTTGACGAAATTAATATGTTTATTTGTTGACGAAATTAATATGTTCATTTGTTGACGAAATTAATATGTTCATATGTTGCACTCAACACTAGTGTATGTTCGCACAACATCAGTGCAAGACAACAGTATAAGACATCAGTGCAAGACATCACTGTAAGACATAAGTGAAAGACACCAGTGTAAGACGTTATTGTAAGACATCACTGTAAGACAAAAGTGTAAGACATCATTGTAAGACGTTATTGTAAGACATCACTGTAAGACAAAAGTGTAAGACATCATTGTAAGACGTTATTGTAAGACATCACTGTAAGACATCAGTGAAGGACAACAGTGTAGACAACAGTGTAACACTTCATTGTAAGACACTAGTGTAAGACAAAAGTGTAAGACATCATTGTAAGACGTTATTGTAAGACATGAGTGTAAGACATGTTCTACATTTCAACTGTCCATAAATCATGTCAACACTATTTGTGTCAATTTTTGACACCCTTTTCCTCAAGCCAACAGCGTGTCAAGCATTCAAGAACCCACTGCGTAATTAGCTCAATAATATTTTTACCCCTCCCTCATTTAAAAAAAACAACATGTGTAACTGAACATTTACCAATATTTTCTTCTTCTTCTTTGCGTTTGTTTTCAAACTCCTGCAGATTAGCAGGATGTAGTCCGGAGAACGAAATGCGACGTGTCATGGTTTACAGCAATGCTGCGATATCTGCGCCTTTCGGCCTGACACATCTGACTTCAGCATGGCTTTGGGTCACTGACCTTATATTGGATGGGACAGCCAACTCCATCCCATAACCTCCTTAGTCGCCTTTTACGACATGCATGGAAGGTAAACAGTGTTGCTCCCCTTTCGGGTCCTGGCACCACACGGGCGATTTACCAATATTAGATATCATGTTTTCCCCATACATTTTCTCCAAAATGTCCCTCCTATTTCCCTCAAATTTATCCGACATTTTGTTTCAAATTTCCACATATTTATTGGTATTTTCATAATAAAACGTTCTTTTGACGTCAACTTTTGTCACGCACTCCTCTCCCCCTTACCCCTTGTCAATAAATGTCCACTTTTCTCAAATCCCTCTTCTCTCTCTTCCCCCCATCCCCACCCTTAATTGTTAACATAATGTATGAACAGCACCATAATAAGAACGTTGACGTTTAGCACTCATACCAGTCCCTTGCAGTGTGGAAAAAAAAATTATCGATCCGTGTAATCAAATGTTTCAGAACCTCTGTTCAATAATACATCGGGTAGCAAAGATATAATCAATAACCGATACATACAGGCGATGATAATCGAGACTGAGTACAATATCTTTACCAAAATTAAACTCAAGACTAGAAGCTTCAGCTAATATATACACATAATGGCACTAGATGATGATTATGACGATGATCAATGTAGTACCAGTTGATTCATCAAATTATTACGCCAGCATTCAGAGCCAATGATTGGAGGATAAGATGATAAGTATCGGTTTCTAAGGAGAAATTGAGTTAGATTTCGTGATCAAATAGTTCCAATTGTTTGTGGTAAATTTGTGCCAGTATATTTACCAAGACATTTGAATATAGTTGGCCGCGGTTTTTTTTTACTATAATGGCGAATTATGTCCTACTATGTTGACCACATAATTGATAGTATATTAACCAAAGAGATACTAATATATTGACCACAAACTTAACAAATATATTGACCACATAGCCACTAGTATATTGTTACCACATAGGTGACGATGTTCCTCCTTCGCAAGCTTAGATGAGCATGAATTTGAAAACGGTCAAATTAATTAGTTATCTTTGATTGTTTACTAGTTGTTAGATGGTCGAGGAGTTGAATCCTCACTCTAACAGACCTATTGAAGTGTGTGTAGTGCAGAAATGTAGTAGGTTTTGAGATTAGCGAAAACAGTCTAATCTCTACTTCGGCTTATATTTGTTTTGAATTACCTGTCCCACAGAAAAATATTGTGTCCGGTAAGTATGATGTAAAAAAAACAAAACAAACGGTAGCACAGCGCATTTCCATTCACTGGACTACATCCTGCTGAAAATCTAATAGGTCCATTGTCCTGCTACAAGAGAGACCAACGGGAACAAGAATCGGCTGCTGTGTTTTACTTTGTTAATAACTTGTGTGCCTTGTATTACCCCAAACACCCCCAGCGGCTCCAACTTTCAGTTTCAAGTTTCTTCTCCTCACTGTAGCTTTATCTCTGAACATATAGGCTGGATCTGCACACACTTCACTTGAACGCTTATCTGCACACACTTCACTTGAACGCTTACCTACACACACTTCATTTGAACGCTTATCTGCACACACTTCACTTGAACGCTTACCTATACACACTTCACTTGAACGCTTACGTACACACACTTCACTTGAAAGCTTATCTGCACACACTTCACTTGAACCCTTACCTATACACACTTCACTTGAACGCTTGGGGTGCAAAGGGAACGCATTGCTCTAGGCGGACCCAGGGTTAGCAGATAACCAAGATCCCAAATGTACCTCCACGTGGTGCACCCTGGAAACAGAAATACAGCAGCTCGTGCTGATTCTGGCCAAATCATTTGGGGATCGTGTCCGAGAATGTGGAGGTAGCAGATGGAAAGAGATTTGACTGCACAAGAGACAGACAATATCTCCGACACCACCAGCATCACCACATATAGCAACACTGTCGACATACAGTAAAACTAGTCAGTCCAGTCCGAACATTGGAGGGGCGGCCAATGTAAAATGCACGTAAAGGTAAATGCATGGCGAGAGACAAATATGTTTCACACAGAGTACAATGAAACAATGAAAGGGCAGAACAGCGCTAGAGGGCAGCGCGAACTGCAAATAGAAAGTGAAAAGTCCCTAGGAAAGGGAACTACAAGCTCCGTCAGCTCGAGACGGGCTTCTAGTTACCAGAGTTCCTAACAGGCAGAGACCCAGACCCATCCATCGGCGTTTGGTAAAGCAAAAGACCTAACCCAACTCTAATGTCGAGCCTTCCTAAACCGGAAATATGCTTGCAAAGAGAAAGGGTTCTGTACCCGATGTGTGTAGGCAAGAAAGGGACAACGATGGCAGTCCTGGCCCAACTCTACTGTCAAGGTTTCCTATACCGGAAGTAACTTGCAGAGAGAAAGGGTTCTGTACTCGATTCGCTCAGGCACAAAAGGGACAACGATTTAGCCCTGGCCCAACTCTACTGTCAGGTTTTCCTACACCGGAAATACACTTGAAGAGAGAAAGGGTTCAGTACCTGATGGGCTCAGTCGCTATTGGGACAAGGACGCTCAGCTCGAGAACGCCTTGCTCTCAAACGCGTGGTGTGAGACTCGAACTTGGACAAGGGGTACACGATGTCGGTGAATGACACCTCGGCTAAGAGGGCGAAAGAGCCAGGGTCCAACTCCTCTGTTGAGTTCTTCCCCTTAAGGAACCAGGCTCATGGATGAGAAACGGTTCAGTACCCAATGGGCACAGGCACAGCACGTCCAATTACACGAGGCAAGTTCATAGACAGTTGAACACCTCGTTCGAGTGAGACGAGAGCTAGAAAATCGTCTGGGCGAAGAGTCTTCACTACGCGTGCCTGGAGAAAGATATAGAGGCTGTCGGGTAGCCCACCCGAATTGTCAAGGCATGCCGAAATCGGATGTGCTAGGCCTACAAGGCGCATAACGGTGGCACAACGTAATCACGCTCCAGGCGGAAATCGCACGGATATCCGTGATGGTTACAATGGAGCGAACGAAAAACAAACAAACAAACTTGAACGCTTACCTACATACACTTCACTTGAACGCTTATCTGCACACACTTCACTTGAACGCTTACCTATACACACTTCACTTGAACGCTTATTTGCACACACTTCACTTGAACGCTTATCTGCACACACTTCACTTTAACGCTTACCTATACACACTTCAATTGAACGCTTATCTGCACACACTTCACTTGAACGCTTACCTATACACACTTCACTTGAACGCTTACCTATACACACTTCAATTGAACGCTTATCTGCACACACTTCACTTGAACGCTTACCTATACACACTTCACTTGAACGCTTACCTATACACACTTCAATTGAACGCTTATCTGCACACACTTCACTTGAACGCTTACCTATACACACTTCACTTGAACGCTTACCTATACACACTTCACTTGAACGCTTATTTGCACACACTTCACTTGAACGCTTATCTGCACACACTTCACTTTAACGCTTACCTATACACACTTCAATTGAACGCTTATCTGCACACACTTCACTTGAACGCTTACCTATACACACTTCACTTGAACGCTTACCTATACACACTTCACTTGAACGCTTACCTATACACACTTCACTTGAACGCTTATATATCTGCACACACTTCACTTGAACGCTTATCTGCACACACTTCACTTGAACGCTTACCTATACACAACTTCACTTGAACGCTTATCTGCACACACTTCACTTGAACGCTTATCTGCACACACTTCACTTGAACGCTTACCTACACACACTTCACTTGAACGCTTATCTGCACACACTTCACTTGAACGCTTACCTATACACACTTCACTTGAACGCTTACCTACACACACTTCACTTGAACGCTTACCTACACACACTTCACTATGGAACAGTCTCTTTGAAAGAGGATCGTCTTCATGTGAACGAAGTCTATCTATACGTTGTGGCCCTTGTTTGCCTTGCGGGGTCACGGGTGAAAGAGTTCTCTGAAGATGACTTTCTTGTGTGCTGTTTGTAATCTTGTTCCTGTGGCTTCTTTGTTTCTGTGATCCATCTTTTACATGGTCTGTCTCTGGCTTTATAGCCGTTATGTCTATGTTTCATAGCCATTTGTGCCGTGCTACCTGTTGGTAGTTTGGAAGCGTGTGAAAACCAATTCAAGCAAATTTTATTTGAATATGATTTATAAGAAAACCGTACAGTTGACGTCAATTTTTGTCAATTTCCTCTCCCTTGTCAACACATGTCACACCTTTGCAGACGCACTCCTTCCCCCTAATTTGTAACGTAAGATTGACCAAAATTTGACTATTTCATGACCGATGTTGACAGATGTAGTTATGTTTAACTACTATTAGTCATAGAGTTTATGCTTCTGTCATTTTTCTTTAAAGAGACCTCCCCAACTTTATCTGAAAGTGAGTTAAATAGAATAACAGCTCTCGCAACAGCGGTGCTACAGCTGGTTTTTTTTCCACAAGATCTATGGGTTTTTTTACGTAGTCTGGTCTGCTGTGGTTATTAGAGTAAATTTGCCTTAATCTGGGTTTTTTCCGGAAATTCTTAGAATGTATCCAAAAGACTGGAAGGTAAATCCTCCCGATTTGTATTTAGAAATGCCTTGGAAAGTCTTTATAAAAGACAGAAGTGCATAGGAAAACTAGCGAATGCCTTTTCTTTTGTATATATTAACGAATGCCCTGGACTTATTGATATTTAATTATACAGTCAGGGTGTTCCGTGGGATGTATTAAATTAACGATCTCGGGTTATTTCTAAAACGGCAGTGGTAATACTGGACTCAGACACGAGTGTTCAACGGTTACGTATTGGATCGCAGGTAGTAGAACTTAATGAAATGAGATTTCATAAGAAAAATATTTGATCAAACGTCTGTACAATTCTTGGAATCCACGGAAGCAGCTATGATCGAATGCTTTACATTCGATATTGATTCACATAAAAACACAACAAACGAAAGCGTGCAAGCGTTACATGTTTTGTAGCCATCTTCATTCAAAGAAACACGGATTGGATGAAATATTTGTCAATGCCCAGCAGACTACCATCATCTAGCTGCTGAATCCACAACCCCATGTTAATTCCCGTGTTTATGTGTTTAATTTTTTTTTTGTAACATTGTCTCATTGCGTGTGGAGCTCGCCATATTTTCTACAGATACCTTCCGAACATAACGTTTGTGAACAGCAGATAAAAGTAAATTTGTCGTTAGATCTTCTGAAAGATATTTCTCGGGATAAAGGCTGACGAATAACAACAGAACAATAGTAAACCTTTCTTTGTGTCAATTCACTCCTTGTTCCTGTGTTTTGTTTTGTTTGAATTGCATGCACTAAATGTATTTCTAATCTTATCCGTGGTGGCAGATAATCGTGTTGCTGGTCCGAGATAATGTTGTTAATGTTTTCGTAGAATCGTTTAATCTTCCCAGAGTTCCACTTTACATCGTGTGAGTTGCTGTCGTTAAGCGTGATACATGGTATTCAATGATATTTGTGGCGTGCCGTATTGCCAGAACTTTTTGTCTGATCTGTTGCATGTCCATCTGGAGGTTTCCATCGCTAGGGTCATTTGTTATCTCGTCCAGAAATGGAAAATAATAATAATAATAATAACCGCCAGTGTGTTAACAGAGCCCAAAATAGGAGCAAAGAATAGCAACACTGTCTATCTTTCGTAAATATCGTGAGAGGCGATAAAGAATGTTATGGGGTGGAGTTGATTGCCCCATTCCGTATAGGCCCAAAGTGACCCCGAAGCCATGCGAAAGTTGACTGTATCTGGCCGACAGTCGTAGACATCGCACTAAAACTGTAGATAATGACAACATGCATTCCGATCTGATTACATCTTCTTCATCTGATTACATTCTGTTAATCTGATTACATGCTGTTAATCTGATTTCATCATGTTAATCTGATTACATTCTGTTAATCTGATTTCATCATGTTAATCTGATTACATTCTGTTAATCTGATTTCATCATGTTCATCTGATTACATCCAGTTAATCTGACTACATTCTGTTCATCTGATTACATCCTGTTAATCTTATTACATCCTATTAATATAATAACATACTGTTAATCTGATTACATCCTGTTAATCTGCAGGACTTTCAGAGCAAACGTAAAATGAAAACATTAGACAAATAGTAATTATAAAACAGACAAGACGGTAGTGTCATTTGTGGGTACCAGAGTGGAGTCGTCAGCACAACAAAACGGTAGTGTTATATTTGGGCACCAGAGTGGAGCCGTCAGAACAACAAGACGGCAGTGTCGTATGGGACAGAACAGTGGAGCAGTCAGCATAAATATTTCGCCAAACATTACTATTTCCAGCTATATGTAAGAATGTGGAACCATTACTTGATGTTTTCAAAATTGATCAAAACTGATCTAGTTATCTAGTTATCTAGTCATCTTCTCCTTCCACCCTCAACCTTTGCCTGAATTATATTTTTGAAAGTGAATGAGGTCTGGTTATATGTACAAATCACGTTGTCTCATCACTACCAGCTGTGCTGGGGACCTACAAGCTCGGTGAATTATTTATGATTGCAGTAAAAAAAGTGATTCCATAACATAGCCATCTCACGCACAGACTATTAAAGTTTGACCGACTTCTATTTCTCCCTCTGTTTTAGTCCTTACTTCCCCCAAACCAAATGAAAAGACTTCTTACCAATCTATTACAGTGTGTTTTTTTTTTTGTTATTTGTTTTTTGTTTTGTTGTCTTTTTTTGTTTAAACCACAAACAGAATGTACTCAAATGTCGTGTTCATTATCATGTTCGTATTTTTAAGAGTTGTTTCCCTGTAAAGCCAGATGTTGTTCGACGGATTCATTGAACCTTTCAAGATGATACATGATGCTTATGATGTCCTTTCTGTGTAGAAATTTGTAAAAATAAATATTTTTGGAGCATTTTAAAAGTATATTCCATTTTTACATTTTTAGTTTCATTTCAGTTATTTTCCTAAAATAAAATTTTCTTAAACAAGGAACTAGAATAGGGAGGCGTGAGGGAATGCTTTTTTTTAAAAATGTTTGCAGAGTGGCACCCCTAACCACCGGGAAGAGATATTGGTTTTGGTTATGATACACCTATTCTTCATTCATTATCTATGATATACCATGAATATCTAATACGTTTGAGCACGGTTATAAACATATTTTCATCATGAGAAACTTGTCTCTCTATAGTAGAGGAGATTACATTATTCATTTTGTTGCGATCTTACCTAATAAACTACTCTCTATTTTTTACATTATTATCTGAAATTTTAAATACGCCATATACTCGTACCCCACTTTTACAGAAAGTTATTTTTATACTCGTACGCCACTTTTACAAAAAGTTATTTTTATTTGTTTACGCTCACGTCTCTTCTGCAAAAGCTTTTTTCCTGTGTGTTTTTTCATTTACCTAAATTTTACAAAAGTAATTTTACGTTCACGTTGCCAATAAGTAAACCAAGATATCCTCCACACATGAACAGCAGCGAAAGTCGTATCTTTGAATATTCAGTTAGCGTGACAATGCAATGGATCCATGAACATAGCGATCTAGCAGGAAATGAAACAGCAGACAGACTTGCAAGCAGGGTTGCATCCAAACAACAAATACAAAGTCTTAGTAGTATGGGAACAGTCAAATTGATTTTCAGAAACAGCACTAGGGAAATTTGGCTCAACAGATGGGCAACTGGACTGACTAGGCGAAATGTATTTAGTGAAATACTGGTGGGACATTGGTGAGACAAAGTACCAGACTACTAGGTCTTGGAAAAATCAACCTCAATAAGCATCCACACAATACTTATGAAGGCGCAGGCACGCTGGGCAGGCCATCTTGTGCGTATGGAGAACTCGCGTTTGCCAAAACAAATATATTATGGAGAACTCAAGGCAGGATTTCGAAAAGCTGGTGGACAGAAAAAGCGTTTCAAAGACACGCTCAAGTCATCCTTGAAACATCTTAACATTGACGTAGGCGCTTGGGAGAGTCTCGCTCAGGATAGAACAGCATGGCGTTACAGCATTAGAACGGGAGCACTAGCGGCAGAGGAATTCAGACAAGAAACTGCAAGACAGAAGCGGACACGTAGAAAAGAAAAAACATCTCAACGTCACACAGATACCTTCTATTGTTGTCAATTCTGTAAAAGAACATTTTGTGCGCGCATTGGACTTGCTAGTCATTTAAAAACGCACTATTAACTTTATTATTTTATTATTTATTGTTATTATTATAATGGTTGAGTTTTTGGTCATCGTCGACCACGACGGACGAACATCATCATTTAGTGAAATAACACGGCTAAAAGACAATGACAGAATAAACTAACTCCGCATGAGAAGTCAATATTTTATCTTTCATTTTCTAACAGAATATACCCAGAGTACATATCCATTTAAACCGTATCAGATCCCAACAAATACCCGATTGAATATACAGGTCACATCTCAAAGAAACAGTGGAACACCTTCTTATTGACAGCCCTTACTTTTCAACTGCCATTTTAAAAAAACTTCTACAGATACTGTTATTAAATAGTTATTGAAGAGTTAATAATCAACAAGTTATTGAATAGTTAATAATCAACAAGTTATTGAATAGTTAATAATCAACAAGTTATTGAATAGTTAATAATCAACAAGTTATTGAATAGTTAATAATCAACAAGTTACTGAATAGTTAATAATCAACAAGTTACTGAATAGTTAATAATCAACAAGTTATTGAATAGTTAATAATCAACAAGTTACTGAATAGTTAATAATCAACAAGTTATTGAATAGTTAATAATCAACAAGTTATTGAATAGTTAATAATCAACAAGTTACTGAATAGTTAATAATCAACAAGTTATTGAATAGTTAATAATCAACAAGTTATTGAATAGTTAATAATCAACAAGTTACTGAATAGTTAATAATCAACAAGTTACTGAATAGTTAATAATCAACAAGTTATTGAATAGTTAATAATCAACAAGTTACTGAATAGTTAATAATCAACAAGTTATTGAATAGTTAATAATCAACAAGTTATTGAATAGTTAATAATCAACAAGTTACTGAATAGTTAATAATCAACAAGTTACTGAATAGTTAATAATCAACAAGTTATTGAATAGTTAATAATCAACAAGTTACTGAATAGTTAATAATCAACAAGTTATTGAATAGTTAAAAACTTGTTTATGGACCACTACCTCAAATTGTGTAGACCTGCACTTTTATTTAAGTTTTGCGTTGAGTTACCAAGAGAACGACTCAGTAGAAATTGTGAATCGGTAACTCGTTCACTTCACTTTACGATTGTTATTTTCCAGCGATTGTACACTCGTACCACTTTTACAAATGCATTTTTTTTTTAAAATTTACGCTGCCTATATTGACTCAACATTTGAATACTCCATTTTACAGGAATCTGTACTGCATTTTCCCACCGCCTGATCTCTGTTTCACTTTAGGACTTCACCGACAATAAACGCTTGACCTTTGTGTGGATGTCCAGATTTTGTCCGATGATGTTAACAAATTAAATAAGAGCATACTCTCTCACTTCTCTGTCCTCTCTAAACGATTTTATGTTTCTTGTTGTTCCCTGTCGGCTCAAACTCTGATGATGGTCTTTGTATACCTTACTGATGTTTTACAAGGTTGCCATTGTATTCTGTCTGTTTCCAACAATGTTCTTTCCATTCTCAAACCTGAAATAATTTCCTTGGATCAGCAAAAACATTGCTTTATTCCTATTTTATTGATTGCTTTTATCAAGAATTGCCTCATCACATTACTCCATTGTTTACATTATCTCCCGTTTCGGAATATCCACAAGTCTGTAGCTTATCCTAGCTTGTTCTGGGAGTTTCTTCTATACATATAATGTCCAGAACGGCTGGGACAGACGTAACCGCTTTGTGCTGCTATTTCTAAAGTCTTTGTTATTGAGACCAATGTTTGCAAGAGCTATATGGCAGTATAGACTCGTAGATTTTTCTTGTTATATTTTAGCAATATATATATATATATATGTTTCTTTTATATTATTTGTTATAACGATAGGTAAAGTGTACTTGGTAGGGAGATGCTGTGAATGGATGGAAGTCAATGAAGAGAGAAGGTCATTGATGAATGTTGTAATACAGGCCAGGAGAGAGAAGGTCATTGACAGATAATGTACTACAGCCAGGAAGAAAGGAGGTCATTGGCGAATTTTGTAATACAGCCAGGAAGAGAGAAGGTCGTTGACGAATTTTGTAATACAGCCAGGAAGTGAGAGTGCCATTGGTAATAGTTGTAATACAGCCAGAAATAGAGAAGGTCATTGATGAATGTTGCAATACAATCAGGAAGAAAGAATGTCATTAACTAATGTTGTAATACAGCCAGGAATAGATTGCTGAGATGTGCTGCAAATAAGATAGATGGAATGACAGAAGAACTCATAGAACAGTACTCAAAGCTACACAAGATATAATTACTGATGGGATAGTGGTGTTTGAAGGACTGCATGTGCTAATGTTTCCAGTGTGGCACCCCTACGACCCTGGTGTCTCCAGTGTGGCACTACTACGACCCTGACGGCTTATGAGTCGTATTATTATTATTATTATTATTATTATTATTATTATTATTATTATAAGCAGCGTACACCTTTGGTTTATTATATGACAGAAAAATCAACAATTAAAAAAATAGACACACAACAATCAATATTATTACAGAAATAAAACTAGGAACTTTACAGAATTTATCTACACGAACGGTCACTTAAAAATGTTTCCGTGAATCGATTTCCGAATGATACAAACCTGGGACTTTCCTTTCAAGTTCCCATCCTGAAACTCGGCGATAATGCCGCAGCCTAATTCTAATTCTCAAGTCTTTTCCTTAATGCTGACATAATCCTTGTATGTCACTTTCCTCGTCATTATTGGCTTTATCCTTAAGTGTTTCTTTTCTGTATCCACGTTTCTCTCTCTCTATCTATTTCTTTTTATATTTCTAGATCCCATTCATACTCCCATCATGGGTTTCACTTTGTAATGCCCCATAAAACCTCTATCAAAGGGGTGGTCATCTTGTTTCTATTACCTTTCACGTTCTCTTGTATGGCGGTGCTGTAGTTTAAATCTGTCAGAAGACTGTCCGTCTGTACTTGCATGAAATATTCTTACAATCTTCTTAGATTTTCCTGCTGACCCAGTCATCATCATCATGTGTGTACTAGATTTTGAATACGCTGGATAGAAACAAATCTAGACTGGATAATGTATACATGTGACTACGTGGGATTTCGGTGGCGAAACGGTTAATCTGTTTGCCTTCTGTATTTAAAAGTTTCGGGTTCGAAATCGAGCGCCAGAGTCGTGTTTACACAAACTTCTGCAGGATGAATTATCAAGATAGGAATATGTATTGTCATGGTCTATAGCTGAGAAACGCAGATATCGCAGCTATCGCAGCTGTGATATCTGCGCATTTGAGCTTGACATGTCCGACTTCAGCATGTCATCTGGGTCATTTTGACACTATATGGGATGGGACAGTCAATTCAACCTCACAACCTACTTCTACGCATCTTACGATATGCATGGAAGGTAAACTGTGTTGCTATCCTTTATTCCTTATCAGGCCACAGCAACACGGGAGTTACATACAGTTGTTTTGCTGATGACGCGGAGTTGTACGTTCTTAGCACAACTCTAATCAAACGACGTCGGAACGTAAGCACAGAACGAATTTTGATTGTACCTCCAAAAGAAAAAATCATGTCCCAACCGGGGATTGTACCCAGGACCACAATGGTCTGAGAATGGTTGCATGTCTTTTCAATATGTCAAAATATATTATTTGTTTAATTTTTATTCCCTTTAGACCATGGTTTATGTTTTTTCTCGTTTTAAAGAGTTCTCCCTATTTGTCTATATAATAATAAGAAGAAGAATAAGAATAATAATAATAATAATAACAACAACAACAATAACAAGACATATAACCTATCGTGGTGGTAGGGGTGCCCCAGTGGGTACATCAACATAAAGATCTCCAAACAACTCTATCCCCAGCTATTCGGAGAAATGTAGAAAACATAATTATATAATCCACACAATGGCTGACATTCAACATGAAGAAGATTAGGTAATGATATTATTCTAGACAAACCCAACACACTTTACGATATGGGGTCGGGATTTAGCAGTAACCAGTAAATGTGTTTACAGAGACCCATGTAACAGCTGAGGGTGGTACATGGGAGGTTATTAGAAATAGAATCAATAATATAAGGCTAACCTTTTTCTCACTCAAAGTAACATTTGGAAAGCGTTGCAGTATTTTCCATAAAGTCAGTTGATATACACAGTATAGCAACCCCACAACAGTAAGTTGATACCCGCAGTATAGCAACAACAGTAGGATGCTACCCTCAATATAGCAACAACAATAAGTTGATACACACAATCTAGCAACAACACAACACGAGTAATAAACATAATTTACTTGAACATAAACTGATTAATCTCAGATTGTTTAAACATACCCCTGGCGCCATGACAAGATTAACCACTTTCGGAAAGGAGGGTCATCACTCGTGTTAAGATTAACGTATATAAATCTATGGTTTTGTCAATATTTCTATATGGCTGTGAGACCTGGGATCTAGCTGTGAACTTGGAGAAAATAATCCATGCGTGTGAAAACAAGTGACGTGTGAAGGGTATCTGTTACCAGGAACATAGGTCAAATGTGTTTCTACATGATAGAATTAATGTAGTAGCGAGTCAACAAGAACTAATATTAACAATTGTGAAACTTCGGTAAACTCCGGCGGTACCGACACATGATCAGACATCCCTCAATTCGATAGTAATATATGTTTTTCAAAGAACAGTGAAATGTAGAAGAAGGCGAGGTGGAAAAAGAAGACATTGGTGGATAATACCAAGGAATGGCCTGAGTGTGAAGTTTCCAAACTCATCAGGATGGCAGAGGATAGTGATGAGTGGAGATTGTTCGTGCCAAATGTCTCAATGTGACACCAGTACAACCGTAACAGGGTATGGGTTTTCGTATTTATTATTATTATTATTATTATTATTATTATTAATATCGCCCGTGTGTTGCCGAGGTCCGAAAGGGGAGCAAAGAATAGCAACACTATTTACGTTCCATGCATGTCGTAAGAGACGACTAAGGAGGTTATGGGATGGAGTTGGCTGTCCCATCCCATATAGGGTCAGTGACCCAAAGCCATGCTGAAGTCGGATGTATCAGGTAGAAAGGCGCAGATATCGCAGCAATGATGTAAACCATGACACAAAGCATTCCGTTCTCCGGACTACATCCTGCTAATCTGCAGGAGTTTGAGAACGAACGCAGAAGAAGGAGATTATTATTATTATTATTACTATTATTACTATTATTACTATTAATAAATGTGGTTTCTGAGAAGAATGATGAAAACACCATGGACAGCTATTAGCATTAACGAAAACTCAACCGCGAAGTGTGAAGTTTGTTAACGAGTTAAAATTCCGATCATAAAATTAAATATATACATCAAGTGACATATTCTGTCCATAACCTTGCCTTCATCGTGGATACTCTGACCGCCTCTCTGTCCCGGGCAAGGAGGGTCTGCATTGGACAATGACATGCTCCTCGTACATTCTTCGATGTCGCTGTCCATCGTCTTCTTGGTCTTTCTCGTCACTCTGATTTCCAGAATCATCCTTTAGATACCATCATGTGGCTTTAAGTGTCCGAAATACTGTAACTTCCTTCTTACGATGGTATTTAGAAGCCAGCCTTCATTTAGTGTCAGTAATTTCAAAATTTCAATGTTCTTCTTTTTCTCTGTCCATGATTGTCGTAGGATCATTCTTAAGCACTTCATTTCAAATGAATTTATTCTTTTGGATATTGTTTAAAGTCCAAGTCTCGCATTGATATGTTGCGACTGGGAAAACACATGATCTTAAAATGTTTACTTTATTGTCGTTATTACTACTTTGTACAGCTTTCTTATTTGTGTTAATTTAAGTGTTGCAATTGCGAGTATTCTTCAAATCTCGACTGAACAATCTCTGGAGATGTTTATATTTGCTCCCAGATATTCGAATTTGTTTACACATTCTAGTTCTATATTGTCTATTTTTATTACCGGTTTCGATCTTTGTTTTGTCTGTTGTCATAGTTTTTGTGGTTTTTTTTGGTAGGGGGGTCTTTTATGCGTTTATATATAAATTCTGGGTCTCACTATATATCTTATAAAATATGTAGCAAGTTAAAATTATATTATTAGGAAAATGTTTATGTCGTGTGTTTTGGTTCACCCAATTAAGATATATTTTATTTAAATATATTGGGCTTTGGGGAACTTTATTCTATAACAAGGGATCGCGACTCGGAAAATAGTGTGATCTTATGATCTAGACGGCATAACGAGAAATCTCAGGAGTTCAAACACTCTCAACCATTATATCTGATGATCCTATGAGAACTCGTGTATCTCTCAGTCAGATTGTTGTGTATTCCATTTCCCCAGTCGTATACATGCGAGAATGATCGAGCGCGTAGTTCTCTGTCCAGAACAGACGATATATGTAAGATAGATCGATGACCGTTGTTCCAATATTGTATTCATAACAGTCAACATCATTGTCGTGAGTGAGAGTAAAGCAAGGTAGTTAGTTATCCCAAGTGTGATATTCAGATCTGCCAATAGCCCTCACATACCGCGAGTCGTTTATTTAAATAGAACAGCCTTCCCTGGAACCCACAACTGAAACGTGCATGTGATAAAATTCTTGAGTGAACAGCCAGGAAAGTGAACAGCCAGGAAAGTGAACAGCCAGGAAAGTGAACAACCAGGAAAGTAAACGACCAAGAAAGTAAACAACCAAGAAAGTGAACAGCGAGGAACATGAACAACCAGGAAAGTGAACAGTCAGGAAAGTGAACCGTCAGGAAAGTGAACAGTCAGGAAACTGAACAACTAGGAAAGTGAACAGCCAGGAAAGTGAACAGCCAGGAAAGTGAACAGACAGGAAACTGAACAACCAGGAAACTGAACAACCAGGAAGTGAACAGCCAAGAAAGTGAACAGTCAGTAAAGTGAACAGTCAGTAAAGTGAACAGCTAGGAAATTTAACAGCTAGGAAAGTTAACAGCTAGGAAAGTTAACAGTCAGGAAAGTGAACAGTTAGGAAAGTGAACAGCCAGGAAAGTGAACAGTCAGGAAAGTGAACAGCCAGGAAAGTGAACAACCAGGAAAGTGAACAACCAGGAAAGTGAACAGTCAGGAAAGTGAACAGTCAGGAAAGTGAACAGTCAGGAAAGTTAACAACCAGGAAAGTGAACAGCCAGGAAAGTGAACAACCAGGAAAGTGAACAGTCAGCAAAGTGAACAATCAGGAAAGTGAACAGTCAGGTAAGTGAACAGTCAGGTAAGTGAACAGTCAGGTAAGTGAACAACCAGGAAAGTGAACAGTCAGGAAAGTGAACATACAAGTTCTATCTCTTATATTTGTAGATGAAGCATCCATGGCAAGAATATCTTGTCTTGAATTAATATTACTACCGAAGACGGATGCACCGGACCATTGGCGCAAATGAAACGTCGACACAGCGCATTTTCATTCTTTGGTTTACATCCTGCTTGAAATCTTCTAGAAACAGTGTCCTGCTACAAGAGAGATCCAGCGGGAATTTGAGAATGTCCTGCTACAAGAGTGATCCAGCGGGGATTTGAGAATGTCCTGCTACAAGAGAGATCCAGCGGGAGTTTGAGAATGTCCTGCTACAAGAGAGGTGCAGCGGGGATTTGAGAATGTCCTGCTACAAGAGAGATCCACCGGGATTTGAGAATGTCCTGCTACAAGAGAGATCCAGCGGGGATTTGAGAATGTCCTGCTACAAGAGAGGTGCAGCGGGAATTTGAGAATGTCCTGCTACAAGAGAGGTGCAGCGGGAATTTGAGAATGTCCTGCTACAAGAGAGATCCAGCGGGGATTTGAGAATGTCCTGCTACAAGAGAGATCCAGCGGGGATTTGAGAATGTCCTGCTACAAGAGAGATCCAGTGGGACTTTGGAAATGAACGCTGAAGAAGAAGATGAATTAAGATTCTATGAAACCAACGAGAATGAGTGACCACCAATTGTGAACAGAAAACGAATCATCCCGTAAAAATGAAGAACTTACTCTTTTTAAATAGTTAATCAGTTAGTTAGTCGTCGGTTCATCACTGCAGTCGTCCATTGTTGCTCCGATCTCTCAAATGAGTGTATCCACCATTAGGTAGATCCACGAATAGGGTAATAAAGTTTTGCTAATACTGAATAACACACATAATGACACACACAAATCGACGTTTCGACCAAAGGCCTTTATCAAGACAGAAAATTGAAACAAAATTAAAACATGTAACAGAAAGCGAACAGTAATAACATCGACGGTCACATTGGTATGAGTAGTGTGGATTGACCGGAAGAGGCGAAATGTTTGTTTTCATTTTTGCATTTCCTCGTCCGGTGTCTTTTCGCCGCTTCCAAATTCTACACCTAAGCATCATCTTGGAAAGATTAAAAAATTATTTTGATAAACTACTCAGAGAAGAACAAGCAGGCTTTAGATCAGCTCGCTCCTGCACAGACAACATATTTTCTCTTCGCATCATCATTGAATAATCACTAGAATTTCAATCCCCGCTCATAATCAACTTTGTTGACGTTGAAAAAGCATTTGATAGCCTTCATCGGCCTACGTTATGGAATATTCTACAGCAATACGGTTTTCCTACTAAAATAATCAATGTTATAAAGGCATTTTACACCAACTCACATTGCTGTGTTCAAACAAACACTGAGAAGTCAGAATGGTTCCAAGTTGTTACGGGCGTTAAACAGGGATGCATCATGTCCCCATTACTTTTCGGCGTCGCTATTGATTAGGTCATTAGAAAGAGCACTGAAAATTAGCTGACAGGCATAAAATGGATTAATAATACCGTTCTCGAAGATCTTGTCTACGCAGATGACCTGGCCCTTTTAAGCACAAACCATACAGATGCTCAATCTAAGCTTGACAATCTCCAACACTACTCAAATCAGATAGGGTTGAAAATCAACACATCAAAAACTCATATGCTAGATTTTACGAGATCCAACGACAACATAAAAATTCAAAATGTTCCTTTATTAAAAGTCAACAATTTTACATATTTAGGCACCGATCTAGCATTGGATGGAGACACATCAAAAGAAAGTTTACACCGTATTGCTCTTGCAGCAGGTGCTTTCAATAAACTACGTAACATCTGAACGTCAAACACACTAAGAAACACCACAAAACTCAAGTTATTTAACTCCAACATCATCCCTATTCTATCATATGGGTGCGAAAGTTGGAAAGCCACAAAAGCCACAGATAAGAGACTAGACTCCATTGAAAACAAATGCCTACGTACCATTCTGAATGTTAAGTGGAGTGACTTTAAATCTAACACTACTATAAGAGAAGAAAGAAAACAAACCTATATATCTTCCTTCATTAGACAAAGGTGTTCGACTTACATCGGCAATGTTCTCAGAATGAACAGCCTAAGAATTCCCCAGCAGTCACTAGATTGGGTGCCACCCGGAGTAAAAAGAAGAGGGAGACCTAGAGAAACTCTACGAAGAACCATTAATAGAGAAGGCATGTCAATGAACCTAAACAACACGCAACAATTGAAAGACCTGGCAACACAAATACAGAAATGGAAAGTTATGTTTCTGCCCTATGCGCCGCCTATGGCCCTGGAGGAACATAACATAACTATGCATATCCACTGATAAACATAGCTGACACCACTATCCACATCCACTGATAAACATAGCTGACACCACATTACACATCCACTGATAAACATCGATGACACCATTATCCACATCCACTGATAAATATAGCTGACACCACTATCCACATCCACTTATAAACATAGCTGACATTACTATCCACATCCACTGAGAAACATCGATGACACCATTATCCACATCCACTGATAAATATAGCTGACACCATTATCCACATCCACTTATAAACATAGCTGACATTACTATCCACATCCACTGATAAACATAGCTGACATTACTATCCACATCCACTGATAAACATAGCTGACACTACTATCCACATTTATAGTCAAAAAGTTATAAGTGGCAATACTCTGTTTCTCATTTTAAGATATTTTGTTATTACTTTCTTTCAATATTTCAATCTTTCCATCTTTCTATCCTTATATCTTTCTATCTTTCTATATTTTTATTTTTCTATCACTTTATCATTGTATCTTTTTCTCTTGTTATCTTTGTATCTTTTTTATCTTTGTATCTTATTTTCCTATCTTCCTATCTTCTTATCTTTCAATCTATCAATCTATATTTTAACCTTTCAATCTTTCAATCCTGCAGTGAAAAACTTTAGAAAATAGAAAAGGTGTGTTACAGAGAGAGAGAGAGAGAGAGAGAGAGAGAGAAAGCGAGGGGATAGAATCGAGATGTGATGATAATATTCATCAAATGTTGATTTTGTTTAGAAGAAATCAACTATTTGCACACCATGCTATGAAACGTGAAATATGTTTAGGTTCTTAAATGTGCGCGTTGACAAGTCTTTTATGTGACCGGAAATATGTGATTGCTTCATTGATCTCTGAGAACGCGTTTCATTCTTTCTATTCTGAGCTCATTCTTAAACTCCTGTCCGACAGCAGAGCTTAGTCTGAATAAAGGAATGAAATATACAGTTGTTTACAACTTAACTGTTGTAAATGCAACTTTCTGCACGAAACATCGGAATTCAGGAAAACATTTTCTGTTCTTTAAATCATCTACATGAGAGTAGATTGTTAGTGTATGTATCATTCTCACTGCACATCGAACCATCGATCCATAGTGCTTGGAACTTCCACTTCATGATATCTCCCTATTAACAGCGATTGACTACACAATCTCTATTCTTCTTGGTCAGCGTTCATTCTCAAATTCCCATTAGATCTCTCTTGTAGCAGGACAATGTTCTCAAACTCCCATTAGATCTCTTTTGTAGCAGGACAATGATTCAACTAGATTTCCAGCAGGACATAATCAGAGAATGTACTCATTTCGTCGTCGTTTTGTTTGGGCTAATGACCCGACACATCCGTAGTATTCGGCGCAAACTCTGTATATATTTACTAGTCTATTCTGATTTCCTGCATGACACTCTTGTTTAGCTACCACCTTATTGACATTACGTTCTTGCAATCTGCTCAAAATTTCACATTTCCAAGCATTAGTTACATCGATCATTCGTTCTAACGTCCTAAGTGCATTCAGGACAGTAATTCGGTCCATTGTTAGTCTATTTGACCGCCGGACTAATCCCAACAGCGCTTTCATTTTCTCAAATAAAACCATTATTATAAGTCAAAAGACGTGAACATATAGACAGCTTGATCAGCAACCAGCTGTTCATTCCCTCGTACACCAGCATGTCCTGGCACGAACATGAAGATTATATTTCTCAGATTAGACCGATTTCTAACCAATTCTTCAACACTTCTTCTTCTTCTTCTTCTGCATTCGTTCTCAAACTCCTGCAGATTAGCAGGATGTAGTCCGGAGAACGGAATGCTTTGTGTCATGGTTTACAGCATTGTTGCGATATCTGCACCTTTCGTCCTGACACATCCGACTTCAGCATGACTTTGGGTCACTGACCCTATATGGGATGGACAGCCAACTCCATCCCATAACCTCCATAGTCGCCTTTTACCTTACGACATGCGTGGAAGGTAAACAGTGCTGCAATTCTTTGCTCCTCTTTCGGGCCCCGGCAACAAATGGGCGATTCAACACTGACTTCGTACCAGGCATTCTTAATCGTTCAGGTATCATGCAGGTAACTAAACACGTTCATGTATCTTACAGGGTAACTTACCAAATTCAGATATCATGCAGGTAACTAACCCCATGTCAAACCGTGGCAGCGTTACCAGATTTGATCTTATTTTTGGGGATGATGCAGGTGTGGGGGGGGGGGGGGCTCCGCAACATTCTGGATATCCCATGTCCAGTCAAGATTATATCGAAGGACAACAAACTAGGTGAGAATGGAGCACATCGTGAGAATGGAACCAGAGGAAGTAACACTCCGTGCATGCAACAACAGAAGATCCGGGAACAATGCACAAAAAGACCAAGAACTGGATGGCTTAAGACAATAATAAATATCATAAAGAGACACAGGCTGTCGTCTTTTTTAAGACGAATTTCCGGTTAAATGATGAAAAATTGAAAGAAGTTACCACCTTCATATATCTCCTGTACCAAATATGTGATGGTGGCAAACTCGGGAAATGAGATTAAAGCTAAGACACGAGATGACGATGTTTACCATCTCAAGGTTGAAAATGATTTGGAAAAGTAAGATCAGTAAAGATCAATCTATTCAGCTCGCTAGAGCTAAGTATAATTTTATACGGATGTGAACGTTGGACAATCAATGCAGACACAGAAAGAAGGATTCAGTCTTTTCAATAAAAGTACTACAGATGTTTGTTAAGAATTAGTTATATAGAAAACACAACACATTCATTCATCTGGTGTCAAATAAACACACTTGCAGGTTATCAATAACCAGTTTTTGGCAGTGGTGAAACGGTGCAAGCTTGTTTTATTTGTACACATCACGTGATACAACTCACTTTCTAAATTTATGTTTTTACAAGGAACTGTCGAAGGAGAAAGGAGGTGGGAAACCCTGAATTGATAACATTAAGGAATGGTCTGAACGTGGTCTTTCTGCGCTCCTCCGAAATGGCTGAGGACAGAGGAGATTGAAGGGATTTCTGTGTTGTTTCCTGTGTGGCACTCCAACGACACTGACAGGCTGTGGATCTTATTATTATTAAACATCGGTGGTCGCTTAACGGAAATTAAATGTAATGAAGTGAGAATCCCTGTGGATTATTGTTGGAGTAACGGAGCTACGTGCGCTCTATGATATACTTTCAATAGTATGTATGTAAAACACAAGTGCGATCAGTTTTACAATGAACTCACAGACTATACTATCAGACGTCTGGGTATTAAAAACAAATACACGTAACACTATTTCAGTAACATTATTTTTTTCTGATTTTTACAGTTTGTTCACTCTTTGCCTTATATTTTCTGAATTCGGTTGTGACAACACATTAACACAAATATTTGAAACTTCTTTCACAAGTGAATTTAAGTGCATGATGCGATTAGAGTCTTAGGTTTGGTCTATGAAGCTACAGCCCAGCCCAAGCCAAAATATTAAGATGTACTTCAGAAAATGAACAGAGTGTGATAAATTACTATAATTAAACGCACTTGGCGAGTAAATCTGGCAATGAGGTCTGCGCGCAATCGGTTCAGACATATGTATCGATTAGAACAATGATTCTCAAGTGTGGGCTCATGTCTCCCTTCCTCTTGAGACAAATTTTCTTTCATCTTTCCCTGATGTGCTAAAGAATGTCATTGGAGATGCAGTAATGTAATCAACATTTAAATTACTGGGAGATGCAGTAAATTAATCAATAACTAAATTAATGGGAGATCAATAAAGTAATCAATACTTAAAGGAATGGGCGATGCAATAAAGTAATCAATAACTAAATTAATGGGCGATGCAATAAAGTAATCAATAACTAAATGACTGGAAGATGAAATAAAGTAATCAATAACTAAATTAATGGGCGATGCAATAAAGTAATCAATAACTAAATGACTGGGAGATGAAATAAAGTAATCCATACTTAAATTAATGGGAGATGCAATAACGTAATCAATGCTTAAATGAATGGGGGATGCAATAAAATAATCAATATGAATTGGAGTGTAGTAAAATAGTCAATAATTAAATGAATGGGAAATGCAGTCACGTGATCAATAGTTGCATGAATGGGAGATGCAGTGAAACGTGTACCATGTACGTAGATAAATGTACGTAGATAAATGTACGTAGATAAATGTACAAAAGAATACAATCAGTTATGTAAATATGACAGACAGACTACAACAATGCAACGTTTTTCAAATCAACAAAAGCTGTTTATCAAAGCTATGTGGTATACGGTTTTACAGCAGTCTTCCATGTATTATTTCTATTCTATTGTTATAATATATTGGTTTTGGTGTCTTTTATTTCCTATTTTATGCTGTGGCATCATGTGCTCCATCTTAGAATGTTGGTAGAATACTTGCATGTACTGTGTAATCCTTTTCTTCTAGTTTATAATTGAACATGTTTACGCAGCAAGTTTGGTTTTCTCAATAAAACCGGATATGTTTGAAAGCTTCTCAAGACTCCCATACAGCGTTCTGTGGATGTCTGTCTCTGTGGGCCATTGCTCCGCCTTCAAATGGTTCATTTTAATGCAGTCTTGCAGGACATTTCCGTGGTCTGTTCTTCCTGCCCACATGGATACAGAGGTGATGGGACCAGTCGTAGTCTATTAAAGTGACAGTTTAGTTTATTCTGTCCTTTCCTGGTGCGGAAGATGATAGCTTGTTCAGGTTTGTCCAGATAATGATATGTGTATTGTTTATGGTCAACTGTTTAAGAACTTTCATGAAGTTCCTCTTTTTCTAGTATGTGATCTATTGGGGTTTTTTTGTGCGTTCTTGTATTGCTCCATCTTTTGCCAGGATATATGGCTTTTCTTTTCATGGTACGTCATTGTGGGATGGCATCCATTGTAGTACTGGATTTCTATGGATACTCACTTCTCCTATGGCGTCAGTCAGGTCTGGCAGTTTATCGCTCTCATGGGCTTGTAGGATAGACATTGCATCTGTAAGGTATACCACACTTTGACATTAGCTTGTGCTTTTAATTATTTCTACAGCAATGTTTAGACCATGTACTTCCTCCGAGTAATTGGAGCAGAATATTCCATGTGGTGAATATGTGGATACATTTTATTTTTCATGATATCTTATGCACTACAGCACCTCCATTCTTTACTGCTCTGGTTGCTGATCCGTCGGTATAAACTTGCATCCATGCTTCTCTGTGGTACATATCTTCCATCCTGTTGTATACTATTGTTTTCCTTTGTAGAAAATTCAGCTTTATCTCGTATTGTAGGTTTTTCTTGTGGTGGTTCTGATTACCAGTATCAACACACTCGCGAACATCACCATTATTACCACCAATCAACAACATCATCGATACAACCACCACACAACAACATCATCGATACAACCACCAATCAACAACATCATCGATACAACCACCAATCAACAACATCATCGATACAACCACCAAACAACAACATCATCGATACAACCACCAATCAACAACATCATCGATACAACCACCAAACAACAACATCATCAATATCGCCACCAAACAACAACATCACCGGAACCACTCCTCCTTTGATGTCAATTATATATTCCTGTGTTTCTAAACATTTTTTTTCCTCTGTGACAATCTCTTAGGCAATATATTTTCAGTGTTTCCACTAAAGCATTTTAAAACCTTCCTAACGTTTCTTCAATGCGATATAATTCAAACATGTAATTCAAATTAAACCTTGGAATATGTTACTTCTAATATTTTATGGTACTGCGTCCTGATATAACCTAATCGGTTTTGTATGCGCTGGTTAAAAGGGCGCGCCTCACCAAAAGAGAGCCAAACTCAATAAAAACAAACCTACCTATGTGATTCAATATCGTTAATATAGTTACTATTCTGTGAACTCTCTAAACGGATCTGTGGTCTTATTTTCACATTTCTCCCCCCTTCGTCCATTAAAAAAAAACAGTATTGTTCTCTCTCTCTCTATCTCTCTTTCTCTCCCCCCCCCCCCCCTCCCCTCCCCCCGTCAGCCGTTAAGGAGGCCATATGGAATATGATGAGAACCATTAGTTCATGTTTGCGCGCTGCTCCCTTTAATTTAATTTGATTGCTTGCGCAAGTATTTTCTATCTTTTCATGTTCACTACGAGTCCGATTTAACTGGTTTTCCTTTCCTATCCTGAATCTATCTATTACTTCTTTGTTCCTTCTCTTTTCTTCCATTTTTAAAAGTTCATTAATTGTACAATTTCATGTGTTCTCATTTTTTGGTTGCATTGCACGTAATCCTGGGTATGATTGCACGTGAGATTTGCCGTTTGAAAGATTGCACGTGAAGTTTGCTGTATTGATTCACTTAGCTTAAACATTGATCGTCAATGTATGCATTTTGTGTTGTTTTATTGAGTCTGTTCGTCCAGCAAAATTTAAAAGGCTAAAGTTAGGACCCGAACGCGAAACGTCTGTGAGGCACACACCATCAGAAGTGTGTCACAGGGTTGCCATAATATGATAATTATAGAGCCAAATTTAACACATTTTGTCATTTTTAAGTGTCACTGGCAATTTAATTTATATTTCATAATATTTTATATTATTAGTAAATCGTAGAGCGTCTTAATGCTTAGCAATTCGACACATTTTTGCTATAATTTTCCTGAAATGTTGCTATAAAAATAATTAATGCTCAATATTTGGAAACCCTGGTGTGACATAGTATTTTTGCAAACTCAGACAAGAACTTCCTCATAAATCGTTTCTCACCTGCATCATGTTTTCTCACCTGTGTCATGCTTTCTCACCTGTATCATGTTTTCTTACCTGCATCATGTTTTCTCACCTGTATCATGTTTTCTATACCTATTTTCCCAACAGCATCTTTGATATTCATCTTCCAGAAATCACATACACACAACCTGCGCCAATATGTTGATTTCTGAATAAATAACATACAAAATTCAGTAACAAAGCTTGATACTGATAGAGTCATTTCTCCAGGACTTGTATGAATCTATACCAACTTGTGTATGAAATTGACAATTGATCAATGTTCAGTGCACCTCGGTGGAGATATTCACGTGTAAGAAATATATCGAAGAGCAGTTAAGTGTTGTTTGACAGATAAATGACAATTTTGACCAGCAGTTAACTAACTGTTGGGTGACAGATAAATGACAATTTTGACCAGCAGTTAAGTGTTGTTTGACAGATAAATGACAATTTTGACCAGCAGTTAACTAACTGTTGGGTGACAGATAAATGACAATTTTGACCAGCAGTTAACTAACTGTTGGGTGACAGATAAATGACAATTTTGACCAGCAGTTAACTAACTGTTGGGTGACAGATAAATGACAATTTTGACCAGCAGTTAACTAACTGTTGGGTGACAGATAAATGACAATTTTGACCAGCAGTTAAGTGTTGTTTGACAGATAAATGATAATTTTGACCAGCAGTTAACTAACTGTTGGGTGACAGATAAATGACAATTTTGACCAGCAGCTAACTAACTGTTGGGTGACAGATAAATGACAATTTTGACCAGCAGTTAAGTGTTGTTTGACAGATAAATGACAATTTTGACCAGCAGTTAACTAACTGTTGGGTGACAGATAAATGACAATTTTGACCAGCAGTTAACTAACTGTTGGGTGACAGATAAATGACAATTTTGACCAGCAGTTAACTAACTGTTGGGTGACAGATAAATGACAATTTTGACCAGCAGTTAACTAACTGTTGGGTGACAGATAAATGACAATTTTGACCAGCAGTTAACTAACTGTTGGGTGACAGATAAATGACAATTTTGACCAGCAGTTAACTAACTGTTGGGTGACAGATAAATGACAATTTTGACCAGCAGTTAAGTGTTGTTTGACAGATAAATGACAATTTTGACCAGCAGTTAACTAACTGTTGGGTGACAGATAAATGACAATTTTGACCAGCAGTTAACTAACTGTTGGGTGACAGATAAATGACAATTTTGACCAGCAGTTAACTAACTGTTGGGTGACAGATAAATGACAATTTTGACCAGCAGTTAACTAACTGTTGGGTGACAGATAAATGACAATTTTGACCAGCAGTTAACTAACTGTTGGGTGACAGATAAATGACAATTTTGACCAGCAGTTAACTAACTGTTGGGTGACAGATAAATGACAATTTTGACCAGCAGTTAACTAACTGTTGGGTGACAGATAAATGACAATTTTGACCAGCAGTTAACTAACTGTTGGGTGACAGATAAATGACAATTTTGACCAGCAGTTAACTAACTGTTGGGTGACAGATAAATGACAATTTTGACCAGCAGTTAACTAACTGTTGGGTGACAGATAAATGACAATTTTGACCAGCAGTTAACTAACTGTTGGGTGACAGATAAATGACAATTTTGACCAGCAGTTAAGTGTTGTTTGACAGATAAATGACAATTTTGACCAGCAGTTAACTAAATGTTGGGTGACAGATAAATGACAATTTTGACCAGCAGTTAACTAACTGTTGGGTGACAGATAAATGACAATTTTGACCAGCAGTTAACTAACTGTTGGGTGACAGATAAATGACAATTTTGACCAGCAGTTAACTAACTGTTGGGTGACAGATAAATGACAATTTTGACCAGCAGTTAACTAACTGTTGGGTGACAGATAAATGACAATTTTGACCAGCAGTTAACTAACTGTTGGGTGACAGATAAATGACAATTTTGACCAGCAGTTAACTAACTGTTGGGTGACAGATAAATGACAATTTTGACCAGCAGTTAACTAACTGTTGGGTGACAGATAAATGACAATTTTGACCAGCAGTTAACTAACTGTTGGGTGACAGATAAATGACAATTTTGACCAGCAGTTAACTAACTGTTGGGTGACAGATAAATGACAATTTTGACCAGCAGTTAACTAACTGTTGGGTGACAGATAAATGACAATTTTGACCAGCAGTTAACTAACTGTTGGGTGACAGATAAATGACAATTTTGACCAGCAGTTAACTAACTGTTGGGTGACAGATAAATGACAATTTTGACCAGCAGTTAACTAACTGTTGGGTGACAGATAAATGACAATTTTGACCAGCAGTTAACTAACTGTTGGGTGACAGATAAATGACAATTTTGACCAGCAGTTAACTAACTGTTGGGTGACAGATAAATGACAATTTTGACCAGCAGTTAACTAACTGTTGGGTGACAGATAAATGACAATTTTGACCAGCAGTTAACTAACTGTTGGGTGACAGATAAATGACAATTTTGACCAGCAGTTAACTAACTGTTGGGTGACAGATAAATGACAATTTTGACCAGCAGTTAACTAACTGTTGGGTGACAGATAAATGACAATTTTGACCAGCAGTTAACTAACTGTTGGGTGACAGATAAATGACAATTTTGACCAGCAGTTAACTAACTGTTGGGTGACAGATAAATGACAATTTTGACCAGCAGTTAACTAACTGTTGGGTGACAGATAAATGACAATTTTGACCAGCAGTTAACTAACTGTTGGGTGACAGATAAATGACAATTTTGACCAGCAGTTAACTAACTGTTGGGTGACAGATAAATGACAATTTTGACCAGCAGTTAACTAACTGTTGGGTGACAGATAAATGACAATTTTGACCAGCAGTTAACTAACTGTTGGGTGACAGATAAATGACAATTTTGACCAGCAGTTAACTAACTGTTGGGTGACAGATAAATGACAATTTTGACCAGCAGTTAACTAACTGTTGGGTGACAGATAAATGACAATTTTGACCAGCAGTTAACTAACTGTTGGGTGACAGATAAATGACAATTTTGACCAGCAGTTAACTAACTGTTGGGTGACAGATAAATGACAATTTTGACCAGCAGTTAACTAACTGTTGGGTGACAGATAAATGACAATGACACTCTTCTTCTAAATCTTCTTATTCTGTTTTTTACTTTCTCTTCACTCTTAATAAAACCAGTCGAAGTTGTCACGTGATTTCAACTATAGACCGTAACGATGATATTTTATAAAGATAAAAAAAGTAAAGATAAAAAAGAGATAAAATATAGTATACAGTCATGCAACTATAACAGAATAGTACACAAGCATGCATCTATAACAGAATAGTACACAAGCATGCATCTATAACAGAATAGTACACAAGCATGCAACTATAACAGAATAGTACACAAGCATGCATCTATAACAGAATAGTACACAAGCATGCATCTATAACAACATAGAATACAATCACACATCTATAACATAGTATACAATCATGCATCTATAGCAACATATTATACAATTATGCTTCTATAAAAATATAGTGTACAATCATATATCAATAACACAATCTATTTTCTCTGTACTTCGATGAAATATCTCATCTCCTCTATTAATTTCTAAGTATATTATTATTGAACATAACTTTACTTTCTTTTCATTTTACAAATTATATTTTTTTTCGCTGTAAGAAAATGTATTATTTTTATATAATCTAATTACAACGACTCGCCATCTCATATTTCTCCGTACTCGCATCACAATCCGAAGTTTCATTATTTCATGAAAGACTATTCATTACTCTTACATTACTCCCGTCTACGCAACAACTACATCGAAATGATGGCATTATATTGACAACGTGATACTGCCTTGTAGTCTTGTACACCTGTGTCCCCATCCCCTTCTCAAGTTAATTTGATTTCTTTCATGTCTTGTACAAGACGCAGAACCCTGCAGCTGTCTTTCAAAATAATAACAGTCCGATATAAAAAAAATTTTTATCTTTATTAACATCTTATCTGCTTCATATATCTTTCAATATTTTTCTACAACAATCAGAAGAAAACGATGGACTTATATCGGACTTTACTTAGAATGACTGAAAATAGAGTGTCACTCTGGGTATTAAAATGGTTATCAGATGGCACAATGAAACGGTTGATGGTTCAGCTGTCCAAGGGCTCATGTCCTTTGACCCAATACCATTATAATGGCGTTATATTGCTGGGAAGTAAGTCTGTGGATTTTCTGCCCACCCGGGCCAGAGCCAGAGAATAACTATCACACCTCCAGGACGGTAGGTTTCAAACTATGCACTGCTCTTAGCCACTGTAGCCAAGATAGGGTTCACTGTGCTCATTCCCAGCCACCAATTGACTACTGGTTATGCCCAACCTCTCTATTGCTCCAGACATGCATCCAAATGTTCAAGTCAAAAGGATTGTCACGTCCTAAGTCACTGTACATCTATGATGGGCCTAAGCCATAGAAAAAAAAACAGTGCTGTCAGTTTCCTCCTCCCCAGTGATGCGCACCTCCCAACCACAGAGGGTGCATACATATATTCAAATAACAAAAACACAATGCAACAACAAAATAAAAGCATAATTGTATAGATGACGTGCCATGAAGCTTCTATAAGAAAATAACCTCAGTATAACGCATGTCATCTACTAAGGTTATCTGTTGCATGGGTGGTTTGTCTAGTGGGGCATTGCTGAGACCCACAGACTCAAACACGTGCGTAGAGGCATTGCTGAGACCCACAGACGCAACCGCATGCGTAGAGTAAAATGTAGACCAAGAGATTATCGTCACAGAACAACCATCAAAGAGTGTCAACTATCAACAACAACAACAACAACAACAACAACAACAACAACACAGGAGATTGCTCTGCAGAGATCATAAAGAGATTAGCACTGACCTTACACAAAAACATTACAGATGAAAATCTATGGAAAGGAAAAAAACAAAAAAAGCAATGTTACCGATATTAAGAAGCTATATTTTTCAAGAGCAACATACGGTTGCGAGACGTGAACAATGACATCTGCAATAATGACGCATGTAGTTGTCTCTGTGGGTCTCACCGATGGTCCACTAGACAAACCACTAGCCATGCAATACAAAATCTTAGTAGATGACATGCCGTTATATTGAGGCTCTCTTATGGAAACTTTGTAGCATGTCATCTATACAATTATAGATCCTCTCTGAGTAGAAGAATCCTTCAATGGGCATTTCACTAAGCCGAAAGCTGAAGTCTCCTGGTTATGAAAGAAAGCTCAGAAAAACCACCTCACTGCACATAGGAAGTAAGAGCTAATCGCACGCAATTCACTGAGTTCTCAAACAAACAAACAACATCCGTAATGAAAAAGAAAATGTCGACATTGAAATGAAATGTTATAGAAAGATCTTAAGAATATCATGGATAGGAGGATAAACCAACGTCAGAGGTCAGAAAACACCTAAATATAGTAGGATATTGCTTCCTGAAAACTATCAACAGAAAAAAAACGTAAGCTAACATATTTCGGACATAGAAAGAGACACACAATTTTAGGAAATATTAATCATGGAGGGAATAGCTCCAGGAAAGGAAACAAGAGGCAGACCAAAACTGTGATGTGCACATGATGCCTAATATCTTCTGAACAATGTAATGGAAGAAGATAAGCAGCTTTCACAGAACCGAGAAGCTTACAGAATGGCAGTGAGGACAACGTTCTGCCAAGCACACGTCACATAAAATGTTAGCATCACATCACTTGAAGTGGAGAGCTCTGGTTTCTGCCATCTGCACCGTACCCGGCACTGAATGATCATAGATATCCCCGACAAGCCGCTAAAACAGCCAGTTAAAGAGATATCCCCGACAAGTCGCTAAAACAGCCAGTTAAGGAGATATCCCCGACAAGTCGCTAAAACAGCCAGTTAAAGAGATATCTCCAAGCCGCTAAAACAAGCAGTTAAAGAGATATCCCCGACAAGTCGCTAAAACAAGCAGTTAAAGAGATATCTACGACAAGCCGCTAAAACAGCCAGTTAAAGAGATATCTACGACAAGCCGCTAAAACAAGCAGTTAAAGAGATATCTACGACAAGCCGCTAAAACACGCACTTAAAGAGATATCTACGACAAGCCGCTAAAACAGCCAGTTAAAGAGACATCGTCATCCTGTAATCCGCAAAAATCTTCATTATTATAGTTACTTCCGAATAGCTTACGGCAGGGTATTTAATGTCTTATGTGAGTCTTGTCTTGTCCTATTCATGTGTGCCGCTAGGCGTCAAGAGTTAATATTAGCTTGTAACTGAAAGCCACACGACGAGTTTCTCCAATATTGACATTTGCATTACTTTTATATTCTTTCTTCTCTTTTTCATCATCATTAAGAGCCGTCTCCGCAACAAAGGTTAGCTGAGACAAACCTCCAACGTCCCCTGTCTCTTGTCTTTGGTGATGCATTCTCCTAGACTATAACCTGTCCATATTGTGATGTTACTCTCCCAATTGTATCTCTGCCTACCTCTTTTCCGCCTCCTTTCGACTTTACCCTCAAGTAAGGTCTTCAACAAGGTGGCATGCTAATTAATGTGTCAAAAATATTGTATTTGCTTTATCTTTATTTCCTTTAATAATTCATTCTTCATATTAAGTGTTATTAGAACCTCTGTATGTGTTTTATTCTCTTTCCGTGGTGTTCTCCTTATATATATATATATATATATATATATATATATATATATCCACAACTCAAATACATCAATTCTGTCTTCTAATTGTTTGTTTATTGTCCATGTTCCTGAGACATTCATTAATATAGAATAGATGCAATATTTTATTGATCTCATTTTAGCTTGTCGGTAATTTGTTTAGATGTAAATAATTTGTTTAGATGTAAATAATTTGTTTAGATGTAAATAATTTCCTCATGTCATTGCCTGATGAAACAGAATAAACCAAGAATTGGAATCTTGCAAACAAGATTCGAACCCAACACATACATGAGATATACACCGCCAGCAGTGTGTATGATATAACCGTTTTTACTGGTCGAGCGAGTGAACACTATGTCGCATTGCTCTCAGTCAGTGCCTCATGGATGCAGGCTCCACGATTGCGGAAGGGGGGGGGGGGGGGGGGGGTGAGACTCAAACATCCTCTACCCTTCAAAAATTCGAACACTGCTTTTAGTACACGGAAAGACCCCCCCCCCCCACTCCCTCCCATCTTTACAATGTCTTGGTATATATCGTATATGTCTGATGTATATGTTTGTATATGTTTTTATTATATATATATATATATATATATATATATATATATATATATATATATATATATATATATATATATATATATATATATATATATATATATATATATATATATATATATATATATATATATATATATGTTTGTATATATCTGATATATATGTTTGTATATGTCTGATATATACGCATACTGTTACGTCTGTGGGTCTCACCAATGCCCCACTAGACAAACCCACGCAACAGACGACCTTAGTAGATGACATGCCGTTATATTGAGGTATGGAAGCTTTGTAGCATGTCATCTATACAATTATAGACCTCATCTGAGTAGGAGGCTCTTTCAATAGGCATTGCACTAAGCCGAAAGCTGAAGTTTCCTTGGGTATGAAAGTTCAGAAAAACCACCACAGTACACATAGGAGACAAGAGCTAATCGCTCGTAATTCCTGGAACTCGAAAAAAATATTTCCAGCCGGATGTAGTCCAGAGAATGGAGATGCGTCGTGTCGCCGTTTTATATGCGCCATTGACCCGACACATCAGTCTTCCGTGATTATTTGATTCTATTTCACACAGTGTGTTAGTGGGTCACAGAAAGGGAATTAAAAAATAGTGACAATTGGCATGTCTGTCGTAAGAGTAGACTCAGAGAGTTTTGCGGTGGTGTTGCATATCCCATTCCATATAGAACCAAAGTGGCCCAGAAACCAAGCTGATGTCGCGTGTGTCGCACCCATAGACGCAGATATTGCTGCTAAATGGTAAATCATAACACAACACATTCCATTCTCTGGATTACATCCTGGAAATCTGCAGGAGTTTGAGAACGGATATAGGATAAGAAGGTTATACTTACCTGTTGATAAATTATAATACTAAATATGTCAACAGTTCTATTGATGATCGATTCTTATCTCATATATTCGTATTGCCGATGCCCGCTCTGCTAAATTCATCAAACAAGGCCGATCATGTTATTATGTTGAAGTGAACAAATACCGACAGTGTTAGGGGTCCTTTTGTCAACAAGTGGACGATCAAAACTGAGTTAGCTACCCAGTAAATGGCACGCAAGATAAACACGTATCTGGGGGCATACCCAAGTCATTGATGGCCCCCAGATTATGCTATATTTAATTAGCTCAGACATTAGCCAAGATGGTTGAACAAATTTGTTTGACGTCATGCGACCTGGGGGAATCGTCGTGTCCTATTTCTTTGATAATGGTTCGGGTTTCAGTAGAACTAGATTCAAATCTGCCCCGGAGTACTTAGCGTCTTTCCAAGCTAGTATCCACGTCTTGCGAGCCTTTCATTCATTCATTCATTTATTTATTCATTCATTCACATGCCTTCATATTTTCTCTCATTGTCCCTGAATATTGATATTGTTCTTGTCTTTATATCTATTTATATCTGACATTTCTCTATCCGATTTGATTGTGTTTTCATTTCTTTTTACTTACTCTTTTTATCTTTATCTTTTTAAAAATCTTTCTACCTTAAATGTGTATGTCTTTTCATTTGCATTTCAGGTTTGTTTTTATATTATATAATGCAACATATGCGTGTGTGCGTGCGCGTGCGTGTGTGTTTTTTTTTTATTCCATAACAGGGGATTAGGTTCATTGAAACAGTACGAACGTGTAGATTTCTCAACGGGACAGTACACTTTTATATGTTTGCGACCGGAATATTACAAGCTATGGGATTTCTGTATCGGACCTGTACAGCCTGTTGGTCAAATTAAATATACGGACAACAAATGTACACAGAACTTTATGCACGTGATTTCATGTGTAAATATTTGTACAGAAAACACAAATGTTTTGTTAACTTCAGAAAACACAAATGTTTTGTGAACTTCAGAAAACACAAATGTTTTGTGAACTTCAGAAAACACAAATGTTTTGTTAACTTCAGAAAACACAAATGTTTTGTGAACTTCAGAAAACACAAATGTTTTGTGAACTTCAGAAAACACAAATGTTTTGTGAACTTCAGAAAACACAAATGTTTTGTGAACTTCAGAAAACACAAATGTTTTGTGAACTTCAGAAAACACAAATGTTTTGTGAACTTCAGAAAACACAAATGTTTTGTGAACTTCAGAAAACACAAATGTTTTGTGAACTTCAGAAAACACAAATGTTTTGTGAACTTCAGAAAACACAAATGTTTTGTGAACTTCAGAAAACACAAATGTTTTGTGAACTTCAGAAAACACAAATGTTTTGTGAACTTCAGAAAACACAAATGTTTTGTGAACTTCAGAAAACACAAATGTTTTGTGAACTTCAGAAAACACAAATGTTTTGTGAACTTCAGAAAACACAAATGTTTTGTGAACTTCAGAAAACACAAATGTTTTGTGAACTTCAGAAAACACAAATGTTTTGTGAACTTCAGAAAACACAAATGTTTTGTGAACTTCAGAAAACACAAATGTTTTGTGAACTTCAGAAAACACAAATGTTTTGTGAACTTCAGAAAACACAAATGTTTTGTGAACTTCAGAAAACACAAATGTTTTGTGAACTTCAGAAAACACAAATGTTATGTGAACTTCAGAAAAGTCAGTCGATTATCAAGTTCCGTTGTATATGTACTCTCTACAGTTGAGAGGGAGCCAGAGATGTACTGTTCAGCACTGGGGAGTGGGGAGGCTAGCTTCACTGTTTTCTATTGCTGATGCAAATCATAAAGGTAAAAATGACTAAGGAAGTGACAAGCCATCTGCCTTGAATATTTGGTTACATTCCTGGAGCCACAGAGAACTTGGGTATAACCAGTAGGCAATTGGTGGCGAGAAAACATGAGAGAAGCAAAACTTGATGATTTAGTAACCACAGGAAAGATGAATGGGAGAAGAGACAGAGAAAGACTAAAAGAGAAATTACTGTGTCACATAAAGATATCACCAGCTGAACTTATTGACAACACAAGAGACAGAGAGTTCCGTAGAAACCGATGGCTAGGCTACTCGACATGACACTTGATTGATTGAGCTGGTGGCGGGGAATCAGTAAAGTGAACTCTATCTTGGCTGCAGTGACTCCGAGTAGTGTATACTTCAAAACCTACCTTCCTGGTGGCGTGATAATTATTTTCTGGTTCTGGCCCGAGTTGGGTAGAAAATCCAGACTCGTCATTACTATTATGCATAAATCACACAATAACGATAGGTCAATGCATGATCCCAGGGACCGCTGGATCAACAACCAACCAACCATCCATCCATCTAACCAACCATCAATTTAATTACGAAAACTATAATTGAATTGCCAAATATATTATTTCTCTCAGTTCATACATGACTTGATCTGTGTGCTTGACGTGTGCTATTTCCCGGATGTTCCACGTTTTCTGATGCAGATATCTATCTATCTACCTACTTACCTACCTTTACCTACCTACATACATATCTACCTATCTACGTACCTATCTATGAACCTATCTACCTACTTACCTACCTTTACCTACCTACATACATAGCTACCTATCTGCGTACCTATCTATGAACCTATCTACCTACTTACCTACCTTTACCTACCTACATACATAGCTACCTATCTACGTACCTATCTATGAACCTATCTACCAACTTACCTACCTTTACCTACCTACATACATAGCTACCTATCTACGTACCTATCTATGAACCTATCTACCTACTTACCTACCTTTACCTACCTACATACATAGCTACCTATCTACGTACCTATCTATGAACCTATCTACCTACTTACCTACCTTTACCTACCTACATACATAGCTACCTATCTACGTACCTATCTATGAACCTATCTACCTACTTACCTACCTACATACATAGCTACCTATCTACGTACCTATCTATGAACCTATCTACCTACTTACCTACCTTTACCTACCTACATACATAGCTACCTATCTGCGTACCTATCTATGAACCTATCTACCTATCTATCAAGCTCTTGATCTGTCTGAATGTATGTCTGTCAATCTGGTTGTCTATGTTCGTTCAGCTCTGATTACGGTATATATGATGGAAACATAAAATAGTGAAAATAGAGGTCATGTTTCAACCCAAACCACAAACACCACACAAACCACACAAACCACACACACCACACAAACCACACAAACCACACAAACCACACTTACATTCTCTTATAAGATCAAAGAGGAAGAGCTTTAAACAGTCAATAGTTTCATCTACCTGAGCAGCACTATCTTACAAGATGTAAACAGCGACACTCAGGTAGGCAATATAAAAATTAAAGCTAGTACCACATTTTGAAAAACCACACAAAAATGTATGGAAAAGAAGGGGAATAACAACTACTACACAACTCATAATTTACCAGACAGTAGTGATATCATCACTTCATTATGCCTACAAAACATGGACAGTATATGTCAAACACTCTAGAAGACTTAACAACTTCCGCCTATGCTGTCTTCGTAAGATAGTCAACATCCATTGGTGGGATAAAATACCAGACAGTGAAGTACTGATGGAATCTAAGTCTGTAAGCATACATACAATGTTGATGCAAGCATACATACACTGTTGATGCAAGCATACATACAATGTTGATGCAAGCATACATACAATGTTGATGAAGGCGCAGACATGCTGGGTAGGGCTCAAGGTCCGCATGACAGATCATCGTCTACTACAAAAGTTATTGGAGAGCTCCAGACTGGCAACTGCAGGATAGGAGGACAGAAGAAACTGTGCTAAAGGTTACTCTAACGACATCACAGACTCACTTCTAAATAGACTCAAATTCATGGGAGAATCTTGCACAAGACAGATCCGACTAGCGTTGCACAATCAAGAGTGGTGCAACAGCTGCAGAGAGTCTCAGACACCCAGTGCAATAAAAACGTGATAGAAGAAAGGTCTCTCAATGCCCCTGCACAAACTCTTCCCACACATGTCCAGGCTGTGGTAAACAATTCCATGCACACATATGACTCATTAATCACAGCCTCGTGCACCACAGACATCTTCATCTTCACCATCATCCCAGTTGAGCTGGATGGTCATCGTCAACTACGACGGACGACACACATAGGGAGGAAACCATAGCTCTCCAGTTCGAGGCATGTGATGCTACAATGTGTAATTCTTGCATGTTGTGAGACCCACAGTTATACCCTCTTTGATGGTTGTTATACGAAGTATCTCTTAGTCTTCCTCTGTCTTCTTGTGCCACGTAGTAACCATTTTAATGCTTCAAGTAGCAGTCTGTTTTCATGCATTCTAACAACATATATATATTAATAAGACCCATAAATCGTTATGGTAGTAGTAGTGCCGCATTGGGAACATCAGCACGACAACAGTCCTCCAAACAATTTATACTCAACCATTTGGAGAAGTGTAGAAAAATCACGCACAGATCATTCCTTAATGTTATCAATCCGGGATTTTCTCTCTGCTCTTCTTCTTTATCCCTCGACTGTTCCTCGCTAGTTTTAGAAAGTGAGTATCTTATTACATGTCCAAACCAAACATGTTTACACCGTTTCATTGATGCTAAAAGTGGTTCTTGATAACCTGCAAGTTTGTCGGACAAATATATTTCTCTATATTCTACATAGCTAATTCGGCTGGCATAGGTGATGAGGTGCAGATATAGTAGTCATCATCATCAGGTGCCATGTCGGCTGGCATAGGCGAAGAGGTGCAGATATAGTAGTCATCATCATCAGGTGCCATGCCGGCTGGCATAGGCGATGAATGGCAGATATAGTAGTCATCATCATCATCAGGTGCCATGCCAGCTGGCATAGGCGATGACGTGCAGATGTTTTAGTACAGAAATTATTTCAAACTGTGCTACTGTCTGATGTGTTTACTTGTCCTATACATTTACTTATTATAATTATGTATTATTTGCAATAGATTAGAATTGTAGTGTTTACCTGTGAAAGCAGCTGCTGTTGAACAATTAGTTAAAAAATATCTGTTGTATTACGATGTAGCTGTTTGCATTGTGTTCTTACAGTAGATTTATTTATAGATTGATTCGATTCGATAATTGTTTTGAATTTGCATTGTAACCGCCTTTCAACTCGAGCCTAAAGGTTCTATGTTATATCAGGGGGGGGGGGGGTAAACAAGTAGATATCTGACCATGACGTCTTGTATGCAAGTGTATTTTTTCCGAGGTCCCTCGGGATAATCTCTTTCAGCTACCACAGTACGAGTGACATGTTATCATCTCCGATGCTTGTGGAAATCGAGTGTCATGAAATCAATCCTCTATGTTTTTCGAGCCCTCGCCCGTATCTTTGTGGGGCCCAACATGGGAGCAAATGTTAGCAAAACTTATTATCTTCCATATATGTCGTATGAGGCGACTAAGGAGGTTATGTGGTTGAGTTGGCTGTCCCATTCCAAATAAGATCAAAGTGATCCAAATCCATGCTGTAGTCGGTTGTGTCCGGCACTGTAGCGAGTTCGTTTGTGACGGCAAAGGTACCGAGTTCGGACCCCTGGCTCAGTTATTTGAGCATCCGAACCGTTCAGAAAGTAATGACACACTAGTGAACTTATTTATATTGCCTAGAAAACCTCTACAAACAAACAATGCTGGGTTGATGGCTACGTCCTGAATAGGATACGCTACCAATTTTTGTAGTCGGTTGTGTAAGGCCTCAGGCGCTGTTATCGTAGAAAAGTTGGAAACCAAGACAACGATTTCTGTTCTCTGTACTACATCCTGCTAATCTGCGGGAGTTTGAGAATGAACGCATAAGAAGAAGATGTTCTATCCTTTATTAAGTGACAATCCTCAAAGATATTTGTAAAGTGCAGAATTTGCACATGGGGCATCCGACTTTACCCTACGTCTTCGGCAAACCTAGAAAATTGACCATGCCTGCCAGCGACCTATTTACTGTCAGAGTTCCCTTAAAATTTGTTTTCAAGTCCGCTTTATAGATAAAATAATTCCAAACCTTGGAGACACGCCAGCGAAATCATTCTGCACTACAAACATCTGACATTTTATGGTATCTGCCTTACTAAATTTTTAATGTACAGTGCACAGCAAATAGCGGAGACATTTGTGGTCTACACAAAGCGAAGACATTCATCAGTATAGACCAGACAGTGTTATTACAACCAATCATAGAAGCGGCACCATACTATGAAAAAATCCAATGCAGCTTGCAAGACATCTTAGAATTACTAAATAAATCAAGTTGAACGTCTTTGCTCTCTATTATCCCTGCACAGAATTATTACTAGAAAACGTGTTGAAATTTCTGATTTGATGTCACTGTACAGCGATTAAAGATGCGCACGTGCTCCAGCCTTCTAATATAAACTTGATAGATTGAATATGCTGAAGGAATACTTCATGAACAATTTATAATTTGAATTACAACCATCAGATCTGATCGTTGTTTGGATTATGTCTTTTAATAAACGCGACCATTTAATTCCTATGTGCAATTTTATTGGAGGCATACCTTGTACTTGTCTTTGTTTACGATCTTTTATGATTTTCACAAAGATTTTTAGATCCTACAGTTTAACACTTGTGCTAGACTACAGTTTCACACTTGTGCTAGACTGCAATTTCACACTTGTGCTAGACTGCAATTTCACACTTGGGCTAGACTACAGTTTCACACTTGTGCTAGACTACAGTTTCACACTTGTGCTAGACTACAGTTTCACACTTGTGCTAGACTACAGTTTCACACTTGGGCTAGACTACAGTTTCACACTTGGGCTAGACTACAGTTTCACACTTGTGCTAGACTACAGTTTCACACTTGTGCTAGACTGCAGTTTCACACTTGTGCTAGACTACAGTTTCACACTTGTGCTAGACTACAGTTTCACACTTGGGCTAGACTGCAATTTCACACTTGTGCTAGACTACAGTTTCACACTTGTGCTAGACTACAGTTTCACACTTGGGCTAGACTGCAGTTTCACACTTGTGCTAGACTGCAATTTCACACTTGGGCTAGACTGCAATTTCACACTTGTGCTAGACTACAGTTTCACACTTGTGCTAGACTACAGTTTCACACTTGTGCTAGACTGCAGTTTCACACTTGTGCTAGACTACAGTTTCACACTTGTGCTAGACTACAGTTTCACACTTGTGCTAGACTACAGTTTCACACTTGTGCTAGACTGCAATTTCACACTTGTGCTAGACTGCAATTTCACACCAGGGCTAGACTGCAGAAACACACTTGTGCTAGACTGCAGAAACACACTTGTGCTAGACTGAAATTCCACACTCGTGCTGAACTGCAATTCCACACTTGTGCTAGACTGCAATTTCACACTTGTGCTAGACTGCAGAAACACACTTGTGCTAGACTACAATTTCATACTGATGTTTGATTGCAATTTCGCAGTGTGCTAGACCGCAAATTTACACTGGTGCTATATAGTACAATTGCGCACTGGTGCTATACAGAAATTTCACACTATTGCTAGATCAATTTCACACAAATGCTAGACTGAAATTGGAACCTATTAATCAATAAATCAAGTGTCTTTCGGGGCATCGTATGTGATCATGTTTCTCCACAACCCTCGAACTCTTGTATTGTTTACAAGTTCATTTTGTAACCTTCTCCCATGCCAAACTGATAACTCATCCAGCGCTTCTGTTTTTGTCCTCCTCTGTCTCTTCTCTCCTTCATCTTCTCGATGGTGACTACATGTTTAAGTTTTGTTCTTCTCGCCACATGCCATACACAATCTGGATTACCTACTTACGATTTTGGCTATAATTTGTCCTTTTACTCCAGCATCTCTGAGGGCTGTCCATACTTTCACTTCAGCATCTCTGAGGGCTGTCCATACTTTCACTTCAGCATCTCTGAAGGCTGTCCATACTTTCACTTCAGCATCTCTGAGGGCTGTCCATACTTTCACTTCAGCATCTCTGAGGGCCGTCCATACTTTCACTTCAGCATCTCTGAGGGCTGTCCATACTTTCACTTCAGCATCTCTGAGGGCTGTCCATACTTTCACTTCAGCATCTCTGAGGGCTGTCCATACTTTCACTTCAGCATCTCTGAGGGCTGTCCATACTTTCACTTCAGCATCTCTGAGGGCTGTCCATACTTTCACTTCAGCATCTCTGAGGGCTGTCCATACTTTCACTTCAGCATCTCTGAGGGCTGTCCATACTTTCACTTCAGCATCTCTGAGGGCTGTTCATGGAGTTCTCCTCAAACATCTCCCCTAACCCTAACCTCAGTAGTCTCTAGTTCACGTTGATACGTTTCTTTTTTTACGGTCAATTGTTAACATCCATAAAAAATTATTTCGATACAAGACTCATGCACTGGAATTCGCATATGCATGTCTACAGGGCGTTTACCAAGTCACTGTGCACTCACTTAAATTGGTGGTGACAATACGTCACATGAATTATGATTATTTAGTGATAATCTTTTGACATTACTGCACGACGTCTTTATACGAGGTAGCTTTAAAAAGTTCCCGGAGTTGGTGGTGTATATAGAAAAAAAGTAACAATAGAATTATGTACACTACATTTCACTCAAAGTAGTTCCCTTAAACAACTACACAATTTGGTCCAAAGTGCATACAGTTGCTGGAAGCATTGATGGAACCCATTCTTTGACACGCATCACAGCTACCTTGTCGCATTGGTGAAAACGTCATCTGACTCTTTGATTCTCTGTGATTTCAGTTGAATATACTAGAAAAAATAAGCCGGTGCAAGGTCGGGAGAATACGGAACCTGTTCCAATGTACTCAATTGTGTTTTGTGAAGCACCGCTTTTCCAGTTGAGAACGATGTGCCGGCGCACTGTTATGCAGCATAATCCAACTGTTTGTTCTCCATTTTTCTAATCGTTTTCCTTCTTATTGAATCTCTTAGACAATGGAGAATACCAACGTACATCATCATCAAGTGCCGTCTCCGCAATGAAGGTTGCCTGCAACGGATCTCCAACATCCCCTGTCTCTTGTCTTGGTGGTGCACTCTGCTAGACTGTAACATGTCCATCGTGTGATGTTACTCTCCCATTTGTATCTCTGCCTACGTCTCGCTCGCTTCCCACTGACTTTACCATCGAGTAAGGTCTTCATTAAGGTGTCATGTCTTTTAATGTGTCTAAAATATTTTATTTGCTTGATCTTTATTTCTCTTAGTAGTTCTTTCTTCATATTAAGTGTTTTTAGCACCTCTTTATGTGTTTTCTTCTCTTTCTATGATGTTCTCCCTATTCTTCTATATACCCATATCTCAAAGGCATCAATTCTGTCTTCTAATTGTTTATTTAGTGTCCATGTTTCTGAGCCATACATTAATATAGAATAGATATAGCATTCTATAATACCAATATACATTTCCTGCTTAACCGTCCCGCCTTCAGGAATGAAATCATAGTAGACAATACTTTGGAAAGGAAAACAAAACTTCCTACATTAATTTTTACTTTATTCTTGTTCAAACGAAATTCCGGTGTCCAGGGAGATGCTGGAGATTTCTATTTAGAGGACTGACGTTTTGTCTGAGGACTGTACTACAAGGATAAATCCCCAGCGTTAGGGAATAACCTAACGTATTAACGCCGTTGGACAAAAGACATTCAAGAATGCCTGCGCATGTCACTGAAAGATGCAGGGAAACTTGCTCAAGACCGCGGAGAATTCAAGAGATCCATAGGAAAGACTACGTTCTGGAAAGAATATGTCACTTGATGATGATTAATGATATGGGGGATGGCGCAACTCAGAGTATTGTGGTGATAAAAAAACAGTGATACGTAAGAAGTGTTGCAACAAAATACAGCACACGCTAACGACACCAACAGAATCAAGCGACGTTTCGACTAAAAGTCTTCATCAACCAAAAACTAACGACAATAAATGAATATTACAGATAGAGAATCATAATGTAACTCCCCTTTACCATTGTCACGATATTAGACTAATATTTTATCCCGCTGTCGTCATCGATCTCTCTCGCCTTATTTTTTTCCGGTTGTAACTATGTTCTCCAGACCTCCTTGTCTCATAACATGACCTCTTTTAAGAAGCACATCTATGTTCCCTCTAATTTTCCACTATTCTGTTTAGTTATTATGCGCGGCGTCCATTTGTATGTTATAATCAGTATTATATAGTTCTTAAGAACTCTCTTCCTCATCTCTAATTTCAAGGAAATATTACACAATATATTCTTAATTTTTTGGAATTCTGTCTTTGCCTGCCCTGTTATAATTATTCCAGACGAAATATTCACACTTACTCTGCCTGCACTATTCTATGATGCCAGACTAAATACTCACATTTTTGCATACTGTCACCCCCAATGTACAAGAGTGCTCAATGACTTGGTAGATACCCCAGTTTATGTTTTTTCATTATGCTTTGTGTCAGTATATATTACTTAGTCATGTCTCATTATCTGATAACATTTACTCATTTTAATTTTTATAAATATTGTTTTCCGAAATATAACAGCTGAAGTTGGATATCTCGGTGATTGACGCAAGAAAAAACGTCGACACAACACATCTGTGCGTCTCTGAACTGCATCTTACTGGAATTCTAGAAGGACGATTGTCCTGGTACAAGAGAGAACTATCTATATGTACATGGTCGAACGCTAAAAAAACGTTCAAACGACGACGTTATAGTTATGTAGTACTTTACGACTAACATTATTTAGAATCCAGTTGTGAAGGAAACCAAACATTGTCGTAAAATTTAAAACTCTCTAAACAACAGCGTTGCCAAACCAGTTTTGTTTTTTATTCACTAGATCTGTGGCTTTTGGCCGTGGTCTTCTGTGCGAGGTTATTTTGGCAAGATTTGGCTTAATCTGGGGTATTTTTTAAGGAAATTCTAGGAATCTCGCCACAAAACGGGTAAATCATCCCCACTCCTGACGATTCTTTAAATAAAAGTCAGAAAAAGTCTCATTGAATCTCAGGGATGTACATACGTTATCAGCAAGGAGAATGTTTTACGTTTATAAAAAGGTGATTTGCACGTTTCGTGTATAATTGTTTCCATTTGATGATAAATGTGATGACAATTTCGAAAAGAAGCAAGTTCGAGAGCTAGGATGTTATATTGAGTCAATCTATCTTTGTGGATACGAAACATGGACAGTGAACAAACGTGAGAGGCTGGAGGCAACTGAGAGGTGGTTTTTAAGAAGAATGATGAAAATTTCATGAACAGCCAAGAAAACTAGTGTAGCAAGTCATCAAAAATGCTGGAGAAAAAGACGATACATCATAGCGAAAATTAGAAACAAGCAATCAAGGTTTTTATGGTATGTTATGAGAAAAGTCAAACTTCAACATTTAGTAACCATCAGAAAGATCAAGGGGAGAAGAGACAGGGGAAGACAAAAGGAGAAATTTCTAGATAGGTTGTCACTTTGGCAATAAAATACGTCATCAACTGAACTAATTAACAACATAAGAGAAAGTTGTGCAGAAGCATGATCGCCTACACCAGTCGGCATGATACTTGATTGAGTGATTTAATCAACTTTTCGCTACATTCCGAGTATTAAAAAATCATGTTCTGATATTCGGAGATTGGGTGGGGGAATTTGAACACACCCCCCCCCCCTTTTCCCACAACCTATCTTCGGAATTCGCTAGGTAATTTCGCATGACAATTGCCGAATGTTTTTTTTTTATGTATATTTGCTAGCGCCCTGGACATATTTATATTGTATTATTTCGTATTGCGTTATGGGGGGGGGGGGGGTTACATCGGTCTGGGGTTTATTTCTAAGATGTCAGTGGTAGCACTGATTTTAGTGAAATTTGATTTCCGTTTCCGCTTGTTCAGATGATCCTAATAATGGGACTTGTGTTCTTTAACAATCCCCAAGATAATCTAAGAATCAAGTTGTAATCTCTGATTTCTCAATGTAATCCAATACTGACTGGTTCATAAATAAAACATATGAAATGTAATATACAGAATAATCATTTATGTCTAAGACGCAGTATACGGACAGTCTTCAATAACTTGAATGTATCTTTCTGACTCGCTAGAAAGTACAAAGGGTCACCTGGTAGAACTGTCGTTTTAAAAAAAAATTCATCTTTTTAAGTAATTCATCTTTTTAGTTCAGAATCTTTGTTTGCAATCAACATAACGATAGATGTTCACAATTACTGAAAGTGCATGATTTTACAATCAACATAACGATAGATCTTCTCAATTACTGAAAGTGCATGATTTTACAATCAACATAACGATAGATGTTCTCAATTACTGAAAGTGCATGATTTTACAATCAACATAACGATAGATGTTCACAATTACTGAAAGTGCATGATTTTACAATCAACATAACGATAGATGTTCTCAATTACTGAAAGTGCATGATTTTACAAATCTTGAGAGAAATTTTTACAGACGACGGAGAATGGTAACATCTGACGACCATCATATTATATTTTATGTTTTCAGACACAACCGAATCATTTTTACTACAGCACACAGGAGAAGAACAACTGCCAACATGTCTACGCCTCTTCAGTCCATTCCCTTAGACACCCTCCTGTCTCCGCATGACCCACAGCCGCCACCTTACTCCCCATCTCTGATTAATCTGAACAATCGTTACAACATGAGCGCAACCAGCCTGACAGAGGTAAATTTTCATCCTTTCCAGTTTTTGTAATTTGTAAATGTTCTGTTCCATTGTTTTATGCATGCCATAAGTGGACACTAACAAAATAACAAGAGAGAAAGCATACTTCTTGTGAAGTGTAATGTCTAAGAAAAGCAGCAAACACAGCGAGACAGCAAACACAGCGAGACAGCAAACACAGCGAGACAGCAAACACAGCGAGACAGCAAACACAGCGAGACAGCAAACACAGCGAGACAGCAAACACAGCGAGACAGCAAACACAGCGAGACAGCAAACACAGCGAGACAGCAAACACAGCGAGACAGCAAACACAGCGAGACAGCAAACACAGCGAGAGATCATGTAAGGAATTATTATGTCTAGTACTGGGTTGGTGTGGTCTTTCTCTTTATTCTTTTTGTTCCGTCATTTACTCATCTTTTTATTCGTTTCGTTTCCACATATATTTACGTTTTTTATATACTTTCTGACCTTCCGGCATCTCAATTCCATATTTCTGTTGGATACGTTTGTTTGTTGTGATAATTTTCCCATTCGTCGTCTTTTGATGTTTTGTTTGGGTCTTGATAAAGACCTTTTGGTTGAAACGTTGAATATTATTTGTGTATTGTAATTTGTATGATTTCTTGTGTGCGCATCATTACCTACTAGTTTTAGTTATAGTCTGTCGTGTCTCATTGAAGCGATGTATAAACCTGTGTTTTACGTAAGTCTAATTGTTGTTACGTTTCACGCAGTTACCTTGTATTGATTGTAAGGAATGAAGAGATTACAAGAACTGTTGAAACAATGTCTGTGATCAAATATATTGAAAATCTGAGATTGAAGTGGTTCGGCCACTTAATGATAATGAACCATTGTTGACCAGCTGCAAACGCATACAACATTACCATAGAAATTTAAAAAATACGGAGGAAGACCAAGTCGAAGATAAACTGAACGAGATACTGACATTCTGAGATAGTCACAATATTACTGAATATCAAGAAACCAATCGTGCCGTAGCCAGAAAACGATCGTCATTCAATCCTGCGGCGTTTTACAACACAAGCAGAGAAAAGACAATTGATGGATATATAGATAGATCACAACGCTAAAGAGGTTTCCAAAAGTGTTTAGTTCACAGCTCCTCAGTGAGGATGAAGGAAACAAGAGCTATTGGAATTACGACTGGAGTCAAATATATTTGATAAAGAATGAGATGTTTCAAAATGGCACGGCCACTTAATGAGAATTGAAGCCTTGTTGACCAGAAGCAAGAGTCAAGGACTGACAATGCCTCTGTTGTAGACACTCTTGCTGGACATGTCCATTAACTGACAACCTCTATGCTCTACGCTCTGGAAGTCTACTAACTGCTAGCTGGACAGTGTTCACTAACTGCTAGCTGGACAGTGTTCACTAACTGACAACTTATCTTCTCTAGACACCTTTTGATGGAAAGTGTCCACTAACTGTCAACTCATCTGATCTAAACATATCTGCTGGACAATGTTCACAAACTGACCACAAATCTACTTTTGATACCCTCACTGGACATCATTGTCAATTAATGGATAACTTCTTTTTTCTAAACACACTAGCTGGACAGTGTCCACTAACTGACAACTTATTTGTTATAAACAACACTGCTAGACAGTGTCCACTAACTGATAGCTTATTTGTTATAAACAACATTGCTGGACAGTGCCCACTAACTGATAACTTATTTGTTATAAACAACATTGCTGAACAGTTTCCACTAACTGATAACTTATTTGTTATAAACAACATTGCTGGACAGTGTCCACTAACTGATAACTTATTTGTTATAAACAACATTGCTGGACAGTGTCCACTAACTGATAACTTATTTGTCATAAACAACATTGCAGGACAGTACCCACTACCTGATAACTTATTTGTTATAAACAACATGGCTGGACAGTGTCCACTAACTGATAACTTATTTATTATAAACAACATTGCTGGACAGTGTCCACTAACTGATAACTTATTTGTTATAAACAACATTGCTGGACAGTGTCCACTAACTGATAACTTATTTGTTATAAACAACATTGCTGGAGTGTCCACTAACTGATAACTTATTTGTTATAAACAACATTGCTGGACAGTGTCCACTAACTGATAACTTATTTGTTATAAACAACATTGCTGGACAGTGTCCACTAACTGATAACTTATTTGTTATAAACAACATTGCTGGACAGTGTCCACTAACTGATAACTTATTTGTTATAAACAACATTGCTGGACAGTGTCCACTAACTGATAACTTATTTATTATAAACAACATTGCTGGACAGTGTCCACTAACTGATAACTTATTTGTTATAGACAACATTGCTGGACAGTGTCCACTAACTGATAACTTATTTGTTATAAACAACATTGCTGGAGTGTCCACTAACTGATAACTCGTTTATTACAGGCTCTCTTACTCTTAAGTGGCATGTATATTAGCCTAGTCCAGCCAGAGCCAGGACCCATTAAGATAGCCATACACGCAGTCTTTCCTAGAACTACCGCCTCGTTTAGGAATGCCATCATCGATCCGTTCCTCGACAGAAACAAGTTTCGTACCTATTTCAATTACGGGTAAGTTTTATATAAATCTAATCTCCCTTGTGTTGCCGGGCCAGAAAGGGGAGCAAAGAATAGCAACACTATTTACCTTCCATGCACGTCGTAAGAGGCAACTAAGGAGGTTATGGGATGAGAGTGCCGTCCCATCTCATATATAGTGTGACCCAAAGCCATGCTGAAGTCGGATGTGTCAGTCCAAAAGGTGTAGATATTGCGGCAATGCTGTAAACCATGACAACGCATTCCGTTCTCCGGACTACATCCTGCTAATCTGTATGAGTTTGAGAACGAACGCAGAAGAAGAATAAGATATAAATCTAATAACGGCAATGGTAGAAAATATCCGACAAACAGGAGAGGGCTACAGTAACACACACAGGGAGAGATGTCGAATTTGTAATGATAAATACTAAAATGCAATGAAAAATAAATAATAAAATCAATCTATCAATCAAGTGTCATGCCGAAAGGCGTAGGCGATCATGTTTCTCCACGACTCTGTCTCCTGTGTTGTCAATAAGCTCAGTTGGTGAACTTCCGTGCCACAATACTAATCCGTCTAGCAACTTCTCTCTTTGTCGTCCCCTGTCTCTTCTTCCCTTGATCTTTTCAGTGTTTATTAAGTGTTCAAGCTGTGTTATTCTCAGCACATTCCCCAGAAACCTTGACTGTCTGCCCCTAATATTTGATATGATTGATTTTTTACACCAGCATCAATGAGAACATGAAATTAAATAGCATGGATAAAAACTGAAATTTTCATAATCATGTCGTACCGTCTCCACATCGAAGGTTGACTGAAACGCATTTCCATTATCTTCTTCTCTTGCCTTGGTTGTGCACTCTGCTAGAATGATGTATCAAGTAAATCACATGATGTTGTCCATAAAATGTTACTATAAAACGTAAACACCGATGATACAGTTGTAGTTTAGTAACTTTTTTACGAATTTTTTTTGTGCAGTGCTATCCCGGCAGTGTTTGATATATCATCATCTTACACACGTTCAGAATACGCACCGAAAGAACTACTCGACATGCTGTGCTATGAAGTGTTCCCTAAGAACAGCATCACCATCTTCTACCTCAACAACCACATTGGTCTACAACAGTATCCGCCACCTGCAGGTATGTCTGAATGCTAGTAGTACATGATCAGTGACATTAACACCTAGATTAATTCTAGTTTAAAACACTAACACTATCGCGTATATATACATACCTGGCCGTGAGTATACACCTGGCTGTAAGAACACACCTGGCCGTAAACTAACACCTGGCCGTGAGAACATACCTGGCCGTGAGAACATACCTGGCCGTGAACTTACACCAGGCCGTAAGCACACACCTGGCCGTGAGCACACACCTGGCCGTAAACTAACACCTGGCCGTGAGAACATACCTGGCCGTGAGCACACACCTGGCCGTAAACTAACACCTGGCCGTGAGCACACACCTGGCCGTAAACTAACACCTGGCCGTGAGCACACACCTGGCCGTAAACTAACACCTGGCCGTGAGAACATACCTGGCCGTGAGAACATACCTGGCCGTGAACTAACACCAGGCCGTAAGCACACACCTGGCTGTTAGCTTACACCTAGTCTTAACTACACATTTGACCATGAGCACACACCTGGCCGTGAGCACACACCTCAGTGTCACAAGACAACACCCGATACCGTAACGCATTGTTTCCACATGATATCAAGCTGTCCCATTTCATCGTCTGCACACGTTAAATATCACATATTACAGTCTCCACAGATCGCCTGTCACCTTTCACCAGCACAACACCTGACTTATTGGGTATTTCTCACCGTTTCCACACCTCACCGTCTCCAAAACTCAACTAGCAATCACACCTTACCTAATTGGTCATGTCTCACCTAGCAGTCACACCTTACCTAATTGGTCATGTCTTACCTAGCAGTCACACCTTACCTAATTGGTCATGTCTCACCTTTGCACCTGTTGCCTTTTATCATCCCCTCCAGTAACACTCTCTTTATGCAGTCACACAACTGAAAATAACCTATGTTTCTGTCAGAAAGACTATGGGCTATCAAGAGCTACTTGCTCACATCAGGGATTATTTCATCATCATCATGTGTCAAGAACTACCTGCTCACAGCAGGGATTATTTCATCATCATCATGTGTCAAGAACTACCTGCTCACATCAAGGATTATTTCATCATCATCATGTGTCAAGAAGTACCTGCTCACAGCTAAAGGGATTATTTCATCATCATCATAGATCAATGCTAGTATCCCCACGAATTAATGTGTGTGTTACTTCCCTTGTTTTTATAAGTTATATCCCTTGCCATGTGTCTCATATCAAAATATCTACAGAATCTGTTAGTAGTCTCCCTTTACTGACACAAAACGATGCCATAGTTACAAGTTTTCTAACGGAGACGGGTTCCAGTAAATACAAAAAAAGCTAATCATTACGTATTTGTGAAGTTTCTAACGATATTTAACGGAAAAACAGATACGGGTCGAGCAAGGCATTTTACGCCCAGAACTTCTTGTTTATACGTATTGAATGGCATGACCTATATTCTTAATAAATTTGGGGGAGTTAAAAGGAAGAGCAGTAGGAGAGAATGTGTTTTCTTGCAATACTTAAAGATCATATAATAAACAACTATACTATTGGATGAATGCTGGAATGGAGAGTAGAGCAGTGATGGGAATGGCTCCTGTGACAGAAATCTGCATTCTCTTCAGAATCAAGACAGTCAAAGAAATATTATTCGTCTCGTTACCAACTTACTGCTTCTTCTGCATTCATCCTCAAACTCCTGCAGATTAGCAGGATGTAATCCAGAGAACGTAATGCTTTGTATCATAGTTTACAGCTTATTTGCGATTTCTGCTTCTTCTGGCCTGACACATTCGACTTCACCACGGGTATGTTTAACTTTAACTCTTTATGGGATTGGACAGCCAACTTCATCCAAAAACCCCCTTAGTCGCCTCTTTCGATGTGCTTGGTAGGTAAGAGTAGTACTCCCATTTCGTTATGCCGGCAACACGGAACTGATCAGCGTACTAATGTTACAGAATGGCAATCGGATAATATATGTATGTAGATATACAGGTAAGTAGCCTAGTATTTAGGTAGGTAATCAGGTAGGTATGTATGTAGTTAGGTAGGTACTCAGACAGGTAATTAAGTGAGCAGCAAGAATGTATTTAGGTAATTATGTAGTTAAGTATATTCTTAATGAATGTGTGTTGTGTGTGTTTCATGTCGGTTTATTTTCGTTTTCAGTAAGGTATCTACCACGTGTGCTGGAGTCTCTGGGACTTCCAATTATCTCGTATGATACACAGTTCTCGCCCAACGCTCGAGTAAGTTCTCTATGTATCTTCCAACTCTCTCGTTTGTCTTGCAAATATTAGTAATAGACTCATTCGTGACTGCCGGACACACCCGACTTCCTTCACATCATAATCCTAGTTGTGTGGTATGGTCATCGTCGACTGCGATGGACGATTCTTTGTTTGTTTACTGGTGGATTCACATCGTTTGACTTGAGCACGATCATTTCAACCTAGGATTGAATTCCTTTTTAGTTATATCATTGAATCTGAGGAAGCTTTGATTCTTGTTGCGTGACTGCCTGCTTGCGTTATTGTCTGGTTGCGTTATTGCCTGGTTGCGTGATTGCCTGGTTGCGTGATTGCCTGGTTGCGTGATTGCCTGGTTGCGTGATTGCCTCCTTGCGTTATTGCCTGCTTGCGTTATTGCCTTGTTGACAATAGAGTCAACAGATTTTCTGAATTTGACAAATATGACTTTCTCGTTTTTCATAATTATATTGTTAATTCACCCTCCCACCATTATTGAATTATCAAATGTCCTAGCACCATTATTGAATTCTCAAATGTCCTAGCAGCATTATTGAATTCTCAAATGTCCTAGCAGCATTATTGAATTCTCAAATGTCCTAGCAGCATTATTGAATTCTCAAATGTCCTAGCAGCATTATTGAATTATCAAATGTCCTAGCAGCATTATTGAATTCTCAAATGTCCTAGCAGCATTATTGAATTATCAAATGTCCTAGCAGCATTATTGAATTCTCAAATGTCCTATCAGCATTATTGAATTCTCAAATATCCTAGCACCATTATTGAATTATCAAATGTCCTAGCACCATTATTGAATTCTCAAATGTCCTAGCAGCATTATTGAATTCTCAAATGTCCTAGCAGCATTATTGAATTCTCAAATGTCCTAGCAGCATTATTGAATTCTCAAATGTCCTAGCAGCATTATTGAATTATCAAATGTCCTAGCAGCATTATTGAATTCTCAAATGTCCTAGCAGCATTATTGAATTATCAAATGTCCTAGCAGCATTATTGAATTCTCAAATGTCCTATCAGCATTATTGAATTCTCAAATATCCTAGCAGCATTATTGAATTCTCAAATGTCCTAGCAGCATTATTGAATTCTCAAATGTCCTAGCAGCATTATTGAATTCTCAAATGTCCTAGCAGCATTATTGAATTCTCAAATGTCCTATCAGCATTATTGAATTCTCAAATGTCCTAGCAGCATTATTGAATTATCAAATGTCCTAGCACCATTATTGAATTCTCAAATGTCCTAGCAGCATTATTCAATTCTCAAATGTCATAGCAGCATTATTGAATTCTCAAATGTCCTAGCACCATTATTGAATTCTCAAATGTCCTAGCAGCATTATTGAATTCTCATATGTCCTAACAGCATTATTAAATTATCAAATGTCCTAGTACAATTATTGTACTCAAATATCAAACCACCATTACTAGCAACACTACGTATTTTTATTTTTTCCAGTGATACCATTTTAGACAACTAGATTTTAGACAACTAGATTTTAGACAACTAGATTTTAGACAACTAGATTTTAGACAACTAGATTTTAGACAACTAGACGCTTCTATCTTTCTGTAATTAAAGTATTCTTGTTCTAATGTAATTGACAACCAAACAATAACAGAAATGTACCAAAAATTGGCTGTCGTGTGTGTTTTTGGATTATTCCGATGTTAGGTTTTCTCGATCCTTGACAGTCGTAAATATAAGACATACTGAATGATAAGATATCCAGCCTTTCAAAATAACTCAGACTTTTCGCTTTTGTTGTTGTTGTTTTGGCTGTTACATAAAGTATACGAATAATATAATATAAGGCATCGAGAAAAATCATGCAACACACGCAATTTGAACCAGGTTAAATCTTAGATTGAAACCAATCACATGCGCAGCTTGAGTCAGTAGAAAGTATACAAAGTATCAGTCAGTCAGTTCCTCTTTTGCCAAGTTTGGCACATAGGGCGGATGTCATAGTTCTCCATGCCTGTCGGTCAGTTGCTAGGGATTGCAGGTCTTGTGCATTTATGCCTGTTGATTTTAATTCATTCATAAATGTTCTTCTCAGCGTGGTTTTTTGTCTTTCTTGTTTTCTTTCCCGTCAGGTGTCCACATGAAGGCTTATCGTGAAATTATGTTTTCCTTCATTCTAAGTACGTGGTCAATTTATGTCTAGCGGCGTTTTCTGATGATGTTCGTCACATATTTTTGTTTTGTCTCCTCTTTTAGTATGTTGTTTGATTTTAAATCTTTCCAATTAGTGTTTGTGATTTTTCTGAGACATCTATTCTCGAAGACAACTAACTTCTTATCCATTATTGCGGTAGATTTCAAACTTTCACATCCATATGTCAATAATGGAATCACACTTGCATTGAATAGTCGCAGTTTGAAACACGATTATCTGGACACAATAGATCAATCTATGGCTTCACTACAGTTAACTGTCAATAAACAATGATAAGATTTTCTTAACAGTAAATACTAAGTCTTCTAAGGAATAATCGTACGTGCTGAACTCACATAGTGTCACTAATATTGGCTGATGCAAATAATGCCTCGTCGCTTTGTGTTTAGTTTGTTCGAAAGCCAATGAAAACACGAAATAGTGAGGTCGAGATAGTGCAGCTGTGTGAGATCAACAATGATCTCAATCTAGAGAAGGATTTGGTATATACCAGTATTATGCATTCTCTATCTATACTAGTTCTTCTTCTTCTGTGTTCGTTCTCAAACTCCTGCAGATCAGCAGGATGTAGTCCGGAGAACGGAATGCGTTGTGTCATGGTTTACAGCATTGATGCGATATCTGCGCCTTTCGGCCTGACACATCCGACTTCAGCATGGCTTTGGGTCACTGACCCTATATGGGATGAGACAGCCAACTCCATCCCATAACCTCCTTAGTCGCCTTTTACGACATGCGTGGAAGGTAAACAGTGTTGCTATTCTTTGCTCCCCTTTCGGGCCCCGACAACACACGGGCGATCTATACTAGTAAAAATATATTCAAGGACTGGAAATCCCGACTATTCTGGTTGAAAACCGACTGTTTTTATGACGTATAACATGTTATTTCGTCTATCTAGATAGCTGTGGCAGAACCCATCAACTAACAGCTCTGTGATTCACTCGAATAATTGATAGCGTTGAGATGTTCGCATTATAAGACTTGACAGATTTCAAAATGTCTCGTCATGTCCCTGGTAAGTGGTCTCATCGCGTTGCCTCCAGGAAGTCTTATAAAATACGAAACAAAATGACAAGTTTTATTGTTACTATTCTATTCTATGAGGTACCATTGAGAAGTAGAGGACTAGAGAAGATACCCTTTTGTTAATATTTTCCCAAGTGAGACAAACCAGAATAATAAACAAAAGAATGAAGATTGGAGAACAGTTACCGGCCCTGAAGAGGTTCACATCATCATCAAATCCATAACCCTTCAGAACTGAAGGGTTGCCACTCGGGAAATATCAACAACAAAATTTCGTTATGTCTCCCTGTTCTTGTTCCTTGTTTGAGTGAGGAGAATGTTAATCATGTCCAGTCTTTAATATTAGTAATCCATACTTTCTTCTGAGCTCGTTTTCTTCATCCACCCTCAACTGTTCGTCCCTCCTAGATAGTTTTGGAAAGTAATCGCGCCTTATCACGCGGCCAAACCGCACAAGTTTTTGATGATTCATCACTGCCATGAGATGTACACTGCATCTCTTTGTCCTCCATGGGAATTATTTCAAAGAAGACAAAAGCAAGAAATTGAGACAAAGCATTATGTGACGATTATTTTTTCCACAGATGAATTTTTAAACTATCCCAGATTTTCTTCTTCTAGGACATGCCTGGAAAGAAGACACTCCTATGACATGACTGGAAAGAAGATACTGCTATGACATGACTGGAAAGAAGATACTGCTATGACATGACTGGAAAGAAGATACTCCTATGACATGACTGGAAAGAAGACACTTCTACGACATGCCTGGAAGGAAGAAACTCCTACGACATGGCTGGTAAGAAGACGGTGGCAATATTCTTTACACCCAGAGCTAGAGATCCTAATCAAGGTTGCCATGTTGGTGCGCTAATATAGACAGACATTGATTACACTGTAAGGCAGCTCCCATCAATGTTTGTTTACCAACGAACTACTACCGTTACGCACAAATCCAGTAATATATTCTCGTACCTAGAGTTTCTTGGTTTTACACAGTCCAGCACTAAATTCTCCCAAACTGCTTTGCGCAAAGACCCAAAAGAGCGTCACAGTTCGTGGCTGACGCTATTCATCGTTGAACACCTTCTATACACACACATTTCTCTTTACAATAAAATCTTATTTAGACAATAAAATCTTATTTAGACAATAAAATCTTATTTAGACAATAAAATCTTATTTAGACAATATCTTATTTAGACAATAAAATCTTATTTAGACAATAAAATCTTATTTAGACAATGAAATCTTATTTAGACAATAAAATCTTATTTAGACAATAAAATCTTATTTAGACAATAAAATCTTATTTAGACAATAAAACCTTATTTGGACAATAAAATCTTATTTAGACAATAAAATCTTATTTAGACAATAAAATCTTATTTAGACAATAAAACCTTATTTGGACAATAAAATCTTATTTAGACAATAAAATCTTATTTAGACAATAAAATCTTATTTGGACAATAAAATCTTATTCCTAAAATAAAATCTTATTTAGACAATGAAATCTTATTCAGAAAATGAAATCTATCAACAGACAATGAAAAGCATGGAGAAGTAGACTTTATCTGTGTTTTCCCATCGCCTTGATTACCCACAATCAATACTTGTGAACAGAATAAAAACAAATCCATACGTTATGTTTATCGATTATGTCCGTGCATTTCGTTGGTCGGCGTTCGCAGATGACGCAAACTACATACATAGGGACCAAGAAATTCACGGAAATAATCTGTTCATATTACTTTACTGTCGATAATACATTTGATATATTCCAGTGACATCCCAGTGTTTGTGATTGGATAGCGGTGTTTGTCAGGGAGGATATTTGGATCCAGAGATTTGCCTGTGACTGAGTCAATATTTCATCCCATTACATTTTATAAATTGTGTTGACATCCCCGTGTTTGTGAGTGAAGAGTGATATGTGTCAGGGAAAGTGTCTCGATCCAGAGATTTGTCTGTGACTAGGTCAATACTTCGGCCATGTGCACTTTGCAAATATCACTAACCTCCAAATCTACCTGATGTTTTAACAAATTTCACAACCTCCAAATATGCCTGATATTTTAACAAATGTCACTAACCTCCAAATCTACCTGATATTTTAACAAATGTCACTAACCTCCAAATATGCCTGATATTTTAACAAATGGCACTAACCTCCAAATCTACCTGATGTTTTAACGTTGCAAATGTCACTAACCTCCAAATATGCCTGATATTTTAACAAATGGCACTAACCTCCAAATCTACCTGATATTTTAACAAATGTCACTAACCTCCAAATATGCCTGATATTTTAACAAATGGCACTAACCTCCAAATCTACCTGATGTTTTAACGTTGCAAATGTCACTAACCTCCAAATATGCCTGATATTTTAACAAATGTCACTAACCTCCAAATATGCCTGATATTTTAACAAATGGCACTAACCTCCAAATCTACCTGATGTTTTAACGTTGCAAATGTCACTAACCTCCAAATATGCCTGATATTTTAACAAATGTCACTAACCTCCAAATCTACCTGATATTTTAACGTTGCAAATGTCACTAACCTCCAAATCTACCTGATGTTTTAACAGCCGGCCCTATCCATACAACTAGCTCCAACCATGGGACAGATGATGGATGTCATGTTTGCTTTTCTGAAGAACTACAATTGGACAGACTTCTCGTTCCTGTGCACCCTGTCCTATGGCTGTCAGGATGAGATCAGTTCTATTCGAGCCAAGATTACCCAATTCCAGCGCAAGTCAAACTTTAGCGTGTATGGTGTAGATGCATACTCGTAAGTATTCGTTATTATTGTTCTATTGAGATTGTTCTATTGAGATTGTTCTATTGAGATTGTTCTGTTGAGATTGTTCTGTTGAGATTGTTCTATTGAGATGGTGATGTTTTGTTTAGATAGTGTTCTGAAAAGGAAGTTGTGCCCAGACAATAAAACCTTATTTAGACAAAGAAATCGTACCAAGAAAATGAAATCTGTTCAGACAATAAAAGTATGTTGTTTTGTTTAGATAGTATTCAGAAAAATAAATCGTGTTCAGACAATAAAATCGTATTCAGGTAATGAATCAAAACAAAATCTGTCAGCCTTCTTACGTGATGTTGTTTTATTTATTATCGCTGTGATTTAGTTGGTCACTGTTTACATATTGTGTGTCACCCGCGTGTCGTCTGCCTCCGCAGACCAATGAAATTCATGAGAGTAATCGAAAACATAACCGAAAACTCTTGATACATTTATGTTGTTAGGTTTTCTATTGGCTGAAGTCGAGGATGAGGCACCGATTTTAGAGACTAGATGGCTACTACTTGCCTATCCTCTCACAAAGAAGAACATTTACTTCTTTCTCTTTAGTGACCTTACCCGTGGAAAATTCACATAAGAGATGTGAGCTCATTGGAAAACAGCCTTATAAAGTGACCCATTTGACTTTTCATTGGTTGTTGACACAACGTATACACAAAGTGGCCAATGAAAATCACAGAAGAATTCAAATGCGCCACCTCATGGGAGCTTTCAATAAATTATTTTTACAATTTTTTGCTAACTTATTATTCCCTTTCCCTCCCCGTGTCAATAACTAGCAAGATTTCAGGAACACCCCTACTCAACAGTCCTGCTTATGTATGCCACACAATACAAAATACCTCCACCCCTGTAAATAAACGTTTTAGCAGAAAACTACGAAAACAAACTATATGGTGTGTTTCACATTTTTAGAATACGATTTAATTGGTGTATAGAAAAATGTTTCGCTTGACTACGATTTAATTGATGTATCGAAAAATGTTTTACAGCAATACGATTTAATTGATGTATCGAAAAAATGTTTACAGCAATACGATTTAATTGATGTATCGAAAAAATGTTTACAGCAATACGATTTAATTGATGTATCGGAAAATCAGTAATGGTTAAAAATGATCAAACACTCCCCCCTCTCCCTTGTTAACAACTCCAAACTTGTTCACGTCCCACCTTCTTAATTGTTGAACTAATGTATGGACAGCCCGTTAGTTGGCTATGTTTTCTATTGAGTTAGTGGGTCTTAGATAAAAGATTGATCATAACTCAGCGGTTATAGAATTTCTGTTGAGATATAATTCATATAAAATATAATAAGTCGGGTGGTACATTGTATCAAGGAGATAGATATATGTGAAAAATGATAAGATTTCAAAAGTGAAGTAACAACTACATATCCGTCTTTGTGGATGGATTGAGGACTTGTACCTCTGGCTGAAATGAGGGGGAATTGGGGGGGATGAGATTTTAAGAGATTTATTGTCTGGTTTCATTTTTTCTTCAATCCACAGATATAAACTGCTTTCATATGTCAACTTTACTGATGGACGGAGAAAGGAAGAAGTGAGAGAAAAGTTAAAATATGAGCTGCATAAAGACTCGCGGATTAATTTAGTTCACGGAAATGGGTGAGTGGTTAGGCGAGAAGTAGTCCGCGATTTCAGCCATCGTTTCATAGTGTTAATACTACTACTATTACTACTACTAATACTAATATTGTTGCTGCTACGACTACTACTACTGCTACTGACACCACCATTACTACTGCTGATGCGGCTACTACTACTACTACCACCACTACCTGTGTTGCTGCTTTACTACTACTAATAGTACTGTGGATTCTGCTAGTACTACTGATGCTACTTCTAGTAATACTGCTACTACTACTTCAATTATTACTACGCCTGCGACTACTACTACTACTACTACTATTGCTGCTGCTATTACTACTACAACTACTGTTGTTGTCGCTACTGCTACTACAACTACTGCTGTTTCTATTGCTACTGCAACTGTTACAGCTGCTGCTGTTACTAATACTACTACAATAACTGCTGATACTTCTTCTGTTCCACTAATATTATTACTGCTACCAATGGTTGTCATATAAAAAGACACACCTGTTTAGAAAGACAAATAATTGAGGGCAAAGCACATGGGAGGAGGAGAAATGGCAGACCAAGAAGACGATGGACTGGTGACATTAAAGATAACATGAATACGTCGTTGGAAAATGCATACCGCATGCCCCAAAACAGAGAAAGGTTCAGGGAGTTCATTGGGAAGACAACGTTGTGGAGAGAATAAGTCACATGACCACTACTAATGTTACTAATAATACTACATCTACTTCTGATGTTCCTACAACTACTACTATTTCTATTATTGCTGCTGTTGCTACTACCACTACTACTACTACTACTACTACTACTACTACTACTACTACTACTACTACTACTACTACTACTACTACTACTTCTACTACTACTACTACTACTACTACTACTACTACTACTACTACTACTACTCCTGCTGCTGCATCAGCCGTTACTACTACTAGGAATACTACGATCAGCTATATAACCATTATATGGTGTCTATACAGTTGCTGCGCACATAATTTAAAATGTAATATATGTAGCAGCAGTAGCAGCAGCAGCAGCAGTAGCAGTAGTAGTAGTAATAGTAGTAATAGTAGTAGTACTACCATTACTACTACTACTATGTGCACCGTGATATAGAAAACTGCATAGAAAGGCATGAGTAGGCTATTGTTTACCTAAACGCCCAAAACATCACATTGATTTACTGTGTTCTGCAGAAAACGGATGTGTCGGGAAATTGGTGCAAATAAAACGGTGACAGAACGGCATTTCCATTTTCTGGATTACATTCTGCTGGAAATCTAGTTGGACCCATTGTTTTGCTATAAGAGAGATCCAGTAGGAGTTTGAGAATGAACGCTGAAGAAGAAATTTACTGTGCAAGTCATGCTGGAGACATTTATCAATATATCTGTTATCAAATGTGCGCTGTTTTACCCCAATTTGACTTTATATGTTCATCGTCTATCTTCTTCATTTCCTACGGCCCATCTTTCAATGTGTTGTTGCTATTACTTGAGATTAAGTGTACACACCATCTCAACATGTCCACATTTCATTCTGTTGTTTGTTGCAGAGCAGAAGTGAAGACAATTAAGTGTACACACCATCTCAAAATGTCCACATTTCCTACTGTTGTTTGTTGCAGAGCAGAAGTGAAGACAATTAAGTGTACACACCATCTCAAAATGTCCACATTTCCTACTGTTGTTTGTTGCAGAGCAGAAGTGAAGACAATTATGGATGTAGCAAAGGAGTTAGGTCTGACAGGCCGAGAATACGTCTGGATCTTCACTGGAGCATCGGTCACCATCTCTCAGGACAACTCCATCATTGATGAGAGTTATCCACTGGGTTCTTTCAGTAAGTGGATGTGGATGTTAGTATCTAAGTGCAAGTGGATACTAGTATCTAAGTACAAGTGGATGTGGATGTTAGTATCTAAGTACAAGTGGATGTGGATACTAGTATCTAAGTACAAGTGGATGTGGATGTTAGTATCTAAGTGCAAGTGGATACTAGTATCTAAGTACAAGTGGATGTGGATGTTAGTATTTAAGTGCAAGTGGATGATAGTATCTAAGTACGAGTGGATGTGGATGCTAGTATCTAAGTACAAGTGGATGTAGATGTTAGTATTTAAGTGCAAGTGGATGTGGATGTTAGTATCTAAGTGCAAGTGGATGTTAGTATCTAAGTGCAAGTGGATGCTAGTATCTAAGTGCAAGTGGATGTGGATGTTAGTATCTAAGTGCAAGTGGATGCTAGTATCTAAGTGCAAGTGGATGTGGATGTTAGTATCTAAGTGCAAGTGGATGCTAGTATCTAAGTGCAAGTGGATGCTAGTATCTAAGTGCAAGTGGATGTGGATGTTAGTATCTAAGTGCAAGTGGATGCTAGTATCTAAGTGCAAGTGGATGTGGATGTTAGTATTTAAGTGCAAGTGGATGCTAGTATCTAAGTACGAGTGGATGTGGATGCTAGTATCTAAGTGCAAGTGGATGTGGATGTTAGTATTTAAGTGCAAGTGGATGATAGTATCTAAGTACGAGTGGATGTGGATGCTAGTATCTAAGTGCAAGTGGATGTGGATGTTAGTATTTAAGTGCAAGTGGATGTGGATGTTAGTATCTAAGTGCAAGTGGATGTTAGTATCTAAGTGCAAGTGGATGCTAGTATCTAAGTGCAAGTGGATGTGGATGTTAGTATCTAAGTGCAAGTGGATGCTAGTATCTAAGTGCAAGTGGATGTGGATGTTAGTATCTAAGTGCAAGTGGATGCTAGTATCTAAGTGCAAGTGGATGCTAGTATCTAAGTGCAAGTGGATGCTAGTATCTAAGTGCAAGTGGATGTGGATGTTAGTATCTAAGTGCAAGTGGATGCTAATATCTAAGTGCAAGTGGATGCTAGTATCTAAGTACAAGTGGATGTGGATGTTAGTATCTAAGTACAAGTGGATGTGGATGTTAGTATCTAAGTACAAGTGGATGTGGATGTTAGTATCTAAGTACAAGTGGATGTGGATGTTAGTATCTAAGTGCAAGTGGATGTGGATGTTAGTATCTAAGTGCAAGTGGATGTGGATGTTAGTTTCTAATTCTGTTTTTAAATTAACTCTACATCTCGGGTACGACAATGTCCACATACGGAATTTCTGTGGGTCTCATCAATGGCAGTCTACACAAACCACCCATCTGGAATGTCTGTGGGTCTCAACAATGACCAATCCATGCAACAGAAAACAATAGTAGGTAATATTCCTGTCTATTGAGGCTCACTTATTACGGACACTAAAGCTCTCCACTGAGGAGGGGACGACTAGCTGCACTGATTTCCTGTGGCTGAAAAAGGTGCAGTGATTCAGGACGTGACAAACCTTTTGCATTGAACATTTGGTTGCATGTCTGGAGCCATAGATAAGGTCGGTAAAACCAGTAGACATTTGGTGGCGGGGAATGAGCACAGTGAACCATATCTTGGCTGCAATAGCATGGAGCAATGCATAGTTATAAACCTGCCTTCCTGTTGGTGTGACACTGTTTTTCGTGCACTAGTCTTGGGTTGAAAAGAAAATCCAGACACTCCAACATAATAATGTGACTCCCAAGTGCATGATCCCATGCACCCACTGGATCCACAGCCTAGTAAGACAATGTAATTGTTGCTTATACACGCCACCTTCGTTGGAAAGCTGGTAAAATATTCCTCTGTTATAGTGTATTCTGAATATGTTATAGTAGAAATGAAAACAACTTTGGAAATCGGGAGTTCATGAGGAGTTGTGAGATTTTTTAAATGATTGATATGGTGATTTATTGAATGATTGAGTGATGTATGTTTTAATGACTGATATGGTAATTTGTTGAATGATTGAGTGATGTATGTTTTAATGACTGATATGGTAATTTGTTGAATGATTGAGTGATGTATGTTTTAATGACTGATATGGTAATTTGTTGAATGATTGAGTGATGTATGTTTTTAATGACTGATATGGTAATTTGTTGAATGATTGAGTGATGTATGTTTTTAATGACTGATATGGTAATTTGGTGAATGATTGAGTGATGTATTTTGTGATTTATTGATATGGTGATTTATTAAATGATTGGGTGCAAGCATGTAGATACGGGTACGGAGGTCTGGGCGGTTATGTGTCCCCGACCTTTCTCCACCTTCCCCCTTAGGAAATCAGGACATGTCTTTCAGTATAGGGAACTTATCCAAAAAGATCAAAACTCTCTTCCCCCCCCCCCCCCCATTCTTTATGGTTTTGGTTTAAAATATTTGTAAAAATTTACCCAAAACCTCGTAAACTTGAACAACAAATTACACGCGAATATTAACAAATGATCACTGTTCTCGTAAACTTGAACAACAAATTACACGCGAATATTAACAAATGATCACTGTTCTCGTAAACTTGAACAACAAATTACACGCGAATATTAACAAATGATCACTGTTCTCGTAAACTTGAACAACAAATTACACGCGAATATTAACAAATGATCACTGTTCTCGTAAACTTGAACAACAAATTACACGCGAATATTAACAAATGATCACTGTTCTCGTAAACTTGAACAACAAATTACACGCGAATATTAACAAATGATCACTGTTCTCGTAAACTTGAACAACAAATTACACGCGAATATTAACAAATGATCACTGTTCTCGTAAACTTGAACAACAAATTACACGCGAATATTAACAAATGATCACTGTTCTCGTAAACTTGAACAACAAATTACACGCGAATATTAACAAATGATAACTGTTCTCGTAAACTTGAACAACAAATTACACGCGAATATTAACAAATGATCACTGTTCTCGTAAACTTGAACAACAAATTACACGCGAATATTAACAAATGATCACTGTTCTCGTAAACTTGAACAACAAATTACACGCGAATATTAACAAATGATCACTGTTCTCGTAAATTTGAACAACAAATTACACGCGAATATTAACAAATGATCACTGTTCTCGTAAATTTGAACAACAAATTACACGCGAATATTAGCAAATGATCACTGTTCTCGTAAACTTGAACAACAAATTACACGCGAATATTAACAAATGATCACTGTTCTCGTAAACTTGAACAACAAATTACACGCGAATATTAACAAATGATCACTGTTCTCGTAAACTTGAACAACAAATTACACGCGAATATTAGCACTTGATCACTGTTCTCGTAAATTTGAACAACAAATTACACGCGAATATTAGCAAATGATCACTGTTCTCGTAAACTTGAACAACAAATTACACGCGAATATTAGCAAATGATCACTGTTCTCGTAAACTTGAACAACAAATTACACGCGAATATTAGCAAATGATCACTGTTCTCGTAAACTTGAACAACAAATTACACGCGAATATTAACAAATGATCACTGTTCTCGTAAACTTGAACAACAAATTACACGCGAATATTAACAAATGATCACTGTTCTCGTAAACATGAACAACAAATTACACGCGAATATTAACAAATGATCACTGTTCTCGTAAACTTGAACAACAAATTACACGCGAATATTAACAAATGATCACTGTTCTCGTAAACTTGAACAACAAATTACACGCGAATATTAACAAATGATCACTGTTCTCGTAAACTTGAACAACAAATTACACGCGAATATTAACAAATGATCACTATTCTCGTAAACTTGAACAACAAATTACACGCGAATATTAACACATGATCACTGTTCTCGTAAACATGAACAACAAATTACACGCGAATATTAACAAATGATCACTGTTCTCGTAAACTTGAACAACAAATTACACGCGAATATTAACAAATGATCACTGTTCTCGTAAACTTGAACAACAAATTACACGCGAATATTAACAAATGATCACTGTTCTCGTAAACTTGAACAACAAATTACACGCGAATATTAACAAATGATCACTGTTCTCGTAAACTTGAACAACAAATTGCACGCGAATATTAACAAATGATCACTGTTCTCGTAAACTTGAACAACAAATTACACGCGAATATTAACAAATGATCACTGTTCTCGTAAATTTGAACAACAAATTACACGCGAATATTAACAAATGATCACTGTTCTCGTAAATTTGAACAACAAATTACACGCGAATATTAACAAATGATCACTGTTCTCGTAAATTTGAACAACAAATTACACGCGAATATTAACAAATGATCACTGTTCTCGTAAACTTGAACAACAAATTACACGCGAATATTAACAAATGATCACTGTTCTCGTAAACTTGAACAACAAATTACACGCGAATATTAACAAATGATCACTGTTCTCGTAAACTTGAACAACAAATTACACGCGAATATTAACAAATGATCACTGTTCTCGTAAATTTGAACAACAAATTACACGCGAATATTAACAAATGATCACTGTTCTCGTAAATTTGAACAACAAATTACACGCGAATATTAACAAATGATCACTGTTCTCGTAAATTTGAACAACAAATTACACGCGAATATTAACAAATGATCACTGTTCTCGTAAACTTGAACAACAAATTACACGCGAATATTAACAAATGATCACTGTTCTTGTTAGCTTAGCTCCGTCTCGCCCCTTAGACGTATACATGGCCCTGATTGTCTGACTTTGTGACTGAAAATATTATTTTTAATGATGCGCTTATTGTGTGATTTATTGAATGACTGATCGATAGAGATTTATTGATTTATTCACTCACTGATTTTGTGATGTATTGAGGTGACTGAGTAATTAAATAAATTATTGATTTATATTATTTCCAAATCACTGATTTATTGAATGACTGACTGATTGTGTGGTTTAATTAATATCTGATTACGGTTGTCAATATATGCCTAAATGCTGTTTTTTTATATATATCTATCCTTGTATCTATCTTTCTATATCTATCTATCCATCTATCCATCCATCTTTCTATCCATCCATCCATTCATCTATCCATCCATCTATCCATCCATCCATTCACTCACCCATCCATCCATATCTATCCATCCATCCATTCACCCATCCATTCACCCATCCATCCATATCTATCCATCAATTCACCGATCCGCCCATATCTATCCATCCATCCATCCATTCATTCATCCATCCATATCTATCCATCCATCCATTCACCCATCCATCCATATCCATTCACCCATCCATTCATATCTATCCATCCATCCATCCAATCACCCATCCATCCATATCTATACATCCATCCATATCTATACATCCATCCATCCATTCACCCATCCATCCATTCATCCATTCACTCATCCATCCAATTCTATCCATCTATCCATTCACCCATCCATCCATATCTATACATCCATCCATTCACTCATCCATCCAATTCTATCCATCCATCCATTCACCCATCCATCCATATATATCCATCCATCCATTCACCCATCCATCCATATCTATCCATTCACCCCTCCATCCATATCTATCCATCCATTCATTCACCCATCCATCCATATCTATCCATCCATCCATCCATTCACCGATTCATCCATATCTATCCATCCATCCATCCATCCATATCTATCCATCCATCCATTCACCCATCCATCCTTATCCATCCATCCATTAGCCCATCCATTCATATCTATCCATCCATCCATCCATTCACCCATCCATCCATATCTATACATCCATCCATATCCATCCATTCATCCATCCATTCACCCATCCATCCATATCTATCAATCGATCCATCCATTCACCCATCCATCCATATCTGTCTGTCTGTCTGTCTTTCTACACACACATATATCAATCCATCTAAGAATTAATCTATCTATTTATATATCTATCTCGCTGGTTTGTTTTATATTGATCTTGTTCCCAGTAATCGGTTATGACAGCAGCCGTGAGGATATGGAAGATGTTGTGAAGGCAGGAGTCAATCTGTGGTTGCAGGCTCTTAATTCTCTGGTGACTTCATCCGAATTTGACAACATAGACTTCAAGACCGGATTTTCTTGTGACAGGGTCAAGGACAGCGTGGTCCCGAGTGTAAATAACAATACCAAAACACCATTGTTCTGGAAGTATGGAGAAATATTATACAAGTATGTCTGGTATTTATAAACATGGTATTTATAATTATGGTATTTATAATTATGGTATAAACATGATGCTGTTCATAGGCTGGGTAGAAAGATACCGACTTCTGCGTGACTGAGAACATGCCGAATTAGTTGGACGGTTGATAGAATGGTTGGTAATTAGGTAGGTTGGTTGCTTGGTTGGTTGTTTGATTGATTGATTGACTGATTGATCTATTGGTTTGCAATTAGTTAGGTAGGCAGGTTGGTTGGTAGGTTGATTAGTATGTTAGTTGGTTGATTGGTTGGTTCATTGGTATGATAGGCAATTGGTTTGTTGGTTGCTAGGTTGCTTTATTTTTTGATTGAGTGTTTTAGTTAATTGGGTGGTTGGTATGTTGATTGCTAGTTTGGTTGATTGATTGGTTGGCTTATATGTTACTTAATTGGTTGGTAGATTGATTGATTGGTTGATTGTTACTATGTTGGTTGGTGTGTTGCTGAATTTGTTGGTTGGTTGATTGGTGCATTAGTACGATGCTTGCTTGTCGATAGGTTGATTGGTTGGTAGGTTGCTAATCTTTGGTGATTGGTAGGTTGGCTGTGTTGTTGGTTGGTAGATTAGTTGATAATTAAGTAGGTAGGTTTGTTGATTAGTTGGATTTTTGCTAGTTACATAAGTAGACATGTAATTGGTTGATTGGTAGGTAGGTTGATTTATTTATTGGTTGATTACTTCGTTCGTTGGTAGGTATGTAGGTAGGTTGATTGGTTGGTATGTCGGTTGGCTAGTTGGTTGTTTATAATTATTTAGGTAGGTACGATAGTTGTTTGTTGGTTCATTCGTTGGTTGGTAAGTAATGTGATTGGTTGGTTTGTGTTAGCTGGTTGATAGGTCTGTTGCTAGGTAGACAAGTTGGTTTGTTGGTAGTTAATTAGTTAAGTAGGTAGTTAGATTAGTTGGTAGTTATGTAAGTAGGTTGGTTAATAGGTAATTAGGTAGTTTGATTACTTGGTTGATAGGTAAGTTAGTTTTTGGGTTGATTAGTAATTATGTAGGTAGGTAAGTAAGCTGCAAAGCTTGAAACAGGGTAATTAAGCTTTTCTAATCACTGGAAATACGCATAATAGCACACACAAATCAACTTGTCCATCAAAAAGCCTTTATCAAGACTACATACACAACAAATGACTACGAGCAAGACCAACACTACTGACGTCCAAGTGGAAGAGATGAATGTGGAGATAAACCGGAAAGGTGGATACTAGGTCAGAGCTTAAATAACACAAATAAAGAAATATGTAAAACACACTCAAATATGACAAACAAATAGAGAAATGACAGAAAAACATGATATCATCCTTACGAAAGGCGGGCATTGATTCGGAAAGGTTAAAGCGTGACAAGTATAAATATATATATATATATATATGTATATGAGATTCGGGGTTGGTAATACGAAACTATGCCTTCGTGAATAATCAACCGAGAACAACAGACTATATTATACACAACTGGCCCGTATGTTGTCGAGGCGCAAAACAGGGGCAAAGTTTAATAATATCCACCTGGCATGCAAGTATAGAGAGATGCATGTCTGATGATGCTGGTAACTAAGTCAAGTTGTCCCTTAACCGAGCTATCCAGGACTACTGGGAGATACGGTGTAAAGACTGTACTTTTCATTGACAATGGCATACTTGGGCATGAAGTAATCAGCATCAATCCTGCCGCCTTTCCTTTCTCAGAAAATATGGTACCTATTTTTTTTAGTTTAGTTCAACCTAGAAATTGTTGGGAATTTTAAAAATATTTTCAGTTGGAAATTTAACTTTGGATCATCAGAATAGTAAGCCAATTCACTAACAACAAATGCAGAAGTCGAATGTGTCGGGTAATTAGCGCAAACAAAGCTGAGACATGACGCATTATTGCTCTCTGGACTACATCCTTTTTTTCATTAAGTTTAGTTAAATGTACAGAACTACAGAAGGTATTTATGTTGCCTAGAAAATGAATACAGGAAAACAGAAGTGTTGATGGCTACATCCTGAATAGGATATACTACCAAATATGTAGGTGGACTCCCAGCAATGCCTGTGTTTACAGCAACTGATGGCGTGACGTACACATCATGTGCCCACCCCGTTCCCACCCCGTACCATGTTTTTATATATCTAGAAATCTGTGTGCATGCCGATTTTAGAATCGCTGAAAGAGCTATGGAGTTTTTTTTCCTAATACCCAATACTGATTCTCTCCAGGTACATTCTCAAGTCTAAGTTGCCAGGGGATCTCAAGTTTGATGATGACGGTGTTCTTCAAGCAAATAAGTTCTGGATACTGAACGTGCAAGGAGAGGATGTGTACGACTATTCAGACGATGATTATGACGTGAGAACTAGCAAGCGAAGACATGTTTCCAATACCCCAGATTTCAAGAAGTATGTTATCTTATTTATCAGACTTAATGTCCACAGATAATGGGGGTGAGCGTGGTTGGCGTGTTTCTTCTTCTTCTGCGTTCATTCTCAAACTCCTGCAGATTAGCAGGATGTAGTTCGGAGAACGGAATGCGTTGTGTCATGGTTTACATCGTTGCTGCGATATCTGCGCCTTTCGGCCAGACACATCCGACTTTAGCATGGATTTGGGTCACTGACCCTATATGGAATGGGACAGCCAACTCCATCCCATAACCTCCTTAGTAGCCTTTTACGACATGCATGGAAGGTAAACAGTGTTGCTATTCTTTTCTCCCCTTTCGGGCCCCGAACTTGTGTCATTTCAACTTGTGTCATTTCAACTTGTGTCATTTCAACGTGTCATTTCAACTTGTGTCATTTCAACGTGTCATTTTAACTTGTGTCATTTCAACTTGTGTCATTTCAACTTGTGTCATTTCAACGTGTCATTTCAACTTGTGTCATTTCAAATTGTGTCATTTCAACTTGTGTCATTTCAACTTGTGTCATTTCAACTTGTGTCATTTCAATATGTGTCATTTCAACGTGTCATTTCAACTTGTTTCATTTCAACTATTGTCATTTCAACTTGTGTCATTTCAACTTGTGTCATTTCAACGTGTCATTTCAACTTGTGTCATTTCAACTTGTGTGATTTCAACTTGTGTCATTTCAACTTGTGTCATTTCAACTTGTGTCATTTCAACGTGTCATTTCAACTTGTGTCATTTCAACTTGTGTCATTTCAACTTGTGCCGTTAAGCGTCACTGGAATATGTTGGAGTTGTCTATCTGTGAACAAGTGGGTTGAATTGGGCATGGTCATCTAGTGTCTCTTTAATGTTTCTTTGATTGTCTCCACCCATCTAATTCTTGGTCTTACTCGTGTCGCGTATGCCAATCTTCTACTGTTGTATGCACGGAAGGTTGGTTGCGATGGAAATATTTAGAAGGACAATTGTTAAATATTTCAATTCTAAACCTGCTTTAGTTTTGTTCCATTATCTTTACCATATTAGTTGTCACAATACAGTCAAAACTTTTCTCCTGAACAAGAGGGAATTGCACACGACATTGGTTGAATTACCTTTTTTAGATATACCCTCCACCAAACCATTCCTGAAGACTTATCTACGACCCTGCATGACAGACATTTATGACAGATTAGTTCCGCATGACAGACATTTATGATAGATCAGTGCTACATGACACACATTTATGACAGATCAGTCCTACATGAGAGATATTTATAACAGATCAGTCCTACATGAGAGATATTTATAACAGAGCAGTCCTACATGGGAGATATTTATAACAGATCAGTCCTACATGGGAGATATTTATAACAGATCAGTCCTACATATCCAAAATATTTTATTTGTTTGATCTTTATTTTCTTGAATAATTATTTCTTCATATTCAGTGTTAGAACGTCTTTGTTTGTTTTCTTCTCTTTCCATGATGTTCTCCCTTTTCTTCTATATACCCACATCTCAAAGGCACGAATTCTGCCTTCTATTTGTTTGTTCATTGTCCATGTTTCTGAGTCATACATTAATATAGAATAGATATAAAATTTTATAACTCTCATTTTTAACTTCGTAATTTGTGTAGATGTTAATATTTTCCTCATGTCATTGAAGATACTTTTAGCCATTTCTATTCTCCATTTAACTTCTGTTTCACATCTGCCATCATTTGTGATTATGTGTCCAAGATATTGATAATGTTTTACTTGGTTCTAATAATAATTATAAGTAGAATCCTAGACATAAGTTACAATGAATTAATTGGTATACAACGTTCAGTTATTGCAACGTTAATTCAATGATGGAAAGAAAGTCTCGACGTAAGTGCAATATTAAAATGTCTGTATTTGAGTCCTTGTTTGGGGAATGATGTGAGTGGTCGAGCGACCGAATGTGAGTGAGTTTGGGTGAGTGGGTAGGTGCGTGGGTGTGTGAGTAAACGAGTGAGGGGGTTAGTTCATGAGTGAGTGATGAGTGGGTAGGTGCGTGGGTGAGTGAGTGAACTAGTGAGTGGGTTAGTTCATGAGTGAGTGATGAGTGGGTAGGTGCGTGGGTGTGTGAGTAAACGAGTGAGTGGGTTAGTTCATGAGTGAGTGATGAGTGGGTAGGTGCGTGGGTGAGTGAGTGAGCGAGTGAGTTAGTGAATGCGTGATTGAGTGATTGAGTGAACATTGTGTGTCTACATGTATATAACATTTTGACATACTGTCAATTCCTATTTATTTATCAACAGGCGACATCATTCTGGTACCCATTTCTTATCTAAACGCTCTACAAATACAGAACTCCCTCTGCTAAGTCACACCAAAGTAGGTGAACAAAGTAATGGCTCCCCTGCTTCGCAAAAAAATGCATCGAAGTTGTCATTTACAGATAACAGAGCATCCAAAGTAGCTGCAGACATCGGCTACACATACTCATCATCTCCGGTGTCTCGTGATAAGACATCCGCCTCTTCAAAGCCGGCAAGGACACTACATTCTCATGGAATTCATTATTTAGCATCTAGGAATTCACCTGGAATTATTCATCCAGCAACAGGAAACAAGGTACACAAGTACACGTCTGCTGACAGAGGTTACACTTTACCTGTATACCTTGATAAAGGTGATCATACACCTGTGTCTGAAGATACCAGCTCGAGTGTATTGACCAATAGGGATATGTATTTTGAAATGACTCAGTCAGAGACAGACTCTAAATTGTCTAAGAACATTGAAACTGGATCACTTATCCACAAATATATGGATATCTCATCAAAGTATAAAGTTGAAGAATTTGGGTCTACTAGATCCACGTTGTCATCCTCGTCCAGACTCAAGATGTCTGATGGTGCCAATCGTTTCTACAACATCACACAGTATTCATCAACTATTAATACATCTTCCACGTTTCATCCTGCTGAAAGTCAACACGGTAATCTCGCACCAGCGTCACCTTCGATTAATTCTTATGGAAATGGCTCACACAAGTTGTCTTTTGCAGATTTGTACAAACGATTGTCTAAAATCCAACGCAGATTTAATGATATTGATCAGTCAATGAACCAATCACAATTCCCATTCGATCGTAATAAAGGTAGCACCCACGTCAATGGTGTGGAACACGCGCACAACCATCTTAGGTACAAAGGCATGCGTGAAAGCAAGGTACACACTGACAGCGAACTTTTGCAGTTCCAGAACAGAGAGGAGGGGGAGGATCATGTAGAGTTAAACTCCAGACCCAGACGTGCTGTCTCTAGAAGACAGATTGTTAAGAAGGTGAGTCAGGTCTTTAATTTAGTGATCAATACTTTATTCTGAGACGTGTTACTCAAGTGAAGATGTCAGATGATTCAGACCAGGTGTCGTAGATATCGCAGCAACGCTGTCAACCATGATAAAATGCATTCCACTCACAAGACTACATTCTCCTAATCTGCGGAAGCTTGAGAACACACGAACTAGAAGTCACGTGATGAGAACACACGTACAACAAGTAGTCACGTGATGAGAACACACGAACAACAAGAAGTCACGTGATGAGAAGACACGAACAACAACAAGAAGTCATGTGATGAGAACACACGAACAACAACAAGAAGTCACGTGATGAGAATACCACTATATCATTGTTTTCTGTAGAGTATCTTACATTCACCGTTACCCTGTGCACATATGGACCATGTGCCCGTAGTCGTAACCTTCCATAACAGTTACCATGTTGTTCTGACAGGCCGACGTTGTGCTTGAACTAGTTATGGGCACGGCGTGGGTAGGCGGAACAACAAAGAAACCTGTCGCAAGGGCCAGAGTTGTGCCCTGATGTCGACGCCTGTTTCAGCGGAATTAGACTCGAAACACCATCGATTCGGATGGCTCTGGAACAGATGTCGGAGCACTTATGGAAATGCTCGACGTGCTGTGAGGCCAGTTTCTAATCAAGAACATATGGACGAGATGTCCAGTAGGATGTAATCTATCATCATCATCCTCCGGTAGCATATCCTGAACGAGATGTAACAGTCATTGCAGCCTTTCGATAATTCTATCCATTTTCAGCTAGTCTTCCTGCTTCTGTTATTATTATGTTCATGTCTTGCGTCCATCTACTTCTTGGTCAGCCTCTTCTTCGTCTCCCTGGCATCATCCTCTCCATTATGGTTTTCTCTAGTCGGTTATGGCGTTTGATATAGCCAAAATATTATAGTTTTCTGAAAAGAACCATGCTGTTTAGCCGTTTTCTTTTACATTCATTTCTCTCAGAATGGCTATATTGGTGAACTTTTTGGTCCATGTTATTTTAAGGATTGTTCTGTAACAATTTTCTTCAAATGCTATTTTATTTTTCACTTTGTTGGTAATTGTCCAGGATTCACACCCATATATTACCACTGGGAATATACAAGCTCGTGTGCATATTAGTTTTATTGTTTTGCAGCAGCTCATCGATATGTTATTCATTTGTATCAGCTTCTTTGATGCGGTAGCCAACCACCTTCTGACTGCATGTAGTCCAGAGAATGCAAATGCGCTGTGTCGCAGTTTTATTTGCGCAAGTGGTCTGACTCATCAGTCGTCGACGGTAATCTCAGGATTAAAAGTGCTATCTTATTTGTTATATTGTATTATGTAATTATTGTTAAACACGTTGTTATTTTGTAAGTTTTGTTATACAAGTTGTTATTTTGTTTACTATTATTAGACAACCTTTTATATTGTAACTATTGTTTGAGGCAACTTCTGTATCTATTATCTGAGGAAACGTCCTGTAACTATTTGTAGGCACCTATTTTATTATGTAACTATTATTTGAGGCAACTCTTTTAGTTGGTTGGTTGGTTGCTGATCCAGCGGTCCATGGGCTCATGCCGTTTGACCTAATGCCATTAAATGGCACTATATTGCTGGGAAGTCTGTACATTTTCGGATCACCCCGGGACAGAGCCAGAGAACAATCATCCAATTATCACACCTCCAGGAAGGTAGATTTCAACCTATGCACTGCTCCTAGCCACTGTAGCCAAGATAGGGTTTATTGTGCTCATTCCCCGCCACCAATTTACTACTGGTTATGCCGAGCTTCTCTATTGCTCTAGGCATGCAACCAAATGCTCAAATCAAAAGGATTGTCACGTCCTTTGTCACTGTGCCTCTATGATGGGTCTAAACCATAGAAATAAACAGTTTCCTCCTCCCCAGTGCTGCACAGCACATCTCTGGCTCCCACCCAACCACAGAGGATGCATACATATATATTCAGGTAAACATGAAACACATTTCAACAACAAAATAAAAGCATAATTGTATAGATGACATGCCATGAAGCTTCTCTAAGAAGATAACCTCAATATAACGGCATGTCATCCACTAAGGTTTTCTGTTGCATGGTTGGTTTGTCTAGTGGGCCATTGGTGAGACCCACAGACGCAACCACATGCGTAACTCTTTTAGTATGTAACGTATTTGAGGCATCTCTTTTAGCATGTAGCTTATTTGAGGCAACTCTTTTATTATGTACATTCGTTTTAGACAATTTGTAATATCACCTTGTTGTACACCTTGTGGCATAGTATGAATTTGTTGAGTAGGGACGCCGAGGGACCTTCTTTTTTAAGTAGGTAGAAAGCTCTTCCTCTTCTTTTCTGTACCCGCTTTAATCTTTTAATATCGTTGAATCTGTTCAAAGAAAACCTTTAAGATATTATCCACATCACATTAGCTTATTAAGTAACACATTATTAGCCACTAAATAACACAGTTCCCTGCACCTCAGAGAAAAGACAGCGCCATATTGTCATGATGAGGTCACATTGTAACAGATAGGGATTTTGCAGTTCTGAGAACTAATCATCATACATTATTTCTAAGCGCACGATTGGTCAAAGCTAGTATCTGAAAAGACTTGTGAATCGTTATTAAAAGATCAAATGTCAGATCCTCAGCAGCGAATATGTAAACGAAATCTTACACCAATTCATTTTGACATCAAGAACAGATAACTTTCAAAACAAGACTGATCCTGCGATTATCTTTCTGTAATGTTTATAACAACAAGGCAATAGCAACATATGTGTGCGTGTTTTAAGTTCTTTGAACATGGGTGTGGACGCAGATAATTGTGACGCTACGTTACAGTATCATATGTAACTATTGTTTGAGGCAACTCTTATTATGTAACAATTGTCTGCCACAATTTCTTGTAGCTAATTTAAGCAACTTTTCTACTATAACTATTATTTGAGAAAAATCTTTTATTATGTAACTATTATATGTATTATTGTGTCGTCTGTTACGAGCAGATTGCTGACTGGAATGGTCACAATTTGTCGATGACTGGCATCATTTGGGCTGGTGGCACATCACAGCCTCCAAAGGGAAAACCTGAAAAGTATGTACTGAAGGTAGTTACCTGGAAGGAGGACCCACATGTTATTTACCTGGATAGAAAGAACACCAGTGAGGATGTATGTGATGAAAACTCGTTACCCTGTACAGTTTACGTCAGAAATAAGGACCTTCAAAGGTGAGATAACATTCCAGGTGAAGTAAACTTTAAGGTTCGAGAATATTTCAGATCATACAGTATTTCTGGTGTGATATTCCAGGTGAGATTATATTCCAGGTGGATACTATTCCATAATATTCCATGTTAGATATTTAATGTGAGACAATATTACAGGTGAGTTAATTTTTCAGGTGAGATCACCTTTGATATGAGATAAAATTCCATGTTATATATATAATGTGAGACAATATTCCAGGTGAGATAATCTTTGATATGAGATAATATTTCAGATGATATATACAAACTGAGATAAATTTTAAGTGGGATAATATTTCAGATAAGAAATACTTCAGGAGATAGTATCTCAGGTAAGATAGTACCCAGGTGAGATAATATTTCAGATACGACAATATTCAAGGTGAGATAATATTCCACATGAGACAGTACACGAAATGCGATGATCGTCATTATCAAGTGCCGTCTCCCCAACGAAGGTTGCTTCAGCAGACCTTCAACATTTCCTGTCTCTTTCTTTGAAGGTGCACTATGCTATATTGTAACCTGTCCGTCTTGTAATGTTACTCTCCCACTTGTATCTTGATTTCTTACTCGTCTCCCCTTCACCATACCCTCAAGCACAATATCCACACCCCCCCCCCCCCTTTGGTATTCAGAAAAATACAATACTAATTTAGTACTAGAAACATAAACTAAAGCGGAGTAGCCCACAGTACCATCACATAACGGTTTTCCAAACAAAAACTCGCCAGAAATCTCACGAAAATGAATGTATTACACTCAAAGATGGATGAATGACCTTTTTTATATTAATGACGATGATGAAATAACCCCTTTATCTGTGAACAGGTATCTCTCGACACACGATGATGATGAAATAATCACTTTAGCTGTGAGCAGGTATCTTTCGACACATGATGATGATGAAATAATCACTTTAGCTGTGAGCAGGTATCTCTCGACACATGATGATGATGACATAATCACTTTAGCTGTGAGCATGTATCTCTCGACACATGATGATGATGAAATAACCCCTTTAGCTGTGAGCAGGTATCTCTTGACACATGATGATGATGAAATAACCTCTTTAGCTGTGAGCAGGTAGCTCGACTTCCTATAGTACATCTGACAAAAGCATAGGTTTTTCCTCAATTTTATCACTGAGGTAACGCCCCAGTTGTATAGTTGAGGTAACGTCCCAGTTGTATCACTAAGGTAACGTCCCAGTTGTATAACTGAGGTAACGTCCCAGTTGTTCACTCAGGTAATGTCCCAGTTGTATAACTGAGGTAACGTCCCAGTTGTTCACTCAGGTAATGTCCCAGTTGTATCACTGAGGTAACGTCCCAGTTGTTCACTCAGGTAATGTCCCAGTTGTATCACTAAGGTAACGTCCCAGTTGTATAACTGAGGTAACGTCCCAGTTGTTCACTCAGGTAATGTCCCAGTTGTATAACTGAGGTAACGTCCCAGTTGTTCACTCAGGTAATGTCCCAGTTGTATCACTGAGGTAACGTCCCAGTTGTAGAACTGGGGTAACATCCCAGTTGTAGAACTGAGATAACGTCCCAGTTGTATAACTGAGGTAACGTCCCAGTTGTATAACTGAGATAACGTCCCAGTTGTATAACTGAGATAACGTCCCAGTTGTAGAACTGAGATAACGTCCCAGTTGTATAACTGAGATAACGTCCCAGTTGTATAACTGAGATAACGTCCCAGTTGTATAACTGAGATAACGTCCCAGTTGTAGAACTGAGATAACGTCCCAGTTGTAGAACTGAGATAACGTCCCAGTTGTATAACTGAGATAACGTCCCAGTTGTAGAACTGAGATAACGTCCCAGTTGTATAACAGATGTAACGTTCTAGCTGTATAAATGAGGTAACTTCCCAGTTATATAACAAAGGTAACTTTCTTTGGGACCTCATGTAAGCTTCTCTCAAAGACATGAATGTGTAAGGGAGGGTTTATGAATGTGTAAGGGAGGTTTTATGAATGTGTAAGGGAGGTTTTATGAATGTGTATGGGAGGGTTTATGGATGTATGTTTAATCCCTGAAAGGAGTCATTCCAGTTATCCAATATCCTATGGTGACCGCATCCTGCCAGGATTATGGCACATACTTCTGGGCCTACTATATCATCATTGTTCTGTGTGATTTATTTACCCATCCTCAGTGATGGCACATCTAGCAATTTAAGGCACCTAACAGTCTCCATAAATAGACAAAAATCCACTGCCCGCTGGTCATCCTCTGGTCATCCTCTGGTCGTCATCTATGAGGATTATTGGATAGAAAACACAACTAAGAAATTCAGACAAGATGCGATAACCACAATCTGTTCACATATAACATAACATAATGTGTTTACATATGACATATAACACTATCTGTTCACATATAACAGCTTGTCTCGGCATATCTCCAAATGTTCTCAGTCTCTTCTTATGAAATGCCTGAAACAAAAACAAACATCGGTCACATTCTTTGCATTTGCATCCTGAACTAGAAAAGCAGGCCCAGGCTGCTAATTGGGAGACTGTCTATGTAACCCCCACCCACCGTTTTTTCTAGACGTATCTACGACTACGGTACTTCATTACGAAATTGCATAATCGACTATTTGTATAATGGAGGTCTTTCATTCTAGAATAAAAAGTATGGCTAAATAACAGGGGGAGGGGGGGGGCGATGTCACAAACAAAATACCTTGTTTGACTTACAAGTTTCTTATCCTCTGACTCACCAGGACAAATAGGACCAAGGAGATGTGCTGTACCGGGTTGTGTATTGATCTTCTAAAGAGATTGTGTGGCATGCTTCACTTTGAGGTCCAGCTGTCAGAGGTCCCTGACGGAAGATACGGCAGCCCACTTAATGTAAGCTTGACCTTCATCCATAATTTATCCATAACTTGACTCCGGTATAGACCTCTCAACAGAATGTAAACACTCTTTTATTCGTGAGGTCACTATTTGTTTACTTGAGTCGCCAGTAAAAAAAAACACCAAGGCCAACCAACGAAATACACGGAAATAATCAAATTAAACGTTTAGACTATGTTTCCTTTCTGTTGAGAGGTCTAATAATACTGTCACTGTTCATTTTCGTGTATTTTAATGTATTTTTATCTTATCTATTCGCTAAACCCTTTGTTGCCTTTCAATGTGAGGGGTAGAAGAGTTTTCTGGAGATGGCCCTCTTGTGTGCTGAATATATTGTGGAGTTTGTCACTTCTTTTATTTCGGTGGTCGATCGTTTTCGAGGTCCGCCTCTAGGTCTGCCTTCACTGTATCTGTGTAGCGTAGCTTGCTGTTGTATGCTGCCTGATGGTAGTCTGCTTATGTGTGCAAACCATTTTATCTGTTGTCTCTTAATATATTCCAAGATTGAAGTGGTATTCCATCTGGTCATTCTCTTTTATAATATATTAAATGTCGTCTGCCAGCGAAAGTAGGCTTCGACACACCTCCCAACGTTATGCCTGTTAGCATGATAATTTGACATCGCTATCCTTTACTTGTGTGATTATATGCTATGTTTTTGGTAAATGACTTTTGTCCGAAACGTCGAAATGTATGTTTTTGTGTTTTTCTGTGTGTTCTCATGTGGTTTTTTTTCATTGGTTAGCGAAAACACAATTAACAGGTGAAATAAAACTCCAAGTGACATTAATCCAGGTGGCATAATAATCCAGGTGGCATAATACTCCAGGTGAAATAATACTCCAGGTAAAATAATACTCCAGGTGAGACAAGAATTTCAAGTGAGATACTATTCCATTTAGTTTGTCAATTTTTGCCAAATGGCATGATTGTAAAACTCTCTCAGGTTATAATAGATCTAACTTTTAATTTGTTTTTTCCTTTACATCGATGTCTTTCTCTGTCTAATTCTCCGTAAACTTTACCATCCAGTATCCCTTCCAGCAAAATAACACTGATGAAAATAGCAGTAAAATGTTATAGAAAGCTTTCAAGGGATACTTTCTTTAAAATAAATTTCCACATTTTTTTCTATTCATATATCAGGCAACCAAACTCCCGATAAAAACTACGGGAGTGAGTTTCAGTAACACAGATCAATATGTAGTATAAAAGATATGTAAAAGTGTTGCGAATTGTTTATTTTCGTTCGCGTTAATTTGTTGTGCAGACACGTTAGCTTTGCATAATGCCATGACTGGTCGTGCGTCTCTGGCCTGGTATCTCCGACTTCAGCACCTGTCCTTGTTGCACTGGATTGTGGTCCTGCTCGATGTAAAGGATGGCCCAGCCAGTCCTAGTTTCCAGCCTCTGGTGGCAAGACGAATCTCTTCAAGGAGTTAATCCCGATTTAATTTTTTTCTTTAAATGAATGCATTAAATTGGTAGCGTATCCTATTCAGGATGTAGCCATCAACCCAGCATTTGTTGGCTGTAGTGATTTTCTAGGTAATATAATTACGTTAAGTAGTTTGCCTTTGTTTTCTGAACGGTCCGAATGTACAATTGACTGTAGCGAGGGTCGAACTCGGTACCTTAGCTGTCACAGACGAGCTCTGTACCCCTACGCCACAGAGCAGGACGATGAATGTATATGTAAGTTTTAAAAACATAGACAAAACAAATTAACGTTTTGGTAATTACATCTTTGTCAGAAAAAAAATCAAAGACAAAACCATGGCAAATATTAAAATTACCAGCATCATTTGTTACAAGTATTAGTACAACATTTGTTACAAGTATTAGTACAACATTTGTTACAAGTATTAGTACAACATTTGTTACAAGTATTAGTACAACATTTGTTACAAGTATTAGTACAACATTTGTTACAAGTATTAGTACAACATTTGTTACAAGTATTAGTACAACATTTGTTACAAGTATTAGTACAACATTTGTTACAAGTATTAGTACAACATTTAGACTAAAAATAATAATTATCTCATACAAAACTTTAAATGTTGAAAATTATTATATCCACAGAAAAATTTAACTGATTGGAGTGGCATGGTCGGAGTGCTTATCCACAACAAAGCTGACATGGCTATTGGGGCATTGTCTATAACTCCAGAACGTTCAGTGGCTGTAGATTTTTCTGTGCCGTTTCTACAAACTGGCATAGCTATTATTGTAGCAATCAGAGACGGAGTCATTTCGCCGACTGCTTTTCTAGGTGAAGAATTATTGTGAAATTGTTGGAGAGATACACCGGGAATATTGAAAAATATCGATTTGTTAATTGTACGGAGATATTGGTATCAACTTATTGAGTATCCATTTATGCAAATTTTGCTTTAAAATCTTTGTTGTAGTATGACTAGTATTTGAGATATAGACTTTTAAAATAGGTAGGGAGTCAGGGATTTTTAGGCCATATAGCAAAAATGTTCAGTGTGTTTGAGAAAATCATAACTGGTGCTGAGAGATTGTTAAAGGCACAAAATAAGGTTACTGAGGCAACCCTAGATGTCAGAAGAGACAAGAGGAGGAGTTGGGCCTAGATAAAGCACAAGTTAAAGCTGAAGGGTGCCCATACCTTGCAGAGGGTTTTTAAGGTTAGGAATTATATTTGTATTGTTTAAATTTGTTTCCGTTATTTCGGAAATTATTGATATCATTGTTACTTTTACGCTCAGAATATTGTTCAAATATTACCCGATATTCATGAAATTGTGCATGCATATTTCTTACAATAGCTGCCTATAGCACATACTAAGAACAATGCTATCTATGTATATTGACTATTTTTGCAGACGTTCACATTTGGACATTTTTCACCGAAACATAGGTGAACTTTGAACTCGCCTGTAATAAAAATGTGAAAATATATTCTTAGTATGCGACGTAACTATTCGATTTGTATGCATGACTTTTTTAAATTATAACTCATTTGTACTTAATATCTTTTCAATAAATTTACACAACTGACCGTAACATTTTGGGTCAAATGGCATGAGCCCATGGACCGCTGAATCAGCAACCACCCAACCAACCAGCCTTAACATTATGAACATGAACTTTTAACATTTTTCTTCAAGACCAAATAATTTCTATTTACTTTTATACAGACAGAAACATTTTACCTTATAATGATAGTGTATTCATTCAGGTATCTACTGTGAATGTTGCAGCCATGTAACGTTCAGGTATCTACTGTGAAATGGTGCAGCCATGTAACGTTCAGGTATCTACTGTGAATGTTGCAGCCATGTAAGGTTCAGGTATCTACTGTGAATGTTGCAGCCATGTAACGTTCAGGTATCTACTGTGAATGTTGCAGCCATGTAACGTTCAGGTATCTACTGTGAAATGTTGCAGCCATGTAACGTTCAGGTATCTACTGTGAAATGGTGCAGCCATGTAACGTTCAGGTATCTACTGTGAAATGGTGCAGCCATGTAACGTTCAGGTATCTACTGTGAATGTTGCAGCCATGTAACGTTGAATTGCCTTTGAATTTGAAGGCTAAGTGGCAGCCTTTGAATTATAATTTTTTTTTAACTGATAAAATCCTGCAGTTTTTTCTTAACAAAATTTGTGGGGAAGGGGATATTAGTAACATAATTAAACAACGAAATCCCTGTACTCTAGACACTTTGTTGACAAAATAGCGAGGAGGGGTTACCAAATATTGATGAATGTTGACGTAATTTAGTAATTTACGGACATCCCCTTATCTGGATAATGACCTTGTTGTCTGAACGTCGATTCTGTATATGTTTTTATTGGCTATCTCGATTGTAAATTGTGTGTGTTTTCTTATCATATGGCAGATACTTTTATACTTTATATTTCATACATGTTTTTATACCTGTTATGTATATTTTATGCTGTACGAACATTAGCATGTAGCAGTAATATTTTGTTCTGTGTCTGTATAGAACCATATGATTACCCGTCTTGGAGCCTGATTCTAGTATTCAGCGTCCATGCAACAGGAGCATCCATATTTATATTTGAATGGCTGAGTCCATATGGTTTGAATCAAGGTGCAACATCGGCCAGTGGTGAGTATATTTTGTTATGTGCAATTGAATTGCTTTCTGTCATCCTTTTTTTTAAAGTAGGGGTAACATTCTCTAGATCTGTATTTCATGTCCATAAGATTTGAACTCTCATCTTCGTGAAATTCTCTGATAAGAGAGACCCTCTACTGCTAGATGGGATAAAGCATAATTGTGCAGTGTCATTGGTTTCCATCTTACATTATGAAGACGTTATTTACTAGGGATTTACTGTTATGTGGTAGTCCACTGATAGTGATCATAGGGCGAGACTGGTGTGTGGTGGTCCACTGATAGTTATCATAGGGCGAGATTGGTGTGTGGTGGTCCACTGATAGTGATCATAGGGCGAGACTGGTGTGTGGTGGTCCACTGATAGTTATCATAGGGCGAGATTGGTGTGTGGTGGTCCACTGATAGTGATCACTTGGCGAGACTGGTGTGTGGTGGTCCACTGATAGTGATCATTTAGCGAAACCGTTACGTGGTGGTCCACTGATAGTGATCATTTGGTGAGACCGTTACGTAGTAGTCCACTGATAGTGATTATATGGCGAAACTGTTGCGTGGTGAATTATGGTAGTTCACTGATAGTGGTCATAGAAAGAGAATCGGGTAGGTATTGAACTTTGTCGTGCAGACATTTAACGTGTAGACGAGTTTCATGATTCCATGGGTGCTGGTATTTCTCTCAGTCTGGTATCCTTGACTTCAGTACCTGTGCTTGCTTGGACGATCCTGACTCCTGCTCGATACAGGAGATGGTCCGACCAATCTTAGTTTCCAGCCTCTGTTGGCTGGACATTTCAAGGAATTGGCTTCGATTATAGTGATAAGGATGATGATGAAGTAATCAATTTACCTGTGAGCAGGTAAATCTTAAAAGTACATAGCTTTTTTGACAAAAGTATAGGTCCTCATCAGTTGAGTAACCGAGGTAACACTCAAACGCATAAAATTTAATGATTCAAATGATAATGTTTACTGTTTCAAATGATAAAGTTTTCTGTTTCAAATGATAAAGTTTACTGTTTCAAATGATAAAGTTTACTGTTTCAAATGATAAAGTTTACTGTTTCAAATGATAAAGTTTACTGTTTCAAATGATAAAGTTTACTGTTTCAAATGATAAAGTTTACTGTTTCAAATGCATTGTTGTGTTAAGAGGGTTTATGGATGCACGTTTAGTCATCTAGGGGAAGCATAAATTCCAATGTGATAGTATCCCAGAATCATCACGTCCTTCCAGGAGTACAGCATACTACGTCTGGATAAGCTAGTTCATCATTCTTCGATCAAATCTGTTGACCCTTCTGTAGTTATGGTACACGTAGTACTCCCAGCCACTTGGGAGTCTGTCAAAAAAGAATAGATGCAATTTTCACAGTGGCATGCATCTCTGAATTATCCATGGAGACCATATCGTAGAAGAAATACGTAAGAAATTGCGGCAAGATATGCAGTGACATGCGGCAAGACATGCAGTGACATGTGACAAGACATGCAGTGACATGACTATTTCATAGGTGACATGTTGTCAGCACATCCCCCAACTTTCCTAAGTCGCTTTCTACGATATTTTTGGAGAGAACACAGTGGCTCTATTCTGTGCAACCTAAACTAGCAGCTAGAAGTCCCGTTACCAAACGGAAGACTGGTTGTCCACTGATGGACTACTTGTGATAACTTTAATTTTTCTTCACAACGAAATGATGGTATGTTTAACTATCATTTACACTGATTCTACTTCTTCTTCTAGGAAAACAGACTTAAATCCATTCGATCTGTGATGACTTTTGTTTATTTCATCACAGTTCACAAGTTCTCACTATTTCGGTCATTCTGGTTGATCTGGGCTATGTTGTTTGGAGCTAGTGTGTCTACAGACCAGCCAAAAGGAATCGCAAGTCGATTCCTCGCCAACATATGGGCCCTATTTGCTGTAGTCTTTTGTGCTTCTTACACTGCAAACCTGGCGGCTTTTATGATTACCAAGGATGATTTTTATGATCTAAGCGGTATTCAGGATTGGAGGGTAAGTTATATAAATGTTGCATAGGTATAACAGCTAAAGTTATATAAATGTTGCATAGGTATAACAGCTAAAGTTATATAAATGTTGCATAGGTATAACAGCTAAAGTTATATAAATGTTGCATAGGTATAACAGCTAAAGTTATATAAATGTTGCATAGGTATAACAGCTAAAGTTATATACACTGTAAACACTTCCCAGCAATATAATGCCATTTAATGGCATTAGGCCAAAGGGCATGAGCCCATGGACCGCTGGATCAGCAACTAACCAACCAACCATACACTGTAAACAGCTATTATCCCCGATCAACTGCATGATTGTGTCTGTCGTTATGACGTGTCCTCTACGGCTGTTGTCCTCACTTCCACTCTGTAAGACTCTTAAGTTCTGTGCACGTTGTCCAGCCTCTTCCAGTGTTATGTTCAGAAGGTCTTTGATTTTCTGTATACATCGTAGTCTTGGTTTGCCATTTGTTCTCATTCCTATAACTTTTCCCTCCATTATTAATATTTCTAAACGATTGTGTCTTTTTATGTCCAAAATAAAGTTAGATTGCATTATTTTATAAAGTTGATGAGAAAATCTTCTTTTGTGTTCATGAGTATTCGGACGCCTCCATTAGTTTGTATTTCTGTTTATTTTATTTTACGACCTATACATAAAATTTTAAATGCTGATATTTATTTTCCATTGGGGATGCCAATTTGGTCATAAATCATAAGTCACATAAAGATAAAAATAAACATTACCTGATATAATCGAAATAGACTCCATCTTTGGTTGAAATAGTTGTGCCTCAGCAAATGGGTGCTATAACCTCTTATTTAATAAACAAATACACAAACAACAATTACCAAATATTGAATGAAATAATAATTGGAACACACAGAATTAGAACAAATTTTATCAAATCAATGAATTGTTCTACAAATTGTATCTAATCACAAATCAATGAATTATTCTAAAAATTGTATCTAATCACAAATCAATGAATTGTTCTACAAAGTGCATCTGCTCAAAAATCAATGAATTGTTCTACAGTTGAAAAATCCTCACCATCGCCATCCACCTTTCAAATTTGCAACAATAGCCGACTCCTCAACAGACTTGAACATAGAGAAAAACTACAAGGAAATCCATCGATACATGAAGTCAGAGCCACAGACAGATGTCAAGGATGCCATCCGGAACCTGAAACTTGGGTACGTGCATTTCTAGAATATCCTGACATATGATCATTTAGCTTTACGCCTGTTCATTTAGTCTTACATCTATTTATTTAGTTTTACACCTGTTAATTTAGTTTTACACCTTGTCATTTAGTTTTACACCTGATCATTTAGGCTTGTATCTGTTCAGTTATCTGGGGAAAAACCCACCAAAAACAGATAACTGTGGAATAACATAACCGCCTACGCTATTTGGCATTGCACTTAATAAATGTATGTTTTTTCATGTTTGTAAAAATGATTGTATTATTTAGTGTGACCAATGTTTTATCATGTTTGTAGAAATGATTGTATTATTTAGTGTGACCTATGTTTTATTATGTTTGAAGAAATGATTGTATTATTTATTGTGACCCATGTTTTATCATGTTTGTAGAAATGATTGTATTATTTAGTGTTATTGAATTATGTTCCCTATAGAAAATTCGTAGAATTCGTTTGTAACATTTGTACTCGAAAGCCTGTAATCTTCTCTCCATGTCCGCAGCGAGTGTCCAACTCTCACAACCATACAACACAACAGAAAGCACCAGCGACTTACACAGTTTGATTTTCACTCCAACACTGATGTTGCTTTTCCAAATCACAGTTAGCCTGGACAAGGACGCTATAGCCATTTCCAGTCTTATTTTTAGTTCTGCCTTGCATTTTCTTCTTCTTCTCCTTCTTCTTCTTCTTCTTCTTCTTCTTCTTCAGTGTTCGCTCTCATATAACCACAACAAATATTTCGTGTGATTTCCGCCGGGGAGCGTGATGTACGTTGTGCTGAAAGTTCCACAGTAGAACTGTGATTATTTGCACCCCGGTTGGCCACTTGTGGTCAGGACGTCCGAGGTCCAGCACATCCGTTTTCGACATTCCTTTATTTTGGGTTTGGTCCCTTAGTCCGTGACAGCCTGTCTATCTGTCGCCGGGCACGCTGGTGTGTAGTGCCTCTTCGCCAAGACGCCTGTCGAGCGCGTCTATCTTTCACGAGGTGCTCCACCGTCCATGAATCCATCTCGTGCAATTGGACAAACTCTGCCTGTTCCCATTGGGTACTGAACCGTTTCTCATCCACGAGCCTGGTTCCGTATGAGGAAGAACTCGCCACAAGAGTTGGACCCTGGCTCGTTCGCCCTCCTACCAGAGGCGTCATTCATAGACATCGTTAGCCCCTCGCACAAGTTTGAGTCTCACACCACGCGTTTGAGAGCAAGGCGTTCTCGAACTGAGCGACATTGTCCCAATAGCGCCTGAGCCCATCAGGTACTGAACCCTTTCTCTCTGCAAGTGTATTTCCGATATAGAAAAATTTGACAGAAGAGTTAGGCCAGGACTGCCATCTTTGTCCCTTTCTTGCCTAAGCCCATCGGGTTCGGAACCCTTTCTCTTCGCGATCATATTTTCGGTATAGGAAGGCTCGACATTAGAGTTGGTTTAGGTCTTCTTGATTTTCCGAACGCCCACGATTGGGTCTAGGTCTCTGCCTATAAGGATCACAGTTAACTAGAAGCTCGTCACGAGCTAACAGAGCTTATAGTTACCCTTTCCTAGAAACTTTTCACTTTTCATTTTTAGTTCGCGCTGCCCTCTGGCGCTGTTCTGCCCTTTCATTATGTCATTGTACTCGTTATGACATATATTTGTTTCTTTCCATGCATCCTCCTTTACGTGCCTTTTACATTGACCACCCCTCCAATGTTCTGACTGGACTAACAGGCGTCACTGTATGTCGACAGTGTCGCTGTATGTGGTGATGCAAATGGTGTCGGAGATATTGTCTGTCTCTTTTGCAGTCAAATCTCTTTCCATCTGCTTCCTCCACATTCTCGGACACGATTCCCAAATTATTTGGCCAGAATCAGCTTGAGCTGCTGTTTTCTGTTACCAGGGTGCACCGCGAGGAGGTACATTTGGGATCTTGGTTATCTGCTAACCCTGGATCCGCCTAGAGCAACGCGTTCCCTTTGCACTCCGTGCATTTTCTATCCCTGCATATGCTAGATCCGAGGTATTTGAAGGTATTCACTTCAAGTTTATATCCATTCATCATGATGTTGGTATGTTCTTCTACGTCTCTGAAAGAGAAATTGCTCTTTTCTGTGTTGATTTCCATTTCTAGAAGAGAATAAATGTGTTAGAAAACACGTGTTACACATGAATATTGCGTGTCAATTATACAGAACACAAAACCAACATAAACGTGAGAAGCAAAATAGATACTCTTCAGACCAACAAGAACATCTCATGGCAGTGATGAGGCGCCGTATATATTTGTGGTATAGTCATGTGATGAGGCACAATTCTATTATCAAGAATATCTTACAGGGAATGGTTGAGGGTGGATAAAGAAGAGTAGATCTGAGGAAAGTATGGATTGACAATATTAAATACTTGCAAGAATTGAGATTATCCACACTCAAACAAAAACTGTAATAGAGAGACATAGTGAACTTTTTGTGTTGATGTTTCCAGAGTGACACCCCTACGACGTGGAAGGGTTATCTGTTTAATGAAATAATGAATGAATTACATTTGTATCACGTACCGATTCATGTGTAAGATTCTCATATGTAAGTTTCTCATGTGTAAGTTTCTCATGTGTAAGATTCTTATGTGTAAGATTCTCATGTGTAAGATTCTCATATGTAAGATTCTCATATGTAAGATTATCATCTGTAAGCTCATGTGTAAGATTCTCATGTGTAAGATTCTCATATGTAAGATTCTCATATGTAAGATTCTCATATGTAAGATTATCATCTGTAAGCTCATCATATGTAAGATTCTCATGTGTAAGTTTCTCATGTGTAAGATTCTCATGTGTAAGATTCTCATGTGTAAGATTCTCATGTGTAAGATTCTCATGTGTAAGATTCTCATGTGTAAGATTCTCATGTGTAAGATTCTCATGTGTAAGATTCTCATCTGTAAGCTCATCATATGTAAGATTCTCATGTGTAAGTTTCTCATGTGTAAGATTCTCATGTGTAAGATTCTCATGTGTAAGATTCTCATGTGTAAGTTTCTCATGTGTAAGATTCTCATGTAAGATACTCATGTGTAAGATACACAACACGACCATATACTATGCCATTTGTTTGATGAAACAGACACATCCAAGCTTTTATCTATGACTCGACCACACTTGAGTATGAAGTTGGTAAAGATGACTTCTGCAAACTAAAAACTGTGGGAAAGAGGATTGCTGAGACCGGTTATGGTATTGCATTTCCTAAAAGATCTCAATGGGTGCAGGAAGTCAATAAAGCGCTGCTACGTTTGCAAGAGAATGGTAAGTATTTGTCGACAAGGATGCAGTTGCTAGGGTAGTCATGTGTATAAATATGAGTGAGTGCTTATCTTCAAGAGAACGGTAAATCGGGGGGGGGGGGGGGGTGCTTATCTGAAAGAGAAAGGTAAATACTTGTTTGGGAAAATTTGGTAGGTACCTGATTTTACAAAGCATACCTTCCTTTTACAACCAGCATTTATTCTCAAACTCCCGTATAGCAGGACAATTTGGTAGCATATCATATTCAGGACGTGACTATCAACCCAGCATTTTTTGGCATTAGTGATTTTTTAGGCAATATAAATACGTTCAGTAGTTAGCCTGTGCTTTCTGAACGGTCCGGATACACAATTGCCTGTGGCGGGGATCTAACTCGGTACGTTGGCCGTCACAGACGGGTCCTGTACCACTTCACCACAGCTCCGGACAAGCAGAACAATGACACTACTAAATTTCCAACAGGGTGTAGACCAGAGAATGGAAATGCGTTGTTTCACTATTTTATTTGCGACAATGGACCGAAACATCATCTTCGGCGGTAATAAAACATATAATTACTAACATATCCTAGCCATTCTTCTTCTGTGTATGTCCTCAAACTCCTGCTGGTAAGCAGGGTGTAGACTAAAAAACAAAACGTTGTGTGTCAAGAGTTTACAGCTTGACTGACACATCTACATCTTTGACATGACTCATCATACTGTAGCATACCTTATGAGTCACTTACACCTACGAGTCAAACTCCACCACCAAACCTCCTTAGTTTCTTCTTACTATATACATTTAATTGTTTCCCTTTTACCACGACAATACACTGGTGTAACTACCGAACTTTAACAAATGTATACCTACGTATGTAGATAATGGGTTAGGGGATGGAAGGATACTACAATGGAAAAATTAGGGACGGGAGTAATGCTGAAAAAATAAGGACTAGAAACTCGCTGAAATTATAAGGACTAGAAACTCGCTGGAAAAATAAGGACTAGAAACTCGCTGAAATTATAAGAACTAGAAACTCGCTGGAAAAATAAGGACTAGAAACTCGCTGGAAAAATAAGGACTAGAAACTCCTGGAAAAATAAGGACTAGAAACTCGCTGGAAGAAGAAGGACTATTCTATATACTACTCGCTGGAAATATAAGGACTAGAAACTCGCTGGAAAAAAAGGACTGGAAACTGCTGGAAAATAAAGACGAAACTCGCTGGAAAAAAAGGGAATATATACTAATTAGAAAGGACAAACTGAAGAATTCATAGACTTTAGACAAACTGGAAAGTTGTATTTAATTGTTATTTACCTGTAAACATACTGAATTATATAATTTTTTCTAATAGTTTGAAAATGATCTTAGAGTCTATGGTCTTGATTATCTTCGTTCTTCTACAGGTGATATTGAGAGACTTCAAAAGTTTTGGTTGGCAGGAGCGTGCCACAAAAAGAAGGAGCAAGGAATCTCCTGTCACACATTAGGAATTTTAAACTTCACGTCAGCTTTTATCTTGTTGGGTGCTGGGGTCATACTTGGAATAATACTTCTAATACTAGAACATTTGTATTTTCGATTTGGGCGTAAGTCTCTGAAAAAATGGGACAAGCACGGATGTTGTTCATTGGTCAGTCTGGTAAGTAAAGACAATCTTGGGTTCTGTTATTCCTTAGGAATTTATCCTATTAGTCACGTGTCTCATCGCCTGTGGGATCGGAGTCACTTTTCAATGGATAATGTCTTATGTTGGAGTGCCTGGAAATAATGGATAATGTCTTATGTTGGAGTGCCTGGAAATAATGGATAATGTCTTATGTTGGAGTGCCTGGAAATAATGGATAATGTCTTATGTTGGAGTGCATGGAAATAATGGATAATGTCTTATGTTGGAGGTGCCTGGAAATAATGGATAATGTCGTATGTTGGAGTGCCTGGAAATAATGGATAATGTCTTATGTTGGAGTGCCTGGAAATAATGGATAATGTCTTATGTTGGAGGTGCCTGGAAATAATGGATAATGTCTTATGTTGGAGTGCATGGAAATAATGGATAATGTCTTATGTTGGAGGTGCCTGGAAATAATGGATAATGTCTTATGTTGGAGGTGCCTGGAAATAATGGATAATGTCTTATGTTGGAGGTGCCTGGAAATAATGGATAATGTCTTATGTTGGAGGTGCCTGGAAATAATGGATAATGTCTTATGTTGGAGTGCATGGAAATAATGGATAATGTCTTATGTTGGAGGTGCCTGGAAATAATGGATAATGTCTTATGTTGGAGTGCCTGGAAATAATGGATAATGTCTTATGTTGGTGTGCCTGGAAATAATGGATAATGTCTTATGTTGGAGTGCCTGGAAATAATGGACAATGTCTTATGTTGGTGTGCCTGGAAATAATGGACAATGTCTTATGTTGGAGGTGCCTGGAAATAATGGATAATGTCTTATGTTGGTGTGCCTGGAAATAATGGACAATGTCTTATGTTGGTGTGCCTGGAAATAATGGATAATGTCTTATGTTGGTGTGCCTGGAAATAATGGATAATGTCTTATGTTGGTGTGCCTGGAAATAATGGACAATGTCTTATGTTGGAGGTGCCTGGAAATAATGGATAATGTCTTATGTTGGAGGTGCCTGGAAATAATGGATAATGTCTTATGTTGGAGGTGCCTGGAAATAATAGATAATGTCTTATGTTGGAGGTGCCTGGAAATAATGGATAATGTCTTATGTTGGATGTGCCTGGAAATAAAACGGCTGATAAATTATCGAAGAAATGAGCATCTGTCCCACCGTTTTCACCATGCACCTACTGACATGCTAACATATCTTGAATAATAACTACAGACAAGAATATGTAAATTGGTCACCTCAAAGACGGACAGTGCCCCTCTTCAAACTCTGGCAGAAGCCCTATCAAATAGACCCACTAAAACAATATAGGAGAGCAAACCTGAGTCTGATATTCCAACTGAGAACAGTCTTGCTCCCCTCAGACTAGAATAAATCCATTAAATCAACTGATACAAGACGTTCTAACACCAGAAAAAGCTAGGCTGCTTGCACAAAACTGAGGGGCTTACAAAGTGGCAGTGAAAACAACGTTCTATAAAGAACACGTCACAGCAGATAAATAGATACACATCTACATTACACCATAGATATCTACATTACAACTATACATATCTACATTATACTATAACATCTACATTACAACTATACATATCTACATTATACTATAACATCTACATTAGAAATATACACATCTACATTACAACTATATACAACTACATTACAACTGAAGAGAACCTATTCTTTTGTCCGAACAGATCGATTATAAGTCTTCTTCTTATTATTATTATTATTATTATTATTATTATTATTATTATTATTATATAAAGGTGATCTAAGAATAGTGAAAATGTTTACATGTCATGCATGCTGTAAGAAGTGAATAAGGAGGCTTTGGGAATTTTCTAATTCCATACAGGGTTAAAGTGACTCAGAGGCCATGATAAAGTAGGATCTATCAGATCAATGCGGTCAACCATAGTACAGCATATTTCATTCTCCAGAATACATCCTGATAATCTGCAGGAACTTGACAACACAGGCAAAGTGAACAATAATGAACACCTTTAGTGCATCAAACAACTACATCAAACAACTACATCAAACAACTGCATCAAACAACCACAACACACAACTACATCAAACAACTACATCAAACAACTACATCAAACAATTACATCAAACAACTACATCAAACAACTACATCAAACAACTACATCAAACAATTACATCAAACAACTACAACAAACAACTACATCAAACAATTACATCAAACAACTACAACAAACAACTACATCAAACAACTGCATCAAATAACCACAACACACAACTACATCAAACAACTACATCAAACAACTACATCAAACAATTACATCAAACAACTACATCAAACAACTACATCAAACAATTACATCAAACAACTACAACAAACAATTACATCAAACAATTACATCAAACAACTACATCAAACAATTACATCAAACAATTACATCAAACAACTACATCAAACAACTACATCAAACAACTGATCTCGATTGGTATCTATGTTATAGGGTCTGTGCTTGTAGTCTATACTATAGGGCCTATGATTGTTATCTATGTTATAGGGCCTATGATTGTTATCTATGTTATAGGGCCTATGATTGTTATCTATGTTATAGGGCCTATGGAAAATCCTAAAAGTCTCTATCAAAGGTTACACTACTTGTACATTGATTTTTACCTGCTGAATATCCACTCCACAGAGCATGGGGCAATCTTTAACATTTGAGCAGTCAGTCAGGGAAGCAATAGATTATCACAAACATCACAAATGTAAGGACCCACTGTGTGAAACACAGCTCTGGAAGATTAAATACGAGCTGGACATAGCCCTTCTTAAGATTTCTCAACTGAGGAAACAAATTGCGTAAGTCATTCAATATTCAAGTAGAAAGGGATACGTTTAGTGAGTGGCTTGCAATCATTCGTATCTTAACTAAACATCATAAGTGAGACTGGTTTAATATCTGTCTGTCTGTCTGTCTGTCAGCCTGCCTTTCTACCTGCCTGCTTCTTTCTACCTACCTACATACCTGCCTCCCTCTACCTACCTTCCTGCCTACTTATCTATCTATATATCTATCTATCTATCTATATATCTATCTATCTCTCGATATCCATCCATCTGTTGTCTTTTCCCTGCTTGTTCTGTAAGGCTTCACGTGATTGAATGACGAACAGTTATCGGTTACGGCACATTTGCTTGCTAGATATGCAGTACATATATTGTGACAGCGGTGACAACTTCTTCAAAATACTACATCAAACATATACCTCTGCTTATATATATCATCTTGGTCTTCCTCTGCATTTTGTTATTTCAATTTTCATGTTGTATGCTATTGTCGCTGACCAATAAGGATTCATTTTCATTAGGTGTCAGAACCATTTCAGTCTCTGTTTTGCAATATATTTCACCACAGACGTTGTTCCAACAGTTCTTGTAATCTCTTCATTAATCACGTGATCTCTTCTTGTTCTGTTTGCTGCTTTTCTTAGACATTTCATTTCACACTTAGTAAGTTTTCTCACTTGTTCTTTAGCGCGCTCTACGCACTGAGAGCCCCCGTCCCAGAGACATCCAAGGGGGTGGGGGTTGGCTCTCAGTGCACAGAGCACAGATCAATGAATCTGGCAGCAGTCTTAGTGACCATAAATGGGTTTTTATCGATATTTCGTTGCGTTAAATAATGTAGGTATTTGTTTCGTTATAAATGTACTGACTTCTCCCTGTATTTTATCTAACTAACTAAATATGAGTCCTTCCTTATATTTTCCCCCCAGATATTCAGCCTCAACTGAAGTTGCAAAATCAAAAGATATTTCTTTATTGCACAAGAATGACATGGATACATTATCTTACCAGAACGGCGTTTCCCAACGGCGAAGACAACAAGTTAGGGATATCATTCCTGACAGCATGGACACATTTGTAAATCAACCTCTTCTAGCGTTAGATAGAGACAAGACTGAAGGAGCTGATGATGATGTGCCACATGTAAATTTAACTTATCCGTTTGTACAACTGTCCCCAGGATCATCATTGTCAGTGACGGCAAATAAAACTTCAAGCTTAGACAGCAGTGTACAACCTCCGAACATTCCACATCATCATCATGAGAAACCTTGCACCAGTATAGATATGAAAAGTTATTCAAATAGACATTCAATGAATAGATCGATCTCAACTTCAGCAAACATACTTCCATCTGGTTGTGACAGTAAGACAGTGACAGGTCTCAATTCACATCCACCTTTTTTTACTTCAGAACAGGCAATATCACAAAATACATCTCCTTCAGAAGAAACTACTGCCACCTCATTATCATTTCAACCACCACCATACATGAATTATACTCAATCGCCACCTCAATATCCACATCAATATCCTCAAGATGTAGATCCGCATTCTGACCCAAATACAAGTCATCATCTACAATCCGTAAAAGACATTACACTTGTTGTAGATGTTCCTGATTCTCTATCACCATTCCAGCTTAGTAAAGAATCAAGGAAATATTTCAAACCTCCATGTAACATCACCACATTTGTAAATAAAAGTCCACCTTTTGTTACATCCCAAAATACTCACAGTTCAGAAATGGAGCTTACCTCAAGTCCTGATACATCAAGATTGTTTGATGTTCCTCACATTTCTACACCATCCGTTGACTATGATGGCAGCCATTTTAACACTACTCAGAGTAATTTCCCCATTTCTTCTAGAAAGCTTCCGAGACACTCTGGAGATTGGAGCGGCATGAAAACAGTATCAAACCTTCTTTCTCCTTCCAGAAGAGATGATGTCACTGTCAGACAATCCAGAGACAAAATTAGCAATATTTATGTTAATGTAGATGACATTATTGGTAAAGAAACATCATTCTAATGGTATAGTCTCTCGAAGATGTATACTACTTTCTAGTGATAGGCCTATCGGCTAAAACAAGCCTTAGCTGGAGCACCTAGCCCATAATTAATTGGAGCACTGACGCAGTATAAAATGTGTATTAAAAATAACTTATACAAGTAAATTCAAGTAGGAAGCATGAGGATAAATGAAAATAATTCTTACAGCTGACGGGAATTGAACCAGGTCTGTTCTAGCAGCACCGAATCGCTTTGCAACACAAGTAAACCCCGGGGATGTGGTTGGTCACGTACGGAAAACCTGTTTACTTGTGTTGCAAAGCGATTCGGTGCTGCTAGAACAGACCTGGTTCAATTCCCGTCAGCTGTAAGAATTATTAAAAATAAAAGAGATTGCGCCTAGTATGATACTTGACAAAAATGTACACAATTTTTACAGCAATGATCTAGTCTGATACTTGACAAAAATGTACACAATTGTTACAGAAAAAATCTTTTCTGATACTTTACTGAGATTTACGCAATTGTTACAGCAATAATCTAGTAGTACATTCTAAAACTCCTGCATAAAGTAGTCTGGGGAAGGTAGTAGATTCTCAAACTACAACATAATGTAGTCTGGGGAAGGTAGTAGATTCTCAAACTACAACATAATGTAGTCTGGGGATAGTAGATTCACAAACTCCAGCATAATGTAGTCTGGGGATAGTAGATTCACAAACTCCAGCATAATGTAGTCTGGGGATAGTACATTCTCAAACTACAGCATAATGTAGTCTGGGGATAGTAGATTCTCAAACTACAGCATATTGTAGTCTGGGGAAGGTAGTAGATTCTCAAACTCCAGCATATTGTAGTCTGGGGAAGATAGTAGATTCTCAAACTACAGCATATTGTAGTCTGGGGAAGATAGTAGATTCTCAAACTCCAGCATATTGTAGTCTGGGGAAGATAGTAGATTCTCAAACTCCAGCATATTGTAGTCAGGGGAAGATAGTAGATTCTCAAACTCCAGCATATTGTAGTCTGGGGAAGATAGTAGATTCTCAAACTCCAGCATAATGTAGTCTGGGGAAGATAGTAGATTCTCAAACTCCAGCATATTGTAGTCTGGGGAAGATAGTAGATTCTCAAACTCCAGCATATTGTAGTCTGGGGAAGATAGTAGATTCTCAAACTCCAGCATATTGTAGTCTGGGGAAGATAGTAGATTCTCAAACTCCAGCATAATGTAGTCTGGGGAAGATAGTAGATTCTCAAACTACAGCATAATGTAGTCTGGGGAAGATAGTAGATTCTCAAACTACAGCATAATGTAGTCTGGGGAAGATAGTAGATTCTCAAACTCCAGCATATTGTAGTCTGGGGAAGATAGTAGATTCTCAAACTCCAGCATAATGTAGTCTGGGGAAGATAGTAGATTCTCAAACTACAGCATACTGTAGTCTGGGGAAGATAGTAGATTCAAAAACTACAGCATATTGTAGTCTGGGGAAGATAGTAGATTCTCAAACTACAGCATAATGTAGTCTGGGGAAAATAGTAGATTCTCAAACTACAGCATATTGTAGTCTGGGGAAGATAGTAGATTCTCAAACTACAGCATATTGTAGTCTGGGGAAGATAGTAGATTCTCAAACTACAACATAATGAAGTCTGGGGAAGATAGTAGATTCTCAAACTACAGCATATTGTAGTCTGGGGAAGATAGTAGATTCTCAAACTACAGCATAATGTAGTCTGGGGAAGATAGTAGATTCTCAAACTACAGCATAATGTAGTCTGGGGAAGATAGTAGATTCTCAAACTACAGCATAATGTAGTCTGGGGAAGATAGTAGATTCTCAAACTACAGCATATTGTAGTCTGGGGAAGATAGTAGATTCTCAAACTACAGCATAATGTAGTCTGGGGAAGATAGTAGATTCTCAAACTACAGCATATTGTAGTCTGGGGAAGATAGTAGATTCTCAAACTACAGCATATTGTAGTCTGGAGAAGATAGTAGATTCTCAAACTACAACATAATGTAGTCTGGGGAAGATAGTAGATTCTCAAACTACAGCATATTGTAGTCTGGGGAAGATAGTAGATTCTCAAACTACAGCATATTGTAGTCTGGGGAAGATAGTAGATTCTCAAACTACAGCATATTGTAGTCTGGGGAAGATAGTAGATTCTCAAACTACAGCATAATGTAGTCTGGGGAAGATAGTAGATTCTCAAACTACAGCATATTGTAGTCTGGGGAAGATAGTAGATTCTCAAACTACAGCATATTGTAGTCTGGGGAAGATAGTAGATTCTCAAACTACAGCATATTGTAACCTGGGGAAGATAGTAGATTCTCAAACTACAGCATATTGTAGTCTGGGGAAGATAGTAGATTCTCAAACTACAGCATATTGTAGTCTGGGGAAGATAGTAGATTCTCAAACTACAACATAATGTAGTCTGGGGAAGATAGTAGATTCTCAAACTACAGCATATTGTAGTCTGGGGAAGATAGTAGATTCTCAAACTACAACATATTGTAGTCTGGGGAAGATAGTAGATTCTCAAACTACAACATAATGTAGTCTGGGGAAGATAGTACATTCAGTCATAGTTTACAGCTTACTGAGATGTCTACACCTCTCATGCCTGACACATCCGACTTTAGCATGGCTTCTGTGTGACTTTGACCCTATATGGGAGGGACAGGCAATTTTACTGCATAACCACATTAGTCGCCTCTTACAACATGCATGAAAAGTAAATAGTGTTGCTGTTCTTTGATCCCCTTTCGGACACTGGCAACACACACGCGAGTATCTAGTCTGAAACTTGACATAGAAGTACACAAAACTTCGAAAAGAATGGTTGTAGATTGAAACTTGACATAGAAGTACACAAAACTTCGAAAAGAATGGTTGTAGATTGAAACTTGACAAAGAAGTATACAAAACTTCGAACAGAATGGTTGTAGATTGAAACTTGACAAAGAAGTATACAAAACTTCGAACAGAATGGTTGTAGATTGAAACTTGACAAAGAAGTATACAAAACTTCGAACAGAATGGTTGTGGATTGAAACTTGACAAAGAAGTATACAAAACTTCGAACAGAATGGTTGTAGATTGAAACTTGAGTGAAATGTATATAAAACTTGTGGACAACACATGCAGTCATTAAACATCTTGTCTATAAACTACATTGTTGTTGTTGTTCTTTTGTTGTTGATATTATTACATGATCTTCTGCAGAAAGAAGTTCGCTTAGGACGTGGCTTAGATCGTTTTCTTCATTAGTGGTGGTAAAGTTATATATGCAATCGATATATGTGATGAATAACAAGGGAGATGGAACACATCCTTTTCGCATGCCAGAGTGTATGTGCAACTTATCTGAAAACACTACATTCGTTCTAACTGCACATTGACTGCCTGTGTAACTACTTCTACACAAGTTGATTAGATATTGTGGAACCCCATATTTTGATAGTATTTTCTAAAGTTGTTGTCTGTCTACTCTGTCGAAAACTTTTTCTTGGACGACAAACGCGATATACAATTCTTTGTTGTTTTCAACTGTTTTTTGTGGCAGTTGTCTGAGTGTAAAACTGGCATCGGTACAGCTTTCGTTCTTACGGAATCAGATTTGAGTGTTGCTAAGCTGTGGTTCTATGAATGCCTGTAATCGCATTCCTACAATTCTGTTGAAAAAATTCCATTTCGGCTTTGAAGTGAAATACCTCTGTAATTTGTATAATCTCTATTGGTGCCTTTTTCTTCCAGATAGGTATTATTACAGCGTTTTTCCTGTCTTCTTGTATTTCTTGTGTGTTCCATATATTACATATGCCCTATAAAAATACAGCGAGTATTCTTCGTAGACATGTCATTTCTGTTGTCACTATTTTTATTTTGTATTGTGCTGTCATTGTCCAGGTTTGGCACTGGTTGCATAGTGATGGAATAATAACAGTCTTATATAATGCAACTTTAGTGTCTATGTTTACATTTTTTTTCTTGAAAATACGTGCCATCTGTCCTAGGATCTAGTATGTTTTGTTGCATCTATTTTGTATCTCTTTACTGGTTTTCACTTCACTCGATATAATGCATCCTAAGTGAACTCATTTACCTGTTTACGGTGTTTATCATCGATGGAGATTGTGGTATTGCTTTCTTTCTTTGCTATTGTCATTATTTCGGTCTTTTCAATATTGATTTTCATGTTGAATTTTTGACATTTTTGACATCTTTTCAACTGACACCACTAATTAGAAATCAGCATAACAACTAAACAGCTAAACACACATTAAATAGTATTTTTAGATTGTACCAACGTTATGCTATCAATCTTACATATAGACCCTTTCCACAGCATAGGAAAGTAAGATTACAGCATGTGAGATAAGATGTTTGAGAAAGATTGTTGGCGTCACAAGAATGGGTACAATGCGAAACGATGGCAACAGAGAAATGTTAGGACCAACACCAGTCAATGACTACATCAAGATACAATACAACAAATCCGTTTTTTCACGGGTAGACCAAAAACAATCTGCAGTGGGCATCCAATGACCAAACTGTCGACAGGAGATTTACGGCAGGACTAGTGGCATATTAACCATCTAAGTACTCATAATCAAGGACATAACTCTAACTGAATTTCAAAAGGGATTGTAACAAATGGTCATCATCATCATGTGATGGAGGAACAGCAACATAACATCAGAATATTCGGGATGAAGGCAAGAGGAAGACCAAGGCGTAAATGGATCGACAATATCAGAAATATTCTACAATCCCATGGGAAAACAACAGCAACACATTTGGTAATAGAACATTGATCGGCTCCCCACGACAACTCATAGCACAACTGGCTGAGACAGGAAACGTAGATTTCGGCTCCCCCACGGCGCTTCACTGCACAACTGGCTGAGACAGGAAACGTAGATTTCGGCTCCCCCACGGCGCTTCACTGCACAACTGGCTGAGACAGGAAACGTAGATTTCGGCTCCCCCACGGCGCTTCACTGCACAACTGGCTGAGACAGGAAACGTAGATTTCGGCTCCCCCACGGCGCTTCACTGCACAACTGGCTGAGACAGGAAACGTAGATTTCGGCTCCCCCACGGCGCTTCACTGCACAACTGGCTGAGACAGGAAACGTAGATTTCGGCTCCCCCACGGCGCTTCACTGCACAACTGGCTGAGACAGGAAACGTAGATTTCGGCTCCCCCACGGCGCTTCACTGCACAACTGGCTGAGACAGGAAACGTAGATTTCGGCTCCCCCACGGCGCTTCACTGCACAACTGGCTGAGACAGGAAACGTAGATTTCGGCTCCCCCACGGCGCTTCACTGCACAACTGGCTGAGACAGGAAACGTAGATTTCGGCTCCCCCACGGCGCTTCACTGCACAACTGGCTGAGACAGGAAACGTAGATTTCGGCTCCCCCACGGCGCTTCACTGCACAACTGGCTGAGACAGGAAACGTAGATTTCGGCTCCCCCACGGCGCTTCACTGCACAACTGGCTGAGACAGGAAACGTAGATTTCGGCTCCCCCACGGCGCTTCACTGCACAACTGGCTGAGACAGGAAACGTAGATTTCGGCTCCCCCACGGCGCTTCACTGCACAACTGGCTGAGACAGGAAACGTAGATTTCGGCTCCCCCACGGCGCTTCACTGCACAACTGGCTGAGACAGGAAACGTAGATTTCGGCTCCCCCACGGCGCTTCACTGCACAACTGGCTGAGACAGGAAACGTAGATTTCGGCTCCCCCACGGCGCTTCACTGCACAACTGGCTGAGACAGGAAACGTAGATTTCGGCTCCCCCACGGCGCTTCACTGCACAACTGGCTGAGACAGGAAACGTAGATTTCGGCTCCCCCACGGCGCTTCACTGCACAACTGGCTGAGACAGGAAACGTAGATTTCGGCTCCCCCACGGCGCTTCACTGCACAACTGGCTGAGACAGGAAACGTAGATTTCGGCTCCCCCACGGCGCTTCACTGCACAACTGGCTGAGACAGGAAACGTAGATTTCGGCTCCCCCACGGCGCTTCACTGCACAACTGGCTGAGACAGGAAACGTAGATTTCGGCTCCCCCACGGCGCTTCACTGCACAACTGGCTGAACCAGGGAACGTATTCTTTGGTTCCTCACGACGCTTCACGAAACAAGTGGCTGAGACAGAACTCATTTCACATGGCACATATCAACAGTTAACTACATTTCCTGATTGAAGTTACATTACGCAACATGTCATCTGTGTGTTCATTATCTGTAGTTACATTACGCAACATGTCATCTGTGTGTTTATTATCTGTAGTTACATTACGCAACATGTCATCTGTGTGTTTATTATCTGTAGTTACATTACGCAACATGTCATCTGTGTGTTTATTATCTGTAGTTACATTACGCAACATGTCATCTGTGTGTTTATTATCTGTAGTTACATTACGCAACATGTCATCTGTGTGTTTATTATCTGTAGTTACATTACGCAACATGTCATCTGTGTGTTCATTATCTGTAGTTACATTACGCAACATGTCATCTGTGTGTTCATTATCTGTAGTTACATTACGCAACATGTCATCTGTGTGTTTATTATCTGTAGTTACATTACGCAACATGTCATCTGTGTGTTTATTATCTGTAGTTACATTACGCAACATGTCATCTGTGTGTTTATTATCTGTAGTTACATTACGCAAAATGTCATCTGTGTGTTTATTATCTGTAGTTACATTACGCAACATGTCATCTGTGTGTTTATTATCTGTAGTTACATTACGCAACATGTCATCTGTGTGTTCATTATCTGTAGTTACATTACGCAACATGTCATCTGTGTGTTCATTATCTGTAGTTACATTACGCAACATGTCATCTGTGTGTTTATTATCTGTAGTTACATTACGCAACATGTCATCTGTGTGTTTATTATCTGTAGTTACATTACGCAACATGTCATCTGTGTGTTCATTATCTGTAGTTACATTACGCAACATGTCATCTGTGTGTTCATTATCTGTAGTTACATTACGCAACATGTCATCTGTGTGTTTATTATCTGTAGTTACATTACGCAACATGTCATCTGTGTGTTTATTATCTGTAGTTACATTACGCAACATGTCATCTGTGTGTTTATTATCTGTAGTTACATTACGCAACATGTCATCTGTGTGTTTATTATCTGTAGTTACATTACGCAACATGTCATCTGTGTGTTCATTATCTGTAGTTACATTACGCAACATGTCATCTGTGTGTTCATTATCTGTAGTTACATTACGCAACATGTCATCTGTGTGTTTATTATCTGTAGTTACATTACGCAACATGTCATCTGTGTGTTTATTATCTGTAGAAATTGCTGAAGAAACTGATACACCGTGTAAAATCATATAATATAAAATAAAGTAGATTTTACGTCTGTGTATATGAGATACATTGCTGTTGTATATCTACTACAAAATGATACATCTAGTCTATATTAATACGCATAAGATTGTATCTGTGGGTCTCACCAGTGGCACACTAGACAAACCAGCCACGAAAATCATCAGAATTAGAATACAACAGAAAACCATAATAGATGACATGCTTTTATATGGAGGTTATCTTCTTATAGAAGCTTCATGGCATGTCATCAATACAATTATGCTTCTCATACTTTTATTTTGTTGTTGCATTGTGTTTTATGCTCTGTTATTTGTATATATGTTTTGTGTAACCAGAGATGTACTCCGCAGCACTGGGGAGGAAGAAACTGACATCATTGCTTTTTCCTATGAATAATGCCCATCATAGAGACACAGTCGCCCGTGTGTTGCCGGGGCCCGAAGGGGGAGCAAAGAATAGCAACACTGTTTACCTTCCACTCATGTCGTAAAAGGCGACTAAAGAGGTTATGGGATGGAGTTGGCTGTCCCATCCCATATAGGGTCAGTGACCCAAAGCCATGCTGAAGTCGGATGTGTCAGGCCGAAAGGCGCAGATATCGCAGCAATGATGTAAACCATGACACAACGCATTCCGTTCTCCGGACTACATCCTGCTAATCTGCAGGAGTTTAAGAACGAACGCATAAGAAGAAGAAGAAGAATAGAGGCACAGTGATTCAAGACGTGACAAACTTTTTTACTTCTCCTTTTGGCATGACACATCTAACTTTAGAATGGCACTGGATCATTTTGACTCTATATGGGATGAGGCAGCCAACTCCTCTATATAAAATCCTTAGTCGTTTCTTAAAACATACATAGAAGGCAAACAGTTTTGCTATTCTTTGCTCACTTCTCGATACTTTAAAAATAAACTAAAGGTGTGTAAATGTTTTTTTAACAATTTGTGTTGTATAGTACTTTTTGTAGGAACGAGTTGGCAGCACTTGCTTAAACACAACACATATTAAAAGATGGTTATTTTTGTGCATCAATCACTCAGGGAAATACGCTACTATTGTTCGTAAACAATTTCTCATAACATATATTAATAAAAGGAAAGTGTGAAAATCACAATATTGGTTTCATTAGTTATTATAACGATAAAGAATTCACTCAGATATCATGTAACCACATCTGCTGAAAGGCATAATTTCAATAGAAATGACTGGAATATACCAGTGTGGTATTAAAACATTTCCCAATACGCATGGTTTACTACACCGTATAATCATGTCTCTCAATTAGTTGTGTGGACTATTTGAAAATCATCCATCGGAAGTAACATTATTTGATCATTCCTGTGAGTTTACTTGGTCACCTTGTTTATACATTGTGTCGGCAGCCAATAGCAAATCAATGTCGAATAACGTAGTTTAGAAGGAATAGTCCACATGACTTGTATAACAAGTGGACATGACCCAGAGCAAATCACCACATGAAATGTTTCCAAACAAAATTCTAATAGTCATGACTGAAAGAAATTTCAAACATAAGTCATGTGTTTTGTTTTTGTGAAAAGAAATTGTTCTTGAATTAAACTCACAACAAAAAACATGACTCTCTTTGCAACTTGAAGTTTTAAGAAGATAAAAATTCAATTGCAATGCACAAAAATAAGATAAAAACTGAGACTGCATGGAAAAATAATTTTTGTGAAATATATTTTGAGACTCTGTCTAGAATAGAAGGGTTATAGAGAGTAGAAATGTCCATTTATTAACCAAGGGTCATAACCTCTCAAATAAGGGGATGTAATAAGTGTGAAATATATTAATATGTACACATTATTAATAAATCATCAAAACAAAAATATTTTGATCTAAACATGTGGTAATATCATTTAAATGAGCAACTCTAATTTATTTTGATAGATTTTATGTAAATATTCCCCGTCCTACTATTTATATAGACATTTTTTAAAACAATATTCGCGACATTCTTCCCTAATTGTTGACATGGTTAACACACTTGTGATACATATGCGAAGAGGTACAATGTATGAATTTCCATATGAGAACAAGTTCCTGCGGAACCTGACAGATTCAGGCTTGAATTTGTATCATATGGAAACAATTCTAGTCCGTTTCGTGGCACAGTACAGCATGGGATCAAGGCTGGTTCCTCCCCATATGACACGTGAAGAGCAACGTCACCGGGTTTAAGTTTTCGGACGTACGGAATGTAAACAGAATAAACGTGCTTAGCTGGAAGATGGCATTTCCAGAGTCTAAGTGGTTTCCGATCTATTAGGTGAAGCTTCAAACAAGGTAATGAAGTTTTGCTAATTGTACGAAACACACATAGGCACACACACAAATCGACGTTTCGACCGAAAGGTCTTTATCAAGGATCACAAACACATATCAATTTTTTTTTTAAAGTAGGGACAACTCAACTTGAGTTCACATGTAGTAAGTTGGTCAATCAACTTACTACATGCGACCAACTTACTACATGCGACCAACTTACTACATGCGACCAACTTACTACATGCGACCAACTTACTACATGTGACCAACTTACTACATGTGAACGCAAGTTGTGTCGTCCCTACTTGTTGTTTTTGATTTATATGTGTTTGTGATCCTTGATAAAGGCTTTTCGGTCGAAACGTCGATTTGTGTGTGTGCATATGTGTGTTTCGTACAATTAGCAAAACTGCATTACCTTGTTTGAAGCTTCACCTATTCAGTTTTGCGCAGTGAGTACATATTTCCGAGTTTCTGATCTATGGCGTCTGCATTTTCAAACCCCTCGCAAGAGGTGTTTTTCTGATGGAATAACGGAGGACATTGGAGAGCTGCGTAGAAAATGTTTCGCCCGACTTTTTTGTCATGCGATAACTCTGCAATTACTTGAATTTTAGCATCATTTGTATTACACGGTTACTTCCCTTACACTTAAACATATTTTAACGTTTAATAGTAAAATTATTTCATTTGGTTTCCGATACTGCTCTTCATTGGAAAAAATAAAATATGTTGTAAAAATGGTGATAATGGTTTTTATGGCTGAAGATTTTAATTATCTAATTATAATTTCGTTTAACACAAGAAAATGAATTCCTGAGGGAAAAAATTGTAGTTTGTGAGTATAAAAACTATTTTTGAGAGAACATTTACTTTCAACAATAACGCAAACTCACAATGGGGGCGGGGGGGGGGGGGGCTATAACATCCAGTTGTGTCAGCTGAGTTTTTAAAAAATTTAAACTAAAAATATTTTGATTGATAAACATATTGCTCACTAAAATAACGGCAATATACATTTATTCGTATGAATGGCTTGTAGCCCTATGTATATAAATCAGTCTAACATACTTATCGTTTCGTACAAGCGAGAGAAGTATAAGCATGCTTACGAGTTTGAATAAACACGCTTGGCGACACTATTTCGTAAGCACCAACCAAGTCGATTTTGAGGTGGAGTTGGTTGTCTCATATATGCCTCTAGATAAGGAGTATGGAGGGTTGTGGTGCTCAACTCCCCGCCCTTAGCAAATCGGAACATGATTTTTAGTACTAGGAACTTGATTAACAGGCGGGTAAAAAGCCATCTCCACCACACCCAACAGCTGTTTTCACAGAGGCCATCAAGAATAACTGATACACACGAAATAATTGTTTTAAGCTAATTCCCCTTCCATGTCCCCCTTGAGAACATATTTACGGCACTGGTCTCATTCCACATGATGTTAAATTGTCCCAGAAACTATGCTGAAAAAGGATGTGTCAGCAAAGCTGCATATCATGGCACAGCTGACTCTATTCTGTGGACTATATCCTGCTGATCTGCAGGAGCATGAGAATGGACGCAGAAAATGAAACACGAAGTTGAAAAGAAAGATGTGTGCACCAGAAGGCATCGAACTTGAACAGATGTGTGCGCCAGAAGGCATCGAACTTGAACAGATGTGTGCGCCAGAAGGCATCGAACTTATAGACGGATATCTTTTCTCTTTCTTCTTCAGCGTTCAAACTCCCGCTGGTGCTCTCTTGTAGCAGGGCCATGTGCCTATTAGATTTCCAGCAGAATGTAGTGGAAAAGCCAGTGGGGCCTTCACTAAACAAACAATCTAACGATGTGTGTGTTTGCTGTAACACAGGCACTAAACTTACTGAGATTTCAAGCATATTTCCGTTAAGACGATGCAGATGAGTGTGAAAATATTTTGACCTGTCCAGCCGTTGATGATGTATGTGCATGATTTTCTTTGTCTTGGTCTGCTTCTTCCAATTCCACTGTTCCCTGTGATGTCTGACAAGGAATCATCTAAGGAGACACTTACTTGTATTTTGTAAATGTCGTGTGATTGCATCTCATGTATACATCGTTATTATACGTTTTTCAGGTGTATTCTTTTATTTCTGGGTTTTTTTAGGGAGGGGGGAGTTACCGTGAGGACAAAATGAGACGACTGAACAGATCTAAGTCTGACCTATTAATTAGATTCGTAATCAAGGTCGGTACGTATTTTTATAAAGAAAGTGACATTTCCCCGTAAACATGTCAGAAGCATAACGTTACAACCGTCTATTAATTTAAGATGAGGTACCATCTTCACACCTAAAACACTAAACACCTTTGAAAATAATTGTCTTAGAAGGCTACTGAACATACGTTGGTCAGACTTAAAATCAAACACAGTTGTCAGACAAGAATCTAAACAAGAATATGTATCCACCTATATTAGTAAGCGGTCGTGGAATTACATCAGACACGCGCTACGAATGGATACCGAAAGACTCCCTGTGAAGCTTTGATGTGGTCATCAAAGGGCAAGAGAAAACTAGAAAGACCAAAAGAAACTTTGCGTAGAACTGTTACAAGAGAACGTTTCACCATCGGCATAAGAAACAATGAAGATCTAAAGCAAATTGCAATGAAACGAGAGACATGAAAATCTATGACATCCGCCCTATGTGTCTTTGGCCTTAGAGGAATAACTAACTATCTAACTAACCGTCTTCGCACGAAAGGTCAGTAACTTAAGGCCTACTTACGTCATGTTCCTCTCCCTACTATTATATCATACTATAAGGCCATATCCTGTCAGTAGCAGGGATACCACATTGGATGAAACAACATACCGAGTTCTCCAACGAATCCTATCAACAACGGTGCAGATGAGTGTCAAAATATTTTGACCAGTCCAGCCGTTGATGTTGTCTGTGCATGATTTTCTTTGTCTTCGTCTGCTTCTTCCAACTTCCACTATTCCCTGTCTGACAAGGAATCATATTAGGACATGTCCAAACCATGAATTCCGCAGATATGTTTTAATTGAGGAAGGGGTTTTACTAAGCACAATAATGTAAAAAAAAGGCATTCGCTAGTTTTTGTATGTAAATCCATCGTTTTGATGAGAAAGATGATGCATTTTCTGTATGAAAAAAAAACCTTTAAAGGAAAAGTTTTATTCACCTGTTGACTACATTTCTAGCAATAAACTTCATTTTATGATTTCATAAGGGTGAGAATGGCGGGGGGGGGTGAAGACCCCCTTCCCTTTATCAGCAGACCTGTAAACCATGCCAATATGTATATTTGTGTAAATAAACGGTGGGAGTTTGAGAACGAAAGTAAAAAAAACCCACAATATAGCTGGTTCTCAACTGTTTTTGTTGAAACAAATGCCTCCTTTTAAAATAATTGTTCTTTCATGGTACTCATAGTGCCTAAAAATATCGTTAACTTTTAACGTTTGTCGACATATCTATCATTTTAATATTTACCTTCTTACGTTCCACATAGACGGTCTGTATCCTCCACCCACCTTCTTCTTGGTCTTCTTCTGCCTTAGGCATATGCTGTTTCTATTTGTATCTTGTATGCTTTTATTGAGGCAAATCAAAAGACAGCATATCTAGTGGTTTTCACACACTTCCAGACTATCAACAGACAGCATGCACGAATGGCCACGACACACAGACATCACGGCTTTAAAGTCAGAGAATATTATGAGAGATTTATGTAAATACACATAGGGCCTAAATCAAAGAAACCACAGAAACAAGCTTACAAACAGCACACAAGAAGGCTATCTCTAAAGAATTCAAGGCAAATAAGGGCCACGTCGTATATATAGATAAATTCTTTTGCTGATGGTCAATAGGGATTAATTCTCATTAAGTGATGAATAATTTGAGTCTCTGTTTACTTTACAATATATTTAACCATAGACGTTGTTCCAACAGTTCTTGGAAGAAAATCTGCGTCGAGTTTTATACATAATTATTAATTATTAATGAGAAAATAATAATTCGAAAAAAACACCTCCCATGATGCTGCTTGTATGTACATATATTTTATCCATGACTTCCGGTTCCTAATAATGCAACCATTGGAGTATGTTTCTGCTACAAAATATCAACTGTAGACCAACCATGCTCACGTTTTCTTAAACCAGGGACGTTCATGCGAATTGTTTGTTTGCATCTGTAATGTACAACTAAAAGCTGTAGTTATTATGTCGGCAAAGAATATTATTATGGTTGATAACGATGACATTTTTGACGACAGCGAAGGAGAACTTGTGGATTGTCTGCTACCAGTTGCTTGTAATCAGGCGCGTCACATTGGCAAGATAGAGGGAGCCAATCTATGCTTGCAGTGTTGGCGTATGAAAGAGAGGGTAAGTTTATGTAAAATTGGAGAGATCTAAGAAGATACGATAGTGTGCTCGCTTTATGTGCGATCTGATAAAAATATTGCATTCTTTTGTTATTGTTTAATGTTTGTTAATGTTAATGTTAATGTTATTGTAGACATAGTTTCGTGTGATTCATAATGAAAAAGAGGTGACCTGCCTTACGTAATTTAAAAATGACTCACGATCGCTTACTTTAAAAACAAAAACGTAGAGACAGATACTTGGACACAATTTTAAAAATACTCGGCTCTATAATGATGTAATTTAATATTATATTATTAAAAATACTACAGCTAGATAACTTTGAAAATTGCAATTCAACTAACCCTATCAATATCATAATCATGTAAATATAATCATTTATATAATCATGTCACTCAATTAAGTTTCCATCCTGAAAAAAGAATTTTGCATCAAAATCATTTACACGAAACGTCGCAAGTTGCTTTTATTCTACACTGTGACCTTTGCTCTACTTTCGTGGTATGTCCTAACCTTTGGTGTGTGATTTGGCAAGCTTATGGTTAAGTACTTAAAGTACAGTTAGGATTAGAGTAATTAGACATAATATTTCTAATGTGTGCGCTCACCTCACTCCATGTGTAGCACGCAGAAATAATGAACGCTCAGCACAAATCATTGGAAAATTATTTTTAATATGTACATTGGAAAAGAAACAGATTATGCATAAGTTCATCTGTGTCTAGAGTTGAACTCATTGATTGTCGGGATGTGACGTGACGGCAGCCATTAATTTTTTTGCTGTTACACTGAAATCCATGACGTCTGCTGTTAAAAAGGTAAAGTATGCTATTTATAGCACAGTGAGGAATCAAAAGCAACTTTTACCCTGTGTTCTATAGACTTTTAATAGAGCTGAACGGATCTTGGATCATATTTTCTGAATTCTCAATTATTTTCAATAAAATAAAATGCAAACTATGTCTAAACATTTTTGTGTTTGTGAAGACAACACTCATCTGTTGTCATTGCTGGAATTTTCAGATGCATGCATAACTATTTAATATTCCAAATGGCAGCCAATAAGCATAATTATAATAAACATAAATTGGCCACTAGTCTATTTCCTGACCATGCAAGTAGACAGTGACCACATTTTAATTAGATTTCCAGTGTCTCTGATACTATTTGGCATATAGAAGTGGACATTTTTGTGACATCAAGTCTTTTCTGTACACAGTTGGGCATCTATCTGACAAAAACAGCGGATATTGTTTGAGTAACTTGTATTTTAACACTAGGTATTGTCACTTATTGTGTATTTTCATTATCCATTTTTAATCTACTATTGCCTTCAACTTTATTTACTGTCTAAATGTTATATTAGCCATTTATACAGTTGTATACCAAGTATGAAGGACATATGAGCAGCACTGTCTCATCCAATGTTTTAAAAATGTTCACGATGTCCATACTGCATGTCCGCCATATTGTTTTTCACAGACATATTGGTTAACAAGAAATACAATTGCCATCTATTTAAAATATTAAATGCTCTGTGTGTTTATGTATTTACAAAATTGTTAATTTCTTTAAAAAACTAAGCCAACGCATATGAATGGGAGTTAGTTTGTTTGTTTGCCTGTTTACAAGCCTTACAAAAGGTTGTGTGTTGTCATGACAACTGTCCGACTTGGTTTGTGACTACACTACTGATGTGCTGCAATTGTGCACTCTTTGGACTATTGGTATTGCATTGCCTGCAAGTAGCAGCTTTGCTAGAACATGATCTATGCATAATAATACAAATTATATACACAATGGGATTTAGATGGGGGAAGGCATGACATGAGAAAGAAAAATATAAAAAATGCCTACTTTATTCTTACCATTCTAGGAACATTTCCCTAAACAAGCAGTTCACAAACTAAACACAAATCACATCACTGTGTACATGAATAATCCATGAAAGTTTTATCACATTTGTAGCACAAAAACCCTGTAGGATATTTTATTATAATTCACAAATATATTGAATAATTATTTTAATTATGCAAATTAGCTGCCATTTTGAATATTAATCTTTGGCTGCAAATGAAAATTATGTCAATGTGATCCGCAGATTCGTCTTGTCTTCCCGAACACAGAAATGTATAGTTTGCAACATATTTTATCATAAATAATAGAAATGTTTAATAATTAGGATATTCAATTCAATTTTAATTATGTAAATTAACAGCCATTTTTGAATATTAATTAGCTTTGATTGAATTTGAAAATTAGCAAAATGTACTCCCCAGATTCGTCTTTTCTTCCCGAACACAAAAATGTATAGTTTGTTCTATTTTTTATCATTAGTAACTCTGATATGTCATGAATTATTGGCTCGGCTACAAATCTTGGTCACAACTTTGTGCACTAATCAGCTTATATTTCCTTATATGTTCCATGTAAATTTTTTTGATGCAAAATTAATTCGAAAAAATTCATAACTTTTTTCAGAATTGACGTACAGACTTGGTTGATGTATCATTGAATTGCAATTTTCAAGGGCTATCTAACTGTGGTATTTATAATGCTGTAACCCCATTTTGAAAATTTTGTGCTAATGCCTACATAAATATATAATAACCTAAGTATAATAAAATACCACATAAACAGGCATAGGTAGCTTACATATTTTCATGTTTGCTAAGACAAGACATTTCTTTTGATTTCATTGCTGTTGAACATTCTTAATAGTTAGGCCTACATGAAATGATTAAAGAACTTAATTGAAGAACTCTTGTTTGGTGTACATTGAACTAAATCAATCCAGATATGAATGATGGTAATATGTTGATTTCCATTGTGAGTAGTGTCAATTGGATCAGCATTGATGTGCTAGGAACAATAATTGCATTGAGTGAAGGGAATGAATTAAACTCAGAATATTGCTGTTCAAATCTTACTTAGGATAATTTTTATTAGTCTAAAATAATATAAGTTTACTTTATTGAGATAATTTTGTTCAGCAGATCACTAACTTAGGACTATGTTTATGCAGTAGGCTAGCACACTATCAGGTTAATAATTCTGGTCTTAGATGAGCCTGGATGGAAACCTTTCACTGTTAATATAATATAAAAATATTAGCATAACCCGTCAGTCATGTGTTGCTACACTGCAGACATTAGCACAAATAATTCTCAGAACAACTCCTTCGTTTTATTCGAAGAAGTGTAGAAAAATCATACCCTGACCATTCTTTGATGTTATCAATCCAGAATTTTCTCTTTCTTTCACTCCTCCTTCCTCTCTCGTCTGTTCATTGCAGAATAATTATAGAAAGCATTTTATATCTTATTGTATGTCCAAACCAAACAATTTACGCCATTTCACACTTCCAAAAGTGGTTCTTGATAAACAGCAAGTTTGTTTATTTGCTGCCGGACAAATATGTTTGTTTTGCGTTCTATATAGCTAATTTCTAGCAAGCATCTGTAGTTTTTCAAAAGCCTGAATCCTTCTCTCTGTATCTGCATTGAGTGTCCAACTGTTTTCATGTCCGTACAAATACTCATTTGTGCTGATACTCCAGTGTAACGTTTTCATAGGCAGAATTTTACTCGGTGGTGCCCAAATCCTCTCCAAAACTTGGCTTATCTGCAAGGAGAAAACATTGTTATTCTACGCCATTTTGGCAGGAAGTCAAATAAACTATTTTACTGTTGTCAGTGTTTCTATAACTACAGGAGTATTGTGCCATATGTATGTGCTGAAGTTTTCGTTTGGGAGACAAAATGCGGATTAAGACATTGCCGGACAGGAGATATGCATGAACATGTTACTAGAGGAAGTTGGACAACTTTCCAGATCCTGCAGGGGTTTCAGGAGATTCTTAAGGGAGACTACGTTCTGGAAAGAATACGTCACATGACACGTGTTTCTATTTCCCAAGTAACTGTGAGCTGACAGTTTTTCTTATCATTTTTGGACGATGTTCTCCTGAACATGTCCTTATACACAGAAGTCTCTAATACTCTCTTGGACGAGCAGTTTGAACCCTGTACTCAGACAGTGTCACATGTAGGAAAAAGTATTACTCATTTAGTAGAAATCCTCTCTATAGACCAAGCTGCTATAAGTTTAGACCCAAATTTCAGATCCATTTTTACAGGGATAGGATGTTTTATATAGGATCTAGTGTCAGGGAGTCATCTCTCAAGTGAGTTGGTGATGATAAAGATGGCTTGTCACTGACTAAATGTGCTAGATAATGCACCTACTGATTGGAATGTGTCACTTTGTTAAAGCATTCAAGACTAGTTAATGTTAAACCATTCAAGATTGTAGTTAATATCAAACCATTCAAGATTGTAGTTAATGTTAAACCATTCAAAATTGTAGTTAATGTTAAACCTTTCAAGATTGTAGTTAATGTTAAACTATTCAAGATTGTAGTTAATGTTAAACCATTCAAGACTGTAGTAATGTTAAACTATTCAAGACTGCAGCTAATGTTAAACCATTCAAGATTGTAGTTAATGTTAAACCATTCAAGACTGTAGTTAATGTTAAACCATTCAAGATTGTAGTTAATGTTAAACCATTCAAGATTGTAGTTAACCTTTAGCAAGCCAGATTAAAAAATACGAAAGGTCTCCCTGCCACCAGATTCTTTTTTGAAAATGTGTGCTATTGATGGTGACTGTTTTGAAAATGTGATAATTTTTTGGTTGTTGAAGATATTTAAATAATATTTGCACATATAAATAAAGAATTGAATTCTGCATATATTGGTGTAATTTATGTGCGTGTGTGTGTGATATGAGACATATGAGAAAGTGGTAAAGACGTTTTTCACCAAAAAACATATATTTTATAACAAATAAAGAGAAAAAAAATTAGTAAAAATATGACTTACCTTACTTATCGAATTCCTTGGTAACACTGTACACTAATTCACATGCAAATCTGTTGTATTTATGTTCTTTCATTGCAAAATTATCAAAATATTGCCGGGGGAACTGTATAAAACATGTAGAAATGCAGTAAAATAGTTCTTTGATCTTAGGTCTAAAGTCATTTTTTGATGCCACTTCAATATATATGATATCAAACATGTACAAGTCCCCAAACCAACACAACATTCTGTATATTCACTGCTGTGAAACTAAATAACTAAATAATTCATGATTCAAGCCACGATTCAATGTTATTTTATTCTAAATACGATGAAAGAAAGGTCTATAAAAACGGTCAACCATCATGACATCGTACCGGTATGCAGATGTGGTCAGATTAATTGTTATAACACGCGTATCTTCCACCTCGACATCTTTACAACAATCATTTAGGAAGTGGGAATGTCCCGGCCTCAATTGCGCATGACTAGCACTATATACAAGCGGTAATTAGGCTGTGGTAGGCCTATTTCGCATGATGTCTCATTGAGCGAGTGCACTTGACAACAGCAAACAGCAGCCATCTTTTTTTTGTCAATCACACTTGACCAAAGCGTGGTGTTAATATCAAACCATTCAAGATTGTAGTTAATGTTAAACCATTCAAGATTGTAGTTAATGTTAAACCATTCAAGATTGTAGTTAATGTTAAACCATGCAGGACTGTAGTTAATGTTAAACCATTCACAATTGTAGTTAATACTGAAGATCTATTGTTTTCTGAGACATGTAGGAAACAATTACTTTTCCTTTTGCACCATGGGGGATTTGTTTTAGGTCTTTTTATTTTTTGCAGAGGCAGTGTTTGCCCTAGAGGGACTAAGAAATCAATCCAGCAAGAAGTGCCATGCCAAGTGGCATAGGTGAACATGTTTCTCCACAGCTCTGTGTTTCTTGTGTAGTCAATAAGTTCAGTTGGTGACTTATTTTTGCCACAGTGAGAATTGTTGCTATAATTTGTCATTTTACTCCAGCATCTCTGAGGACTTCTACATTAGTTTTCTTGGCTGTCCATGGTAACATGAATAAGAAGATATATATATATATATATATATATATATATATATATATATATATATTAAAGAAAACTTTATAAAGAACCATGAATGCTGAAATGTCGGTTCAGGTTGTACTTGGGTTACCCCATATCTACTCAGTCCCTCTCAACAAAGTCATACGTTGCTTGTCAAGAGTATCACTCTTGGCAGTATGTAACTTTGTAGCTTCAAGTCATACGGTGACACAACACATTTCCAGTCTTTAGGCTACATCCTGCTGGAGGATATCTAGTACAACCATGGTCCTGCTGCAATAGAAATCTAGCGGTAGTTTGAGAATGAAAGCTGAAGAAGATATTATGTTTATACACTTGCTGACTCACAGGTTATCATGGTAGTGCATTAGGCTAAGGAAGTAAACTCCATAGAAAATCAGAAAGAGATGCCCTAGGCTAGTCGATGATGTATTAAACCATCTTCTAAGTATCTTCTACAGTTGGGCTGCTTCTGATTTTATTCGTATTGCCTTTCCCTTTGAACTAATCAACAGAGCTGAGAAGGGGGTTAGTACAAATTGGCACACTTTTTCTATAAAATCTGCCCGGACTATGTGTTGCTGCAAGTTATACTCGCTTGCTTGCTGACCATCTATCCAAACTGTGTGTCTCTGCAATTTACACTCACCTTCCTGCTGACCATCTGCAAAGACTCAACAGGCCATCATAAATAATATGTGATTTTTATTGTCTTTCTACAGATGAAAACAGTCAGTGTAGCTCTGGTGTTGTGTCTGAATGTTGGAGTTGACCCACCAGATATAGTTAAAATCTGCCCCTGTGCTCGATTGGAATGTTGGATAGGTCAGTGCATATTTCTTTCCGTTTATTAGTACGGAATTTATTAAATAACATTAGTAGTTTATTTTACAGCAGAACAAACATATTTAGCTCAGCCTTGTGAATGTCAAAGTAAAACAACCAATATTCATACTAATCAAGAACTGCACAGAATAGCTTTGAACAGACAGAATTAGAGAGATCTGACCTCTGCCCTATGCGCTAGTTTCAGCGCAAAAGGAAAATGAATGAATGTGAATGTCAATAGTGCTGTTCTTACTTTAGTTTATTGATGGCAATGTATTCTGAATGAAGGCCTTTTGGTCGAAATAGTGATCTGTGCATCATTCCAGTGATTAGCATAACTTCATTACACTGTTCCAGGTTTCGCCTGTAGAACTAACAAAGCCAAATTTACTTTCAATAGTCATTGCTTACAGATTTTGAAACAAGCGATTGACTGAGGGAATACAAAAACCAAGAGTTTGTATTAAGTTTTAGAAGAAGACATTGGAATTACATTGGATCATGTACTTATAATGGATGAAAACAGACTGCTTAACCTGTAGCAGCCTGAAGTCTACAAATGTAATCTAGCGATAGAAACCCACTGTCGAGAAATGTCTACATCGAGGTAGCCATTGGTAGTCAAGGACAACAATTGTCCATGTTTATTTCCCATCATACTCTTATAGTAAGTGTGTGTGCTAGAGTGATTGTTCCTTAGTTTTCTGCAATGATGTAAACACATAGCCATAATTTATTTGACCTTTCACGTTTGCAAGTTGAACTACGTATACCTAACTTTAGTGCCGCCATTTTCACTAATTCTTCGTGGATTATGATTAAGAAAAGGAAGAATTTTAAAACTTTAGTGTTACATGTTCTGTAGAGGGAGATGTTGATAATAGTGATGTAATAAATACATTTATTTACGATGAGGAGCTGTATCTATACAGCTAGGTCTTCGCATGACACTAACTTCTTTGTGTGTGTTTGTACACATTCATGATTTTGGTTGTAAACAAAATAACAGACACACACAAGCAAATAACACTTTCAAATCATATCCAGCATCCATTTATCTCTATTGTCTTCGAATTTGAAATAACTCAATAAATAAAAACGTTATGCCAAAAAAGCAAACACGTACAGATCAACTGAAAGTCATAAAAAATGGCCGGGTATCAGAGGTAGTATGCATTATATTTAGCTGGGCTTCTACAATTTAAGGAAACTTTCATGTGGAAAGCAGATGATCAAAAGAAAATTAGGTTGACCAAAAGAAACTACGCAGAAAAATCAACAGAGAAAAATCAATATTGGGTATAAGCAATACACAAGAACTACAGAAACTTTTAGCACTGTGCTCAACATGGAAAACAAATTACTGCTGCTCTATATTCTATCTTTGGCCCAGAAGAAACTACCGGTAGCTAACAAACTACTGTATATTTCCATGAATAATTCCAGAATTTTTGTATTTATTTTTCAATATTCATGTAGGGAGTTCAACTTATACAGGCATACAACAAATGCTCATATAAATAAGCATCAGTCAATATTGGGAATGTGAAAATTGGGAATGAGGATAGGCATGACCGTAGAAAACACCTAACAATGATTTCAAAAAGAGCAGTAAACCAACAAAATCGGATTTTGCCATGTCCGGTGTATGAAGAGGATAATCAATATACCTAATAACTAATACACATAAAACAAACTTTTTAAACAAATTAGCAGTAGAAACACACAAAATTGGAAACACAGAATAATGTCAAATACTGGTAACAGAGCAGTAGAAACTGACCAGTAGAAACAGTCATGCAAATCCTTTGAAGCTAAACTCTGACCTGCAATGCATATTGTAAGAGATGACTAATGGTGTTTAGGACTGGAGTTAATTGTCCTACCACATATGTCAAAATAAACCAAGAGCCATGCTGTTGTCGGACGTGCTAGGTAAAAAGAGACAAATATGAAAAGTCAAGTAATATACCATGACGCAACGTATTCCATTCTGTGAATTTGATTCCTGATCAGGAAACATAATTACTGCACAAGGATCATTCCAATAATTGCTCTAGATTCCTGATCATTGCACAAGGATCATTCCAATAAATGCTCTAGATTTACCTGATCAGGAACCAGGATCATTGCACAAGGATCATTCCAATAATTGCTCTAGATTCCTGATCAGGAACCAGGATCATTGCTCTAGATTCCTGATCAGGAAACAGGATCATTGCACAAGGAGCATTCCAAGAAATGCTCTGCTTGCCATTTTATCCACTATCTAAAAGTATGAATCCTAGTCAGTTGTTGATTGTGAGTTCTTGTGATCTTTACAGCAAGTAAGCGCTTCCTCACCTCTTCTTTGGTCACCTCCATTTCTTTCATTCTCTGAACATGTACATTGTCTTTCATTCTCTGAACATGTACATTGTCTTTCATTCTCTGAACATGTACATTGTCTTTCATTCTCTGAACATGTACATTGTCTTTCATTCTCTGAACATGTACATTGTCTTTCATTCTCTGAACATGTACATTGTCTTTCATTCTCTGAACATGTACATTGTCTTTCATTCTCTGAACATGTACATTGTCTTCATTTCTCTTCCTCGTTTGCTAGTGTATCCATGACTGTTCTAATTAATTCCGCTCAGTTTCTTCTCATCACTTTGTCATCCACTGTAGGTTTACCCACCAATGTGTCAGCACTTTTGTTGCCCCTGACTCCCGCTTGACCAGAATAGTAGATCCATGTGATGTACTGGACATTGTTGAGAAGTGTCCCACTCCTTTCATATCATGTATTTTCCAATCTTGCCAAGTATACTCTGTGAGTCTGATAGAATCACTGTGGGCGTTTGTGGTTTATCATCAGTCAAGTGAGAGCAGCAGATGTTGCTGCCTCTATTCTCATGCTCGATGTTACTTGTTGGATTAGCAGCATATTTTTCCAACACTTTCTTGCCATTTCGGTAGTTGGCGAAGCTTTATGCACATCTATATATTATCTCTGACGACTGAGCTCTGCTGTATGATGGCTCTGACTACTGAGCCATCTGTGTCAATAATTATATCTTATAGTTTTGAGTCCTGCTGTATGATGGCTCTGACTACTGATGAAGACACAAATGAAGAAACAAGCTATAATAATACTAATACTGCATGTGATAGAATGATTGATACATTTAAATATTTTTGGAGAACTTCAAGTTTGCAATGTTTTCCTGGCACACAGACCCAAACACGATGAGTCCACAGAAAGCACTGGAAGCTATAGGGCAGAATCTGAAGGTGCAATACGAGAGATGGCAGCCTAGGGCACGGTATAAGCAATCCCTTGATCCAACGGTTGAGGATGTCAAGAAATTATGTACATCATTACGTCGAAATGCTAAGGTAGGATTCTATTAAATATTGTTGTAAATATTTTCTTTAAGATTACAAGAGGACTATGTCGTGAGGGGAAGGTAGGTAAATGAGGTGTAAAATTAAATTATAAAAACAGTCATGGTAATTTTTTAAAACAAGTAATTTGATAACATAAATTTCATGTGGAGAACATTCCAACAATGGCGAATGGTTTGGTTATCTGCAAAGAATGCCGTGTGATTCATTAGTTTATAAATCATATATGAAGAGATGAGAAGCAGAAAGAAGAACCAAGGGTAGACCTAGAGTACGCTGGATCGACAACATCAAAGACACATTACACGAACACCAAATAACATTATCTGTAGCTGCCAGAAATGCGCGAACAAGAACATTGTATCTCCCTCGACACCCATAAAGGGTAAAAGAGGAAGAAGAAACAGTCATGGAAAAAGCTAATCAGATTAGGGAGAGTAGTGAGTAGTCAGATACTAGTAGAAGGGAGAGTAGTGAGTAGTCAGATACTAGTAGAAGGGAGAGTAGTGAGTAGTCAGATACTAGTAGAAGGGGAAGAGGAAGGAAACACTTAACTCTAGCTGCTGCACACGAGTTCACCTGTTCTCCCCTCTGAGTACTAAAGACAAGTTAACCCGTTCCTCCTCCTGAGTACTGAAGACAAGTTGATCCATTCTTCCATCTGATTGATAAAGATATATTAATTAATTCCTCCATCTATTAAAGGCAAGTTAACCCTAATCCTCAACCTGACTGCTAAATATGAGTTCACTAATTTTCTTGTTTTTTTTCCCCCCATTATTGCTAAAAATGATTTCATTCTGAAATTTCCAAGTACCAGTACGAGTCAAACATCCCATCCATACAATATATATTTTTTGATATCGATAAAAAAAATTAGTGCACTTAGAAACATTCTTATTTTTGTTGTGCAAGAAAAAGCTTCAGCACAGATCAAAATTCTTTGGGGAAAGAAAGTAGCACAGCTTGGATCAGCTACAGACAACAATGTAGCAATTAAAATGTTAGAAATAGTCCAGTTTCACATATGCCAACATTTTTTTGCTTCAGCAGCAGTTTTGTAGTATCTTGCGATTCTTGTCTGAAACATTCGAGGAACTTGCTACAGATGTATTTTTGTGTTTGCATTCGTTGTCAAACTAAGGGATGATTTCCTGTAGAGGAGAACAAGATAGCCATCAGGGTGTAGTTCAGAGAGTAGGAGAACAAGATAGCCATCAGGGTGTAGTTCAGAGAGCAGGAGAACAAGATAGCCATCAGGGTGTAGTACAGAGAGCTACAGAGAGCAGGAGAACAAGATAGCCATCAGGGTGTAGTTCAGAGAGCAGGAGAACAAGGTAGCCATCAGGGCGTAGTTCAGAGAGCAGGAGAACAAGATAGCCATCAGGGTGTAGTACAGAGAGCAGGAGAACAAGATAGCCATCAGGGTGTAGTACAGAGAGCAGGAGAACAAGATAGCCATCAGGGTGTAGTTCAGAGAGCAGGAGAACAAGATAGCCATCAGGGTGTAGTACAGAGAGCAGAAATGCAGTGTGTCTCAGTTTTGTTTGCTCTAATGGCCAGACACATCAGGGTGTAGTACAGAGAGCAGAAATGCATTGTGTCTCAGTTTTGTTTGCTCTAATGGCCAGACACATCAGAATTCAGAGTTGGTAACTAATACATTAAGGGTAGTTTGACGACTTCCAATGAATGGTGCACATTATAACCATATTGCTAGTATATTAAGCCACCCGTACGAGAGGACTTGCTCTTGTTCTTACATGCTGGTCACCATGCTCAATGCTAGCGCAGGTGCTTGACTTTTTTTGCCGCTGTCTTGTATAGCTATCAACATAGCCAGAGACCTCAATACAGATGCACTACATGTTGAGACTATATATTTGTATATTGACAGTAAAATAATTGTGTTTGCATGGCCATCTTGCAGCGACAAGCAGTCCTTTTTTTTCGCATATAGTGAATAGTGAAGAAAGGCATCATCACAGTAATTGCTGGGGACCACCAATCTTCAGACTGACTAACCTAATTATGTCATCTTATATTGTTTGGTCCCTGCAATTTGTGTTTTGGTCACCTTCTGCAGCAACATTGTAATAGTTCTTCTTTTGCTCACTTGAAACATGTCTATATCTGTAATTATCTCCTGAATAAAACTCACTGTCTTTTGTAGTTCATACAGTCGCCTATAGAGCTTTGATCCCAGTATTGTTTCCTCTGGCCAATATGTCTGCCTCAGCGTTTCGTACTCATAACACTCTTGGGGTATATGTTTTGCACTCTGCTGTCTGTACCCATGGCTGTGTTGCCAATCTTGAATTTTGTGTACATGTGACTGTGGAGTCAGTTGTGTCCTGTTCTGAGGTGTAGAATTACAACTAGTTCTGATCTGTTCATAATGTGATAGTCATCTTGTGTTGGTGTTTGTGGCTTTCTCATTGACTTGATTAAATCAAGACAATTGTCCTAGTGACTACTTATTTTGTGTTGCATGGCCGTTTTATTTATTTTGCGTCCTGTGCCGTATATGTCAACATTTTTCTATTAGTTAGTTTGTTCCTTTCATACCACAGGTGGCACATAGGGCTGAGGTTTTAATTCTCCATGTGTTGCGGTCCGCTGCCTAACGATTTAGTTTGTTTGTGGTCTTACAGCATGTTATTTCTCCTTCTGTAAGTATGGTTTTTTTTAGGGTTGCTTTGGACCTTCCTCTTTTTCTTTTGCCCTCAGGTATTCACATAAGGGCTTGTTAGTTTATTCTGTTTTCATCTAGTCTTAAAACATGACCCAGGTATTTCCATCTGCGTTTTCTTATGACGTTTGAAATATATTCTTGATGTGTTTTGTTTCATAAATCGCTATTTGTGATGAAATCACTTCATTTTATGTTCATCAGTTTCCGGAGACATTTGTTTTTGAAGGTGTTTAATTTTTGACCTGGGGCTTGAGTTGATTTCCATCTTTCACTTCCATACATTAATACTGGGATAGTACAGGAGTTTAATATTTCACATCAAGCATGAGGATGGAGATAGAGGGAGTTACAGCAGCACTTGATTGGTTGATAACTGATACATCAACACACTCTGTAATACTCACAGACTCTCAAAGAATGCTGGGCAAGATAGAATAGTTCATGCTAAGAAAAGAATGGTAGGACTTATTGAACAACTCAGTTGTCCAGAGCATTACATGGATATACTGCCCTGGTCATACTGGGGTCAGAGGAAACGAGAGAGCCGACTTACTGGCAGGCAATGCGGTGATAGACGGCACATTGCTGAGAAGAGATAAAGCAGATTTAATAAAGACAGTAATAAATTCATTTCAAGATGCAGATGATGTCAATGAGGTTGAGAACGTACACATACAGAGAATGTTAGAAATGGGAGTATCTAGAGGTGAGGGAAGGAAAAGTAAATTTTTTGAAAAATCACAAAATCAGCACCTGACCGGGACTCTGAGTCTACATACACTGGGATGGCTGCTGGAGCGGAGGGTGGAGCACTTATGGGAATGTCCTGCGTGCTGTGAAGCCATTTTTTAATCAAGAATCAAGAGGAGTTGGATAGCTTTAGCTTGGTGTTTCTTCCTAGATTTTTGAATTTCCAGATATTAGTTAGTTTAGTGAATGTGCTAATTATCTGAATAGTCTCCCCCTTCTAGTATCTGATTAGTCTCCCTTTCTCCTAGTATTTTTCTATTCTTGCTTGACAATAATATGAAACCTATATATGAACTATGCATCATTTATTTATTTCTCTCCATGCATTACACAGGAAGAAAGAGTGTTATTTCACTACACAGGACATGGTGTTCCAAAGCCTACTGCTAATGGTGAAATTTGGGTGTTCAATAAGGTAGGTTTTTATTTGAAATGTTCAATACACATACAGTTTTTAAAAATCTAAATATTGCACTTTGTCCGTTGGCGTCAACTGTAACCATTCAGTTCAACTTGGATGATGATGAAGATAATGTCTGCGATGTGTCTGACTGTGACTATTGAGTACTGTGAGTGCCTGAAATGTTGTTGTGCAGTAATATGTCGGAGGTTCTTAGCAGCTCCTGCACCAATATTGATTCTGTGATGTCAGTCAGATGTGTCTTGTGTCAGATTCTGCCAAGAATTTGTGCCTATGTTGAAATAAGTCAGTTCTTTTTCCTCAATCTCTAGTCGAAGTCAGACGATGATATGGATTTCATCAATGAACTTTACTTTGATCACCATCCCCTAGACAGGGCCGTAGAGCTTGTCTGCAAGATCTGATTTTTAGACATATAAATAAAGAATTGAATACATTTTATTAGTTTTGTCTGTGTGTACCTGATATAATAGGTGTGTGAAAATGGTAAAGGCTAAAATTCAAAATAAAAATTTGTGAACAAATATTGAAAAAACTATTTCTAGACTCACCTAAAGTTTTTCTTTCTGTGGCAACCTTCATACAGTCCCTCTAACATACCTAGTCTATTGTATTTATGTGGTTACGATGTCAGTCATTCTACATAATGTATAGGCCTAATGTTTCTGTAAACGATGTATTTGCGGAAATGCTACTAAATGAAAATGCCTATTTTTTATGGCATTTCATTACCAATCTAGCGTGTTCATAAATATCGTTTGTGAAAGAAAATTAAATGCGCCAGTCTCATGTACTTTGTCCGCTAGACTAGACCTAATATTCCTACAACTTTCGAAAGTTGTGACGCAGAAATGACTAACCTGAATGTGCGCTATTCAACGGTATTCATACTTTTCTTTATGCATAGACTCGACAAACAACTACGGCACCACATCGTCAGCTATCTGGGTCTGGGAAAAATGTCTTGATTCTTGATTAGGAACCAGCGTCACAGCACTGGGGGCATTCCCATATATGCTCTGCTTGCCGTTCCGTCAGCCATCTAAAAGTGTATACGCTCAGTGTCCCAGTCATTTGCTGATTACACGTCCTTCTGATCTTTCCGGAGAAGGAGCACTTTCTCGCAGTTCTAGTCACTCCCATTTCTACCATTTTCTGAATATGTACATTGTTATGTTCGACTTCCTCATCTTCTCGTAGGGTATCCAAGACTGCTCTAATCAATTCAATCCTGTCTCTTCTTATCTCAGTGCTGTTCACCAAAGCTTTACCAGCCAACACATTGGCTCTTTCGTTTCCCCTGTCCCTAGCATGACCAGGATAGTAAATCCATGTAATGCTCTGCACATTGTCGAGAAGAGTGACCCATTCAGTTCTGATCATACAGTTTTCTATCTTGTGCAGCATACCTTGAGAGTCCGATAGTATCACTGCATCTGTATCCGCATCAAAATGTCTGCATCTGTGGAACCAAGAAGTTTGATATCTGAATAAAAATCTTTAATTATGTCATTCTGGAAGATTTCGTCGGGTTTAGAAAATAATTCCCAATAATTGAAACGTAAGTCACCATGCTTAGTTTTCAAGTGAAAGGGGAAGTACATTATGTCTACTTCCGATTTCCATGTTGCCCAGATGTACGCGATGTCAGTTTACATACGTTAATCGATGTTGAAATATTGCATAGCAACTGGATGGAATTTTCGGACTCTAACTGTAAACAAATATGGTGACCTTGGTGGAATTTTTAGACTGTAGCTTGGCAAAGGTTAAGTAGAAGTGAATATCAAATATCAATATCCATTTCCACCTAAGGATATAATTTTTCAAGAAACCGTCACAATTAAACATGTGCTCAATGGATGATTTATAGCAAGTACCGCATGGGAAGAGATAAGAAATTCAATTCTATTGGTTATCTCCAATTTGTGCTTTTGGAGAATTTAGATTCACATTCAGAAAATTAATTTAAGTTACGTTCATATCAAATCGACTGTAGCGCTATATGAATAACTGCTATCACTTTTAGGCCAGAACAACATTTGTAGTGCTAACAGGCAATATAAAGATGACTATACTATCACTTTTAGGCCAGAACAACATTTGTAGTGCTAACAGGCAATATAAAGATGACTATACTATCACTTTTAGGCCAGAACAACATTTGTAGTGCTAACAGGCAATATAAAGATGACTATACTATCACTTTTAGGCCAGAACAACATTTGTAGTGCTAACAGGCAATATAAAGATGACTATACTATCACTTTTATAAAGAACTATTAAAAAATATTAACTATTTTAACAACAGACAATATAAAGAACTATTTTGCTGCTAAACTTTGTTTAAAAAAATGTAATTCTCTTGACTTTGTTCAGAGTTACACACAGTACATTCCTTTGTCTTTGTATGACCTGCAAGCCTGGATGGGAAGTCCTTCTATTTACGTGTTTGATTGCTCAAATGCAGGAATCATTATTGATCTGTTTAAAACATTCACAACTCAACGCGAGCAGGAAATTGTTGTAAGTATTCCCTCACATTTCATTGGTTATTTATTTGTAATATTTTTGAAGTTGTAATACTTGATTAGGTATATGAGATAAATGTGGACTTGGAGAAAAGAATCCAAATGTTTGAAAAAAAATGCTATAGACTTACGTTGGGTATCTGTTAACGAGAACATAAGACCAATGTGTTTATACATGATAGAATTAATTTATTAGCAGGTCAACATAGACCGCTGTTAACTGTCGGGAATCTTCAGTGGTACATTTACGTGATGCAGTATTACTCAATGACAAAATATGTTCTTCAACGTACTTCATTGTCACAGAGGTAATGGAGGATGGGAGAAGACAAAGTGGATAAAAGAGGACATGGCTGGATGACATCAAGGAGTGAACAGGGTGTGAAGCTTCCAAACATGTCAGGATGGTAGAATATGGAGATCTTGAGATCTTTCTACATCAAATGTCTCAGTGTGATACACCTACAACCTGGTGGGGGTTATGTCTCAGTGTGATACACCTACAACCTGGTGGGGGTTATGTCTCAGTGTGATACACCTACAACCCTGGTGGGGGTTATGTCTCAGTGTGATACACCTACGACCCTGGCAAGTTGGGAGAGAGTAACATCACAAGATGGATGGGTTACAGTTTAGCAGCATGTGCCACTAAAACAAGAAAGGAAATCTTGGATGTCTATTGCAGCCGGCCTTCATTGCAGAAACGGCACTTGATGATGTTATATATCCCTGTACACTAAGATACTTGGATTGTGTAAAAGGTGTTACTATCTTTTGAGGTGACAAGAACTATTGTTTTTTAATGTTCTTGCGTGTTTGTAAAAATATTGACATCGTGTTGCTGGAGCTCGAAAGGGGAGCATAGATTCTTGATTAGAAACTGGCTTCACAGCATGTGGGGCATTCCCATAAGTGCTCCACCCTCCATTCCAGCAGCCATCCCAGTGTATGTAGACTCAAAGTCCCGGTCAGGTGCTCCGAGTCCCGTTCAGGTGATCTTCGGGACTTTCCAAAAAATTTACTTTTCCTCCCCTCCCCTCTAGATACTCCCATTTCTAACATTCTCTGTATGTGTACGTTCTCAGCCTCATTGATATTATCATCATCTTGAAAAGACTCACCACTGTTTACTTTCCATGCATGTTGTAAGAGGGTAGTAAGGAGGTTATGGGGGGGGGGAATGTGACAGTTCTATCACATATAGGGTCAAAATGACTCAGAAGCCAAGCTGAAGGCGGATGTGCCAGACTGAAAGGCGCAGACATCGCAACAGAGATGTAAACTATGACACAACGCATTATGTTCTCGGACTATATCCTGCTAATCTGCAGGAGTTTGAGAAAAAACGCAGAAGAAGAGGGTAATTGTTATCTATCTATTATCTTTTCTCTGCTTTTGCTATAAGGCATCACAGGGATTAAATGGCAATCAGTTTTAATTTTCAGAATTCTTATAATAATTAAATTATTAACATATTTTATAATAATTAAATAATTAACATATTTATAATAATTAAATTATTAACATAATTATAATAATTAAATAATTAACATATTTATAATAATTGAATTATTAACATATTTATAATAATTAAATAATTAACATATTTTATAATAATTGAATAATTAACATATTTTATAATAATTGAATAATTAACATATTTTATAATAATTGAATAATGTAGGAAATCTTATTTAATTATTGTGTGTTAATTTAAAATGATTTCATACCAAATGTTGTTTTCAGACTACAGGTCAAATCAACCCTGAAAGTGCCCCATCTACCATCAAGAACAGCATTCTGTTGGCTGCCTGTGGTTCCACAGAGTGTTTGCCCATGAACCCTGACCTACCTGCTGACCTCTTCACCTCCTGTTTGACCACACCTATTAAGGTAGCATTAAGATGGTAAGTCATTACTCTTTACCTGGACTACAACTCATATCTTTTTGGCAATCAATCATTGGTAGAACTTGTGTAAAACTGTTTGCAAATAGTTTGAAACAGAACACAAACTAACAGTTACACAAAAAAACAGATTGAATAACTCAAAACTTCTTGTTACCTGTTATGGATTTGCAGGCAGGTAGTACTTATTGGCTGTGGGATAAAGACTACATGCCTGTGCTGTCATTACATCATGTACAGGGTGAATTTTAAAATTGACAGCAGCTACTAAGACCTGGTCCTTTATTTTAAAATTGACAGCAGCTACTAAGATCTGGTTGCTTTATTTTCTTGTCAGATAAATGGAACACATTATATGGAACAAATCAACAGCTCACGAACACATGCATATATCACACAATGACATTGGGTCAAAGGGCATGAGCCAATAGGTCATTGAATCAGCAACCAACCATTAGTTATATTAGTTACCAGTAACAATAACACATTATCTGAGCAGTTCTCTTCTTGATTTTGTTACCCCGGCACTCTCCACCTTGACAGATATCCTCCGACTGTTTAGTTATTTATTCTAATAAGACTCCATTCTAAAACTGGACAAAACTCAGAAAAGCACCATGTCACGAGGCATGCACAGATAGTTACATATATGTATGCTCTTAATAACGGCTTTCCAGCTGACCAATCCTCAAATCAAAATGGTACATGTACTCTAGAAGACTATATGTTTTAGGATATAGAAATAGTATTTTAGAGTATGTATGCCATTTTGATTTGAGCATTGGTCAGTTAGAAAGCCTTTAAGACCATACATACACTGTTTCATGTAATACTCTGTGCATGAATCATAAGACAGTGCTTTTTTTTAGATTGTTAGGAAGGAATGAGAAATAATTAAAAATTCAGAAGTACCAGATGAGATTTGAACTAGGTCCGGTCCACTCAGCTGACACCATTTTGCCTCACAACTTGAGTCAGCAAGTTTTCTAAATTTGATCATTCTGAATCTGTGTTGAATCAAGTTGTGAGATCGTCTGAGATGTCAGATGAAAGTGTTAGAAGTAATACCCACGGGAACCTATTGCTGGCTCGTGATGGAAGTAGAAGAAAAACTAAGGGGCTCCCACGGGAACCTATTGCTGGATTATGAGATGAAAGTGGAAGAGAAATTAAGGGGCCCCCACAAGGACCTGCAGATGACTTGTTCCATACAGACAACAGTACAGGTTAAGCAAATGTGGCCTCATCACGTGATAAGTCCAACTTTTTAATATTACACATAGTTTCATTCAGATTTCATGACTTAGCTGACCTCGGATAAAAAAGCCACTAGGTATCTCCATGTCTAGCGGGCAGATCAATGGATCCACAAATAGACTTAGCTTCTGTGAAATGCATCTGTCTTTATCGATACTCATTTCATTAAATAATGTATGTATATGTTTCATTAAAAAAAGGCTAAATTTGCTTAACGTGTACCCAGACAACTCACTTACAAGTATCGACTACTTGATGCAGTAAACTTCTTGTTCAAAAAAAGTCTTTCATAAACATTTCCAAATTGGTTCATAATTTGGTATTATTTTTCACACAACTGAAATTTATAAAAGCAAATTTCTCAGAGTCAACTCAGTTTCACAGACGAGCATTATTGTTTTGTATTGCCAGGTATGTGTTACAGCAGAACCGCAGTTTAGTGCCTGGACTCACTATTGAGATGGTTGACAAGTTAGTATATAATTGCATCAGATCTGTTGTGTTTGTACTCGTGCCATTTGAGCCCTTTTTTGTTTTCATTTATGTATTTTCTTTGTTTTAATTAACTGCCTGACATGCTTCCTGTTAGGAAGCTACATGGAGTATTCAAGTATTGTTCTGGTTCCCATGGATTATTAGCTCTAGAGCTCTTGTTTAGAGCCTGCATATTCCCAGTTGTAATAAGTGTATGTGAATCTCGGACAATCACCAATATGAGAAACAAAATTGCAGCATTGGAAAAGAATGTTATACACGAATCCTTGAAATACCATGAACAAATAAAACCACCAATAGGAAGATTCTAAGAGAATTAAAAGTTAAAGAAAACTGGCTAAACTACAAGGTTCTCTCTGGAGTATAAAAATAATTTTGCCTTATCAAACGACAAATATCTAGGCAGTATTTTTTTCACAAATGGAAGACTAGACAGAGAAATAGAAATAAGGTGCCATAAAGCAAACACAGTGTGACCTACCAACTTTCACCATTACTTCTTCACCCAAAGATCAAGATGCAAATAAAACGACAGATAATATCTACAATTTTTATACCAACACTGTGCTACCAATGTCAAACATGGTCTTTAACAGCTTCGCAGCAAAGAAAAATCGCCACATGTGAAATGAAGTGTCTGAGAAAAGCTGCACTGGTTACTTAAGTAGATAAAATAAGAAATGAAGAAATTAGGAAAAGAGTTGGTATAATATGTATCGAACATATTGAGAGACAGCAAGTAAAATGGTTCGGTCACCTTATGAGCATGAACCCATACCAAATAGCAATAAGAGCATATAATACAAGAATATCCAGACATAAAGCCAAAGGTAGACGAATAAAATGGATAGAAAACATCAAGAAAACCTTAAATAAACATGGACTCAATGCAACCCTGTGACACATCTGGCCTTGGAACGACAACTGAGGAACCAACCCCTGCGCTTAATGGTAAGTGTGGATACTATCAACCATCATTCACCTGAGGACAGACGACATGACAGCTTGGGACAGCACATAAATGGTGGGAGATGATACTAGTGTGATGAAATAGATGTGGAGCACACAGAAGATGGACAATGTACTCACAGAAACAGGAAGATTGGGCTACAAATTGGCAGGACTTTCAAAAAGGTTGTGATGACTGCTACGTCCTGTCCAGGATATGCCACCTGATGATGATGAGAGTTCATTTACCCATTTGTGTAAAGGAATAGTGTATTCAGAATTGTATTTCATACCAAGTAGACTAAGTGGTAAATATATATATAGCTAAAATTATTTAAAAAATTGTTGCGTAAGAGTTTTATGTAAAGCAAATACAAGATGGGACAAATCAAAGTTTCCTCCAAATGGCCTTAATCAAGATAGAAACAAACAAACACAGAATAGGGGATCTACCTGGCGTAGCAGTTCACTTTGTGCTCAAGAGTCGCTGTTTTGAATCTGGCTCGTGTCATCTTGTTTATACCGTGGATTTTTTTCAGAGATCCCTAAGGATTATCACTTGAAGCTACGGTGTAAGTGCTACGAGTTGAGCCGCTTCGTTGAGAGGGACAGAGTACATATAAGGTAACCTGAGTACAGTGAAGTCAATCCTCAACGCTTTTAAAGCATTTAGGAAGCACACAATGAAACAAGATCAATAAAGTAGGAGACTACGTGCAATTATGTAGTGTATTGTAAACTTTCAGAAATGTAAGTCAACCTCAAACCCATAACCCTTCAGGGTCGTTTCAATATTTAACAGTCGTTAAACAGTTTCAATGTTTCAACCGTAAGGCCTTTTTCAAGAAAATACAAGATAAATAGTTGAAATTGTCTTGTATACTATTATCTGTAATTTTTCCATACCAATACCCAGATGTCTGATAGTCTGTACCTTCATTGTCAAGCTGTCTGATAGTCTGTACCTTCATTGTCAAGCTGTCTGATAGTCTGTACCTTTATTGTCAAGCTGTCTGATAGTCTGTACCTTCATTGTCAAGCTGTCTGATAGTCTGTACCTTCATTGTCAAGCTGTCTGATAGTCTGTACCTTCATTGTCAAGCTGTCTGATAGTCTGTACCTTCATTGTCAAGCTGTCTGATAGTCTGTACCTTCATTGTCAAGCTGTCTGATAGTCTGTACCTTCATTGTCAAGCTGTCTGATAGTCTGTACCTTCATTGTCAAGCTGTCTGATAGTCTGTACCTTCATTGTCAAGCTGTCTGATAGTCTGTACCTTCATTGTCAAGCTGTCTGATAGTCTGTACCTTCATTGTCAAGCTGTCTGATAGTCTGTACCTTCATTGTCAAGCTGTCTGATAGTCTGTACGTTCATTGTCAAGCTGATGGTCTTTATGTTTTATGTAAGTGCTATTTTTATACAGTTTTATAGTGATCTCACTCTTTTATGGAAGTCAGTTGATGTCAGAATAAACAATACCACAAAGTATTTGACCTTTAGAGCCCTTACTTAAACATTACGCAATATCCCCTGGGGCCTGATTTATTTTTTGGAAAATTTGTGTTATTAATGGTGTGGGTGTTTTGAAAAAGCGATAATTTTTTTGTTTTAAAAGATATCAAAATAATTTTTGCACATCTAAATAAAGGAGTGAATAGTGAATATAGTCATGTTTTTGTTGTTGTTGTATGTGTGATATAACAGTTGTGAGCAAGTTGTGAAGTTGAAAATTTTGGGGGAAAATGCAAAATGCCATTTTCATAATTGCAAATATATCTTCTTGATGACCCTAATACTTGAGCAATTTGTGGAAACATTGAAAAATTCCTCCTAAATACCTATACTTATTGTATATATATATATTGTTTCATATCCAAACTAATATAATATGGCCTAAAAAATATAATAAAACGTGAAGAAATCGCATATAATGTCCGTCCGGTCAACACTAGGTCTAGGCCACCACACAACATAATTATTGTCCATGCACACACGTGGCACCCCTGATACATATTATTTTTGTGTTTTTGAATGAATACCCACACATTCTTATCAAATAACAACATATTAAACAACAACAAAAATCAATTAGAACGTAGTCACAACATTAGAATGTAGTCACGATCACTTACCCATGCCACGCGGTACTCAATTTGAAGTAAAATACGGCACAGAAAAATGGCCAAAGTCCTTCAGAAAAGCGTTGATAACATCAGCCGGCTTTCTCCTTCTATACAATGCTAATGTGTAAAGTAATTTGACCTTTAAACTGTGACATATTCCTAGCTTCGTTTGGCGGGCTTTATTTTATATGTCATCTGTTCATTACTTCGTGAAGTTCCGTACTCAAGAATCGAACGATATCGTATAGCGCATTATTGCGACCACATGCAAGGTGGAGCGCAGACCCAGGGCACAATATCACACCCATAGGGTCCTAAAGGTTAAATCTGTGATGCTGTTATCATCTATTCCATCTAGCTGTACCTCTATGCCATCAAGCTGTCTCTGTGTCATCTAGCTGTACCTCTATGCCATCTAGCTGTCTCTGTGTCATCTAGCTGTGTCTCCATGCCACATTGTACTGAACTGTTGGCCACTGACATATTTTTGATGTTCTATTGATAGAATCCCAGGACTGCTTAGTGACAGGAGAACAATGCTCGGTGAGCTCAACTGGGTTTTCACTGCAATCACTGATACCATAGCCTGGAACAGTTTACCACAAGGTTGTGTTTGTTCATTAATATCATTATTGCCATCTTGAAAATACAATATTGTCTTATGTTTATTAACCTGTAGCAGCCCAGCTAAATATAATGCATACTTCCTCTGACACCTGGCCATTTTTTATGACTTCCAGTTTTCCTGCACATGTTTGCTTTTTTAGAGTAATGTTTTTATTTATTGAGTTATTGATTTCAAATTCGGAGGTAATAGAGATAAATGGATGCTGAATCCATGATGAATTAGCGAAAAATGGTTACACAGAAGTTAGGCCTACGTAGTTCAACTTGCAAACGTGAAAGGTAGAATAAATTACGACTGCATATTTATATCGCTGCGGAAAACTAAGGAACAATCCCTCTAGCACACACTTGCTATAAGAGCATGATGGAAAATAATCATGGACCATTGTTGTCCATGTTTACCAATGGCTACCTTGATGTAGACATTTGTCAACAATGGGTTTCTATCGCTAGATTATATTTGTAGACTTTATATTGCTACAGGTTGATGTCATAAAGATTGATTTATTGAAACTCATAAAATACAAGATTGTCTTATGTTCTTTAACTTTTCTAAATATTCAAAAATGTGCTCTTGCATAGCAGGAAAACCTTACTGCTACTTACAGAGACAAAAGTCTGTAATGTCATCATTGATTTCATGAAACTCTTATAACACAAGGTTGTTTTTGTTTATTATTGTCATTGATTTGTTGAATAAGTATAAATAACCAAACAGGATATCCAACAAGGTAGAGAGTGCTGCAGTAACAAACTGTCGGAGGATATCCAACAAGGTAGAGAGTGCTGCAGTAACAAACTCTCGGAGGATATCCAACAAGGTAGAGAGTGCTGCAGTAACAAACTGTCGGAGGATATCCAACAAGGTAGAGAGTGCCACAGTAACAAAACTACGAAGAGATGACAACCATGATAATGTATTATTGTCACACCTTGTATCCAGCATCTGCAGTGATGGAAAATGCAAAGCCAAACTAAAAATAAGGCTGGAAATGGCTTTAACGTCTATGTCAAGGCTAACAGTGATTTGGAAAAGCACTATCAGTGTTGCAGTGAAAGTCAAACTGTATAAATCGCTAGTGCTTTCTGCTGTCGTATATGGTTTACATGCTCAAGTCATCACTGAAACATCTTAACATTGACGTAGGCGCTTGGGGGAGACTTGCTCAGGATAGAACAGCATGGCATTACAGCATTAGAACGGGAGCACTAGCGGCGGAAGAGTCCAGACAAGATACTGCAAGACAGAAGCGGACACTTAGAAAAGAAAAAACATCTCAACCTCACACAGATACCGTCTATTGTTGTTAATTCTGTAAAAGAATATTATGTGTGTGCATTGGACTTGTTAGTCATTAAAAAATGCGCTATTAACTTTTATTATTTTTATTATTTATTGTTATTATTATTATGGTTGAGTTTCTGGTCATCGTCGATTACGACGGAATAACGTCATATGGTTGTGAGAGTTGGACACTCACTGCGAACATGGAGAGACGATTACAGGCTTTTCAGTACAAATTCTACTAATAGGGAACGGAACATAAGACAAATTTGTACGTAAGAAATAAAATAGAGATGTATGCAGGTGTACAGGAACCATTACTTCCAATAGTGAAACGATGAAAACTAGCAAGGCTTAGACATGTATGCAGACATGATTCCTTGTCATAAACAATACTGCCGGGAACTATCGAAGAGGGAGAAGTAGGGGAGGGGAAATAAAGACATGGACAGACAACATCAAGGAATGGACAAGACAAGGTTTTTCCTCACTCTTCCGCATCATTGAAGATAGAAATGCTGGAGGTCTTTATGCTGAAAAATCTAATGTAGAGAGTCCTCTTGTGATTTCTATCTTCAATAATGCAGACGAGAGTGGAAAAACCTTGTCTTGTCCATTCCTTGATGTTGTCTGTCCATGCTTTTATTTGTCATCCTCTGCTTCTTCCATATTATTGTTTCCCACAATTCATTGCTGCATGTACCCTTAAATAAATGATTTTATGTATGTTTATTTCTAGACTTGTTCCAGATGTTATTCAGGCAAGACTTGCTAGTGGCCAGCTTATTCAGGAATTATCTTCTGGCAGAAAGAATCATGAGGTCTTACAACTGTGTACCAGTTTCTAACCCTAAGTTACCTCCAACTCACCAACATTCCATGTGGTAAGCAATGTTCCCTCTAAGTTTCTTCTCATGTGAGCTTATCTGAAGATGTCTGAGCAGTGAATATTTCCATGTGGTTTATACTACTTAAACAAAAGCTATTCACTCTTACTTTATGTGCGTGGGTGGTACATTTCATGAATGGTGCCTTCTAATGACATGCTTAGCAGCGCTAGTTGGAGGGAATATTGGTGGTAAGCAGATGCATTCATCTTTTCACCTTATTGTTCAGTGAAAAACTAGTAGCATATGCTATTCTTCTTCTGCTGCGATCAGTTTCTACGCTCAACATTCTATACAGGTAATTGGGTTGCCTCCAATGGAGGTTCTCACGGTTGCCCCACAGCTTCACTTTCAGTTCTGTCTCGTGGTGCCAGGTTTTAGTCCTCATGTCTACAGGGTGTGTTATATTCTGTTCTGTCTCGTGGTGCCAGGTTTTAGTCCTCATGTCTACAGGGTGTGTTATATTCTGTTCTGTCTCGTGGTGCCAGGTTCTAGTCCTCATGTCTACACGGTGTGTTATATTCTGTTCAGTCGATAAGTGAGACTGCTGTGAAACTGTATAACAGCAGTACTTGTGTAAAACACAGTCTGATAAGAGAATGCAGGTAATGGTGTCCAACAGTGGTGGAGTCGGAGGTACTTGCTATAATCGGTGAAAATTCCAGGGAAGGTGATATGATTGTATATACAGATGGGTTGGTTGAGAGACACATCAGAAGTGCCTGGGCCGTCACGGTTCAAAGGCGGGGCAAAACCACCAGAGAGGAAAGTGATGCTTTCGCTCAGACGACAAGCAGCATGACAATGGAGGTTTTGGCAGTAACCAAATCTTTGCAATGGGTCTGCTCGCAGACTATCTGCGAGCATGCCTGTATACTCAGTAACTCAATGAGCATGATTGTGAAAGTTCAGGTGGGATACAATGGCTGTATGCAGTTAAGAATTCCTGTATGCGTAAAGTGACTTTAATTTTTATGTAGGGACATGCGGGAATCTGGGGCAATGAGAGAACAGATAGGTTGGCCGCACACGCTGCTACTACGGCTGTTGGTTGAGCTATGGATCGAGCAGACATTTTGAGCGCCCTACAGGAAAACACACGAGCAAATGACTGTATAAGCGACGATGACTCTTTTTCCATGACTAGAATAAAGGAATTTGATTTTAAAAGTGGTGTCGGTATAAAGGAGCGGTTTCATGGGTAAGAAAGAATGATGGTCAATCAACTGCGTGCTGGGACCGCCAGTCAACGTGTAATGGCGGCTACACTCAAGGAGATATCTGAGCACCTATGGACTTGTCCGGAGTGCAATGACGATGAACCAACAACTAACTAACTTACATAGTCTGATAGTCTGCTTTTATTGTAAGGCTGATCGACCAGGTATTTTAGAGAATTACTATTCTATTCAGAATGTAGTGATCAATCTATAGTTTTTTCGGTGTAATCATTTTGTAGGCATATGTACATCCATAATATTGCCATTGATTTCTGAGCGGTTTTGCTACTGAAACTTCTCAGCTGAAGTGAAATCCATTGTCTTGAAATTCTAATCTGTGCTCATTATTTCTCCGCTGAGGAGCCAGACATGTAACAGTTATATGTAACAGAATTACTGTTCTTTTTTCAATCCCATCCCTGTGGCAACAAGTGCCTGGACCTACTAGTTCAGGGTGTAGAGAATAAGTAGTCTTCTTTCTTTGCATGTCATTAGAGGTGACTAATAAAGTTGGGGAATGTGTTGACAACCTGTCATCTGTGACATAATCATTGTCACTGTATGTCTTGCATCAATTTCTTACTTTTGTCTTCTGTCACATGGTCCCCATGGGTGATTGGAGAGATGCAGGCCAGCGATGCATTACACCTTTGTCCTTTTGTGGCAGACTCCAAGGTAGCAGGAATGTTTGTGTACCATCACCGCAGATAAGTCAACATATCTGATGGAAGAATGATGAACTAGTTGGTCCAGATGCCTATGCTGCATCAGCGCATAGTTCTTAAAAAGTATGAAATAAATGTAGACCTGGCTACTAGGATAGGTCCATGATTTTTTATGTTAGAGACACAAAATTTACAATGTTATCATTACAGCCAAGCTTTGATGTTGTGATATTTCAATGTTATCATTACAGCCAAGCTTTGATGTAGTGATATTTGCAAATCTGATCTGATCGTTTGACTGTTCCAGGCAAGCATGGGATCTGGCACTTGATCTCTGTCTACAACAACTGTTGGTGAAACCAGCACCTGACAGCATGGTCTTCACCCATAGCAATTTTTTTAGTGAGCAACTAATGGCATTCAAAGTGTGGCTGGACAATGGCTCAGATAGCAGACGACCTCCGGAGCAGCTACCAATAGTTCTGCAAGTCAGTGTTATGAACATCATTATCATCACATGACATATTCTTTTAGAATGTTGTCTTTGCAATTGATGTCCTGAACCCGATTCTATCCTGTGTCAGTCTGCTTGCCTCCTCCAACAATAACTTCATACAGTCGTTGATGTCATCTGTCCATCTCCTTCTAGGTCTACCTCTTCTTCTTCTTCTTGGAATTCTGCCCTCTAATATGTGTCTTTCCATGCCATCTTATCATAATTTAATTTAGTTACGGGACACACTGTATGTTGATGGTTGATGCTGTTGTTTTTGTTTTGTTGTTTTTCTTGTTCGCCCATCACATGATGATGATGACCATTTGTTACATCCACTTTTGAAATTCAGTTAGAGTTATGTCCCTTGACTATGAGTTCCTACATGGCTAATAAACCATATTCTGGCTGCAAATGTCCTTGGGCAGTTCGGCATGGGATGACCAATGTAAATAGTAGTTTGGTCTACCATTGACTTTCTATCTACTCTCCACTGTTGAACTGCTGCATTTCTCCTCTTTCTTACACTTTCACGGACTGACAGATAACAAAAATGTGACTTAATCTGCTTGGACCATAGTTGTTCATAATTATTGTCAAAACAAATTCCGCCATGGTCAAACTCTGGTTCGAATGTAACTAGTTAACTTTCAACTGACTTCAGAGCATACTCTTTGAACGTAACGAGTTAACCTTGAACTGACTTCAGAGCATACTCTTTGAACGTAACAAGTTAACAACTGACTTCAGAGCATACTCTTTGAACTTACATGTAATTGACATATGAGAATGTATGAAGAATTACTGTGATATGTTAATACAATTTTTAAAAATGTTTATGAGTATCTTATGCGCATATTTTTTTCTCAGGTACTTTTAAGTCAAGTTCATCGTGTCCGAGCTTTAGATTTGCTGGGCAAGTTTCTGGATCTTGGTCCTTGGGCTGTTAACCTGGTATGACACGCTTTTATTTAATACACTCTTTATATCCAGCAAGCCACTAAAACAGCAAGTTAAGCAGACCCCTTCTGCCAGTACGCTGCTAAAACCTCCATTAATATAGTTACTGCTAAACATTATGGCAAGGTAGGAACATCTGTACTGAAATCAAGAGTGAGTTTATATATCTCATATAGAAATTATGTTGTTTTAGTAATCTCCATGTGGCAAGGTAGGAACATCTGTAGACACAATTATTGCAGTTGTAAATGTAACATAGGACAGACACAATTATTGTAGTTGTGAATGTAACATAGGACAGACACAATTATTGTAGTTGTGAATGTAACATAGGGCTGACACAATAATTGTATTCTTTAAAAAAAAAACTGGCATATTTATTTCAGAAAACAGCAGATAAAACAATATTGCTGAATTTGTTCTTTCAGGCTTTATCAGTTGGCATCTTCCCATATGTATTGAAACTCCTACAGAGCTCGGCCAAGGAACTAAGGCCACTCCTTGTCTTCATTTGGGCAAAAATATTAGCAGTTGACCAGGTAAGTTTGTACGCTTAACTTTGTGATGTGTATGATAATGTAGGCTTAACTTTGTGATGTGTATGATAATAACTTTGTGATGTGTATGATAATGATGAAATAATGCCTTTAGCTGTGAGGCTAAGGTTTGAACCAGATCTGCTCAGATAATGATTTGTGTATGATATATCAGTTATTTTGTTCTGATATTAGTCTAGTTTCTTTAATTGTGCAGTGATGTATGTGGACATATTAAAGACACTACACCTTGTTGAAGACCTTATTTGAAGGAAGAGTTGAGGGGAATCGAACACGAGGTAGGCAGAGATACAAATCTGAGGGAAATGTCATAAGATGGACAGGATATAGTCTGTCAGAGTGTACCACCAAAGTGAGAGACACTGGATGTTGGAGTTCTGTTGCAGCCAACCTTCGCTGCAGAGATGACACTTGCTAATGTATTTTTAGATGGTGTCAGTTTTAACGTATCATGTATTGTGTTTGGTTTTTCATATAGGCCTTTGTAAAGATAACTTCCTCAAGAGAGGAAAGTCTTGGATGGCAGAAGCAGAAGACACCATACTCAGAGTTTGTGAGCTGGAGGAAGTGGGAGGTGGTATTTGGTATAGGTGAATGGATAGTATTTAGCAAAGAAAGTTATTGACAACAGTTGTGATACAGCTGGAAAGAGAGTGCTGCGACTGGGCTGCCAACAGGACAGAGGGAATGATCCAAGAACTTATCCTGCAGCACTCGAAGCCACACAATATAATAATTTACTGAGGCCGCTCAATAACACAAGAAACAAACAAGCGTGGTTGGAGTTTTGTGGTCTACCAAAATGGTGAGAAATTAGCTGAAAAGTCAGCTGCGTGTCTCACTAGAACATCAAGTATGAGTATGGAAATAGAGGCGGTGACAACAGCTCTCAATTGGCTGGTGATACAATCACAAACAGACTCTGAATCTATCAGACTCTCAAAGTATGCTGCGCAAGATAGAAAAGTGTATGATAAGAACTGAGTGGGTCACTCTTCTCGACAATGTGCAGAGCATTACATGGATCTACTATCCAGGTCATGCTGGAATCAGGGAAAACAAAAGAGTTGATGTGTTGGCTGGTAAAGCTTTGGTGAACAGCACTGAGATAAGAAGAGACAGGTCTGAATTAATTAGAACAGTCATGGATACTCTACTAATAGGTGCAGTCAAATGAGACAATACACATATTCATTGAATGGTAGAAATGGGAGGGACTTGAGGTGATGGGAGAAAATGCTCTCTTTCCAGAAAGATCAGAAGAACGAGTAATCAGCAACTGACTGGAACACTGAGCGTATACACTTTTAGGTGGCTGGCAGAAACGGCAAGCAGAGCATATATGGGAATGTCACAATGCTGTGGCACTTGTCTCTTATCAAGAAAAAGATAACTGTAGAGGAGATGGGCGCCACCAGTAAACCTTTCGTACAATGAAATAATACAATGGATAATCAAGCAGAAGTGGAATGCATAGTTTGAACATGTATGTCAACATAATTCCTTGTAAAAAATAATAATACAGGGAACAGTCGAAGGTGGAAGAAACAGAGTGGTACCAAATACAAGCATGAACAGACAACATCAAGAATTGGACAGCTCAAGATTTTACCTCATTCTATCTCATCAGATATAAATCAGCATAGGACTGTTTGTTGATGCATCCAGTGTGGTACCCCTATGATACTGATGGGTTAAGTGTTTATAGATATACCTTATGGTCAGAATGTTAATTTTGTGTGGTTCCCTGTGGACATTTAATGCATCTTAAAACTTCTTTACTCAATGTTTTCATTTTTGGCCTAATGGCTTCCCACATGAGGATATCAGAATTTAATGTCTGATTCTACTTATAGTTGGGGTTACTAAATAATAAAAAAAAAACCAATAGTTAAATGACAGAAACTTGCATTGTTTGAACATGTGTGTCGACATGATTCTTTGTAAAAAATAATACTACAGGGGATAGGCGAGGGTGGAAAAAGCAAAGGAATACAAAGAATATCATGGGCAGACACCATCAAGAACTGGACAGGTCTGTATTTTTCCTCATCCGCATTCCTGAAGATAGAAATTAGAGGATTCTGTATATTGATGCATCCAATGTGGTACTTCTATGACACTGATGGGTTACGGGCATATGTATGTATGTATGGGTTACATTTAATTGTTCACCTATTCATTTCCTGAATCAAAATTTGGAACCTTTGGGGTGAGAAAGTAGTATTCAAACAACAAACTCTCTCTACTCTGCTTGGTCAGAAACTATGTCTCATGCACCACAGTTTTGTCTCATGCACCACAGTTTTAGTGGTGTCTAGTTGATGTATGTTGTTTTCAGTCAGGCATATCATCCAGATAAATATGACTGATTTCCGTCATTGTATTGTTTTCAGTCATGTCAAGTGGATCTTGTCAAAGACAGTGGTCACAAGTACTTCCTGAGTTTGCTTGCAGATACTACAGTTGCGGTAAGTAGAGAGTTTCCTTGGTAATGCCATCATTTGACATGCTTTTCACATGGCCAACACATTCAGATGTCTTAGAGTCCTCAAGAGAGATGGTATCTTAGCTTGTTGCAAGTGTCGCAGCAAGTGCCCCACATGGGAAGTAGAGATAAACTGTAAATAAACACACATATTAAAACTTTCTAGATATGTTGTATTGTATGGCAAAACTAAAACGGTAACAGCTGAAAATACTTAGGGAGTACAGAACAAATGTTACAAAACAAGTTTATATATGTACATGGTCTTATTCGTTTTGGTCATCATCAAGTCCCTGCAACGGTTACATCAATGTTAGTTAAGGTTGTACAAGCAGGGCAGGACTTCTCATGACTAACTCTGCTGATCCAAGAACAGTTTGCTCTGACACAGAATTCTTGAGAAACTAAACATCATAGCATACGGGGCACTCCCATAAGTGCTCTCCGCTCCAGCAACTATTTCAGCGTATGTAAACTCAAGTCTTAGTCAGGTGTTGATTATATGATCTTTGGTTCTTTCCAAAAAGAGTACATTTTCTACCTTCACTTATAATTTCCATTTCTGTCATTCTTTGTATGTGTATGTTTTCAGTCTCATTGTTACCATCTTCTGAGATATATATATATATATATCCTTTTCTGACTTGACTGCATCAGTGTGCAGTCATTGGACACATGCATGGTATGTTTGCTGTAATCACTTCTTTGACAAGATAACCTGAGGATCTCGGTTGTGGAATTTGTCTCAACTCATGCAGAAATAGGGTGTTCTGGAAGACATAAAATAGCACAACTCCACATTCAAACTGACAGCACAACGTACCTCATGCTCTCCTGTGAAATTCACACTCTCGCGTTAGTTATCAGAGTGCTAACTCATTAGTTATCAGAGTGCTAACTCATAAGTTATCAGAGTGCCAACTCATAAGTTATCCAAGTGCTAACTCATAAGTTATCAGAGTGCTAACTCATAAGTTATCAGAGTGCCAACTCATCAGTTATCAGAGTGCTAACTCATCAGTTATCAGAGTGCCAACTCATCAGTTATCAGAGTGCCAACTCATCAGTTATCAGAGTGCCAACTCATCAGTTATCAGAGTGCCAACTCATCAGTTATCAGAGTGCTAACTCATAAGAAGAGAAAGAGGAAGTCAGTGTGTAAGTTCCAACATGTGGTCTCTTCCTTCCTCCTCAAACTCCAGTGAAATAATGTGACAGAAATGAAAGTGCTTATGCCTGTTTACTGCAGAGGCCAGAGAGGGGAACATAGGAATAGCAACACTGTTTACTGCAGAGGCCAGAGAGGGGAACATAGGAATAGCAACACTGTTTACTGCAGAGGCCAGAGAGGGGAACATAGGAATAGCAACACTGTTTACCTTCAATGCATGTTGTAAGAGGCGAATAAGGAGATTATGGGTGGAGTTAGCTGTCCCATCCTATATAGGGTCAAAGAGACCCAACGCTATGCTGAATTCGGATGTGTCCGGTCGAAAGGCACAGATAACACAGCAATGCTGTAAACCATGGCACATCTTGGACTACATCCTGTTAATCTGCAGGAGTTAGAGATCGAATGCTAAAGAAGAAGAAGGAAGTTCTCAATAACAGATTACAATAGTTTTACTAATATCATTATTACAAAAACAGAAGGCAGTTAACAGGGTTTGAATCAGGTCCTTTCAGCAGACACCTATTTGCCTCACAACATGAGTAAACATGTTTTCCTAATTCGACTACATCACTGATTGTTACTCAACATTTGAGATGCAGTGTGGTCGAATTTAGAAAATGTGGTGACTCAAGTTTCAGGCTAATAGGTGCCATCTAAATGAATCTGGTTCTTCTTTTCTTCAGCGTTCATTCTCAAACTCCCACTGGGTCTCTCTTGTAGCAGGAAAATGGTCCTACTAGATTTCTGGTAGGATGTATTCCAGAGAATGGAAATGCACTGTGTCGCCGTTTTATTTGCACCAATTGCCCGACACATCCATCTTCCGCGGTGAACATAGTTCAAATCCCATCTTCTATGAAGCCGAGTGTATCGGGTCATTGGCAGAAATAAAATGATGAGACAACACATTTTCATTCTATGGAATACATCCTACCAGAAATCTAGTAACACACAATTATCCTTCTACAAAAGAGATCCAGCAGGAGTTTGAGAATGATAGATGGTGATGAAAATCCTATCTCCTACAGTCTGTGTTTTGTCTGTAATTTCTCGGCTCTCCCTATTTGTTATTATTGTCTGTTTCAGGCGGAGTTTCGAACCATGGCGGCATTTGTTTTGGCAATAATTATGAACAACTATGGTCCAGGCAGAGTAAGTCATGTTTTTGTCATCTTTCGTCAGTCTGTGAAAGTGTAAGAAATGGAAGAAATGCAGCTCAACAGCAGAGTGTAGCTAGACAGTCACGGGTACATAAAAAAAGCTATCTACATTGGGTCATTCTATGCCCGAACTGTCCAAGGACATTTGCAGCTCGAATAGGGTTTATTAGTCGTCTACGAGTTCATAGTCAGGGACATAACTCTAGCTGAATTTCAAAAGTGAATGTAACAAATGATCATCATCATCATGTGATGGACAGAAAACAAAGTGTAATAGTATTTCTGACAGATTATTGATTATAGGCGTCACTGCACTCTGGGTAAGTCATTAGGTGTTCATTCTCCCTAAGCAAATATCAAAGTGTATGCATGCTGGTGATTTCAGTGGCTTGCTGATTGAACACCTTCCTCATTCTGCCTTTCATATGCCCAGCTCTACTCGTGATACATTGAATACCAAATTATCCCAGTTGTATCCGAGACGCATTCATCTATAGTGTCTACATTCCGCAAGTGCTCGCCATGCAACTGTGTCCCCTTTAGCAATTACCAGTTCACAGACTTTTTGTGTATTTGATGTAAGCATTTCTGCGAACACCAGCATGTTCTGGGTGGGCAGTAAATCTTTGTGAAACCCAGAATGCTGGAACAGGCTATAGAGTAAATCTGCTCATACAGATATCTGCAATTCTGAATATATCATCTGCCGAAGGCGGATGTGTCAGGCCATTGGTGCAAATAAAACAGTGACACAACAGATTTCCATTCTCTGTACTACATCCTGCAAGGACAGGTCGCTGCCATATGACCTATCTTTTATATATTTATATATAGACATGCCATCTGCTAATGGTTTACTGTTGTATGGTGCATGGCCAGTTGGGCCAACGATGATACTTTCATACCTTCCACATTCACATTGTAGCAAACGTATGCTCAGTGGTTGCTGTGGTAGTTGGTCTGACAGTTGCAGATTTGAGAAGTATCGAAGATATATTAATGAAGAAAATATCCATCTGGGATATATTAATGAAGAAAATATCCTGTTTGTTGCATTGCGATTTTTCTTGGTATTAATTTAGGATATAGAGCAGTGAACAAAAGGGGAAAAAATAAGACATCTCAGAAAGATTCTACTGCCTTTGTTCTCAAACTTCTGCAAATTAGCAGGATGTAGTCTGGAGAAAGGAATGTGCTGTGTCACGGTTATCAACTTTGCTGCCGCGATATTTGCACCTTTTGACTTCAACATGTCTTTCTGGATCGCTTTAATCATATATGGGATAGGACAGCCAACTTTAGCCAATGAACCTCCTTAGTCGCCTCATACGACATGCATGGAAGGTAAACATTGTTGCTATTCTTTGCTCCCCTTTTGCATCTGGGCAACACACTAGAGTTTCAGAAATATGTGATTGTATGTTTGATATTTGTCAGATTAATATTATGTGACATTTCCCCATCCTTGCCAACTCCTTGAAGTAGAGATGGGTTTAATCCAGCCAACAGATGCTGGAAACTAAGCTTGGTCTGGCCATCGGGTACATCCGGGTAGGTGCACATCCCTACCCAAGCAAGCACAGGTGCTGAAGTCAGAGATACCATGATGAGAGGTGCACTAGCAACTATAGCGTCCTGCAACATGACTAGATAACATGTGAGATTTGAGAAGGTGTGTGGATAGGACATTTGAGAAGATGTGTGAATAGGACATTTGAGAAGATGTGTGAGTAGGACATTTGAGAAGATGTGTGAGTAGGACATTTGAGAAGATGTGTGGGTAGTACATTTGAGAAGAAGTGTGGGTAGGTCATTCGTTTGTTTCTTGTTTCTTCCCCAGGAGGCAGCCCTGAATGATAACACAATTTCAATATGCCTTGAGCAGTTAAGTGATTCGAACCCTCACCTGAGACAGTGGCTTGCTCTGTGTTTAGCAAAGGTCAGTTACTAAGGATGTCTTATTTTTTTCTCAGTAGGCAAAATGTGGTTATATAATGTGTTTTCTTGAATAATATAATGTCTGTTGTTGTATAATGTAATGTCTATTCTTGGATAATATAATGTCTGTTGTTGGATAATGTAATGTCTATTCTTGAATAATATAATGTCTGTTGTTGGATAATATGTCTGTTCTTGTGTCTTCATTCTTCCTGTATTGATTGTTGTTGTTCGCATATGTTTATACTTATACTGCCATCCCTCAGTTTTCGGGCTGACCAGCATTCAATTGGTTTCAGGATAAGGCTTGGTAATTAGTTCACTCACAAGTTTGTCTCCTTGTAACATCAGAGAAAGCACACCCGTCAGCAAACATGATATATATATTTCCAATTAATATTTGTGAATTATTCATGATTTTTCATTATTGCTGTTCATTCATTAATCCATACAGAAATTGAATAAATATAAAGTGTGTATGCGAAGGGAAACAACACCAGAACGTCTGACTTGTCAATGGTGGAGCTGTACAGGAATAATCAATTCCTTTAAGAATCTGTCGATCTAGTTATAGTTTATAAGTTCCCAAAAGAAAATTATTAGAAATTAGCACATCACTTAAGATTCTTATATAAATGCGAATACGTTAAGCAAGTTCGACTTCCAAATGATCTATCACTGCTCTTGAGCTCGATGTTACCGCAGGGCCTTTACTGTCATCATCTCATCTCCATGTGCGATGTGCCCGGTTGTTGTTTTGACATCTCTTCTGTGAATATTAGAATTATCTCTTACATGTTCAATTTTGAAATGAAATTATTTCTCAGAAGTGGGAATGTCCATGATATCCAGGTTAGAAAGAAGAAACAACTGGGTGTAACATTAGTCATTCTCCTCGTCAACTTATGTTCTCTCTCTGATCGTCTGTATATGAGTAAATAAATCACATCTGCACTATATAAACTGTTTTGGTAGCAAGTTCCTACACTAAGTACACAGCATATTGCAAATAATATTACAGAGATTTTGTCTCCATGTCATGTCTTAGAGACGTTTGTCTCCATGTCTTGTCTTAGAGATGTTTGTCTCCATGTCTTGTCTTAGAGATGTTTGTCTCCATGTCTTGTCTTAGAGATGTTTGTCTCCATGTCTTGTCTTAGAGACATTTGTCTCCATATCTTGTCCTAGAGACATTTGTCTCCATGTCTTGTCTTAGAGATGTTTGTCTCCGTGTCTTGTCTTAGAGATGTTTGTCTTCATGTCTTGTCCTAGGGACGCTTGTCTCCATGTCTTGTCCTAGAGATGTTTGTCTCCATGTCTTGTCTTAGAGACGTTTGTCTCCATGTCTTGTCTTAGAGATGTTTGTCTCCATGTCTTGTCCTGGAGACGTGTGTTTCAAGAATCTATGGTTAACTACCACATTCCAGTATGTCCGTTCCTGATCAGAATGTGTTTTCTCCTTTCTCACAGTTTTATATTTTGTTTTCAGGCGACTTTTTCCCACCTTCAGTATTTTGAGCATATTCTAAGTTTGAGCATATTCAGAGTTCCATTTCTGGGCCTCACATCTTTCCAAAAACCCCACGTGATGTCTCGACCGTATGTAAACAATCACTCTCTGCATTTATCACAATCATTTCTCCCAGACAGAAATGATTAAAGTTCTTTACAATTTTATCGTCCTCTCCCTGTGTCACAATAACAGCTTTGACATGTGTCAACTTAGCATCAATGTCTGGAAATGTTTCTGTTTTCAAAACAAATGTCCAACACCGGGCTGATCAATGATTCCCTGTACAAAACCCCTACTTGTTTCTTTAAACGTTAAATGATTACACTGTTTGGTTCTACATGGTTCAACATTTTAACTTGACCTTGCATAGTTTTGTATAGCTCACCAACTTTCAACATTTTAACTTTACGGGCTCTATAGGCGCCTATATCCACCGATGTCATTACAATTGTGGTAGGCGTCTCCATTCACTCCCATTGCTGTGTCTGATTCATCGGTACTTAATCACACAAAGTTAAGCTCATATGACGTAGAATTCCTACCACACAAAGTTAAGCTCATATGACGTAGAATTCCTACCACACAAAGTTAAGCTCATATGACGTAGAATTCCTACCACACAAAGTTAAGCCCATATGACGTAGAATTCCTACCACACAAAGTTAAGCCCATATGACGTAGAATTCCTACCACACAAAGTTAAGCTCATATGACGTAGAATTCCTACCACACAAAGTTAAGCCCATATGACGTAGAATTCCTACCACACAAAGTTAAGCTCATATGACGTAGAATTCCTACCACACAAAGTTAAGCTCATATGACGTAGAATTCCTACCACACAAAGTTAAGCTCATATGACGTAGAATTCCTACCACACAAAGCTAGGAATACATCACAGCCTAAAAGTCAAATTCCTTTACACATTATGATTGTAAGAAGGGACAAAGCCGGCTGATTATGTCAACAAATTTATGGAACAACTTTGTCCATTTTTGACGCCATATTTTACTATCAAATGCTGTACTTCGTGGCATGGTACGTGATTGTCATGGAAAGTAATATCTACATGTTTTATTTGTTGTTTTGTGTTTTAGTTGTTATTATATTATAAGACTGTCCGTTTATTCATTGTCTATTGTCTTTCCCCAGGTGAATGATTGTTGATCGCATTCACACTTGCCGTTAAGCGTAGGGGTGGTAGCTTAAGCTGTCGTTTCAAGGCGAGATGTGTCGCCGAGGTTGCATTTAGTCCATGTTTATTCAAGGTTTGTCCGGCTCTGTGGCGAAGTGGTACAGAGCGCGTCTGTGACGGCAAAGGTACAGAGTTCGATCCTCACCACAGGCAATTGTGCATCCGGACCGTTCAGAAAGCAATGGCAACCTACTGAACGTATTTATATTGCCTATAAAATCACCACAGCCAACAAATGCTGGGTTGATAGCTACGTCCTGGATAGGATATGCTACCAATTTATTTTTTGTTCAAGGTTATCTTAATGTTTTCTATCCACCGTTTTCTTGGTCTACCTTTGGCATTACGCCCGGATATTCTTGTGTTATATGCTCTTATTGGTATTTGGTTTTGGCTTCATTCTGATAAGGTGACCGAACCATTTTACGTGCTGTCTCTCAATATGTTCGATACATGATATTATACCAACTCTTTTCCTAATTTCTTCATTTCTTATTTTATCTAGTTTGGTAACCATTGCAGCTTTTCTTAGACACTTCATTTCACGTGACGATTTTTCTTTGTTGCGAAGCTGTTAAAGACCATATTTGACATTGGTAGCACAGTGTTGGTATAAAAACTGTAGATATTATTTATTTTTTAATTTCCATCTTGATCTTTGGATGAAAAAGTAATGGTGAAAGTTGATAAGTCACTGTGTTTGCTATCTGGCACCTTGTATCTATTTCTCTGTCTAGTCTTCCATCTTCTGAAAAAATGCTGTCTAGATATTTAAATTGTTTATTGATTGAAAAACACAAAAACAATATGTATCTGGGGAGTCACGTTCGGCATGGAATATTATTATGTTGTACATAGTACTAGACATAGTGTTGGACGTACTGACATTGTATGTGATTTCTTCACATTTTATTAGTTTGTTCAGTCTATATTATATTAGTTTGGATATGAAACAACATATATACAATAGGAATAGGTATTTAGGAGGATTTTATCAATGTTGTCACACATTGCTCAAGTATTAGGGTTGTCAAGAAATTAATTTTGCAATTTTTTACAATTGAAATTGCGTTTTGAAATTTTTCCTCCAATTTTCAACTTCACAACTTGCTCGTAACTGTCATATCACACATACAACAACAAATACATGATATATTCATTATTCACTCCTTTATTTACATGTGCAAAAAATTATTTTGACATCTTTACAAACAAAAAAATTATCATGCTTACCAAATACCCACAATAAATAATGCACATTTTCCAAAAAGACTCCAGGCACAGGTGAAAAATTGCTTAATTTTAATCCAGAAGCCTAATGGTTAACTTGATCATACGTACATATGGCCATCCCATACATTTAACAAAAGTGAGTATTAACACAACACAGTACAGTTAACAAAAGTCAGGAGTGTATTAACATAACTCAAACAACACAGAAGAAACACTCTAAGAAACACTCAGAAGAACAATACTTAGAGAAAGTAAAACAAACAATATTCATACTATTCAAGAACTGCACAGATAAGCTGTGAACAGACAGAATTGGAGAGATCTGACCTCTGCCCTATGCGCTAACTTCAGCGCAAAAGGAAAATGAACGAATCCAACACAGTACAGTTTACAAAAATCAGGAGTGTATTTATATACTAACTCTTGAACCCAACAGGTATGGACAACCTTTGATAACGCTCGCTGGTGCGGAGTGCGTGATCATGCACATGAGAAAATGTCCAAGCTGCTATCTGACCCTGAACCTGAGGTAAGTTTGATCAAGCTTTCATTGTTTTGATTTTTTTATATTGCTGAAGGTATTCGTTGTCATGTGACTGGAGATGACACTATGGACTGCTTAGTGTTTGTCTGAGTGGTAGTAGACCTACAAGTTTCTGTGGGCAGTTCATTGCTAGTAGGACCACTGTCCTGCTGTAGGAGAGATCTAGTAGCACCATTGTCCTGCTGTAAGAGATATCTAGTGGGACTGTTGTCCTGCTGTAAGAGAGATCTAGTAGCACCATTGCCCTGCTGTAAGATATATCTAGTGGGACTGTTGTCCTGCTGTAAGAGATATCTAATGGGACTGTTGTCCTACTGTAAGAGATATCTAGTGGGACTGTTGTCCTGCTGTAAGAGATATCTAGTGGGACTGTTGTCCTGCTGTAAGAGATATCTAATGGGACTGTTGTCCTACTGTAAGAGATATCTAATGGGACTGTTGTCCTACTGTAAGAGATATCTAATGGGACTGTTGTCCTGCTGTAAGAGATATCTAGTGGGATTTTAAGAACGGATGCTGGAAATAGAGCGTTAGAATGTTATGTTTACTGTTGATCTATTGTCTAGTTGAATGTGAATAGTGACACCTTCTAATCCACACTCTCTGTCAAACTTCGGTGTGGGAGCAGTAATTTTTGTTGCAATGCTAGATATGTCGTCTCTGTTGTGCTCACTTTTTAATCTGTGATTTACCTATTTTCGTTCATACTGACATTTCTTGGAATCATGTATAATTTCTGATAATCCTTGCAGGTTAGAGCAGCTACAGTACTTGCTCTGGGGACATTTGTATCCAAGTCTATGGATCGCACTGACCACTCCGTAGCAGTGGATGTATATGTTGGCAATCTCCTTGTATCTTGTATCACGGATGGAAGTGCAGTGGTTAGAAAGGTATGCCGGTCATATGTCCTCTATCGTTACTAAGTGAGATTGCTATAATACTGTATAATATTAGTACTTACTCGCCCGTGTGTTGCCAGGGCCTGAAAGGGGAGCAAAGAATAGCAACACTGTTTACCTTCCATGCATGTCGTAAAAGGTGACTAAGGAGGTTATGGGATGGAGTTGGCTGTCCCATCCCATATAGGGTCAGTGACCCACAGCCATGTTGAAGTCGGATGTGTCTGGCTGAAAGGCGCAGATATCACGGCAGTGCTGTAAACCATGACACAACGCATTCCGTTCTCCGGACTACATCCTGCTAATTTGTAATAGTTTGAGAATGAACGCAGAAGAAGAATAATATTAGTACTTACATAAAGCACAAGGTTTTTTCAGCTCTACAATCAACGCACCTGGATGTCCTTGAGTGTCTCTGCTGTTAAATGTCTTCCATATAATGCTTTTGTGATAGTGCCATTAGTTTTGCTGTTTTTACCGTATGTTCACTGGTTGTTTTATATTTTCTTGTAAAAGACTTTCAGGTTGAAACTGTCTTATATATTGTTATTTGTATTTTTTCGTACCCATTCCCAACAGTCTAGTCTTGATAGTCTGTGAGTTGACTGTAAGGCTGATCGACCTTGTGTTGTACGCAAGTGCTATATCCTCCAAGATTTTATTGTAGATACTACCAGATAGAATTTTGATAGTGACATGTGAGATGAAATGCTTGAGGAAAGCTGCTGATGTATGTCACAGAGCTGATGTATGTCACAGAGCTGATGTTATTCACTGACTTGGTAGTTATATATCTAGATATTATTATTCCTCAATTTTTACTGATTGTCTGGGATACACAGGGTACCGCATTACTCTTGATGCTCCAAGTGTTATCAGATAACCATCATCTCAAAAATACCTCCTTGTGGTGTACCCTGGGAACAGAAATACAGCTGTTCATGCTAATTCTGACTAAAAACTTTTGGGGATCGTGTCCGTGAATGTGGAGGCAGCAGATGGAAAGAGAATTGACTGCAAAAGAGACGGGCATAATCTCTGACACCTCTGCGACAACACATGCAGCGGCACTGTCAACACAGTGGCGATAGTCAGTTTGGAGTGGAGGGGCAGCCAATGAAAACCTTACGAAGTGGGCAGATGTTATGAGTCAGTGCGTCAGACTCCATAAGGATAACATATTGAGTATACTGAGAGGGCAGCAGAGAGCCAGAGGGCAGCGCCATGTGCAAAGAGAATGGGCTAATGTTTCAAGGAAATTGGAACAAAGTATTGTCAGCTCAAGACAAGCCTCTAGTTACCAGTGTTCCCACCCTGGGCCCAACTCTTCTGTTAAGTTCTTCTTAAAGTGGAACAAGGCTCGTGGATGATGAAATGTTCAGTACCTGATTGACTTGGGTATAATATGTCTAATTACATGAGACAAGTTCACTCTCTGCGAAACACCTCTTGCATGTTAGACGTGAAGAACAAACCGTCTTGGCATAGGGTAAATGCACATTCACCGCCTAGCGACAGATAGTAAGACTGTCACAAGCTAGGGTAGCCCACCTGAAAGATCAGGAATGCTGAAATCAGCTGTGCTGAGCCTACAAGGTGCATAATGGTGGCACAACATAACTACGTTTCCAGAGGAAATCATACAAATCTTTGTGTTGATTATTATGAAGCGAACTATTATGTCTCACCAACCATCTTTATGTATTGGAAATGACAAAAATGTCAAAGAACACATGAAAAATAAACACACAGAAAAAAACAACTGATTCATCATGATTGCTTAACTAAATCACTGATGTTTCAATTATTCAATCACTAAGAAATTTTAATGATTGATTCACTAATTGATTTCACTGATTGATTTGCTAATATATTTCACTGATTGATTTGCTAATAGATTTCACTGATTGATTCGCTAATTGATTTCACTGATTGATTCGCTAATTGATTTCACTGATTGATTTGCTAATAGATTTCACTGATTGATTTGCTAATAAATTTCACCGATTGAAGCACTGATATATGTGTACAAAAATGTCTTGCAGGAGCTTGTTGTAGCATTTGATGGGTTTGTGTCTGCATATACATCACAGTTTGTCAACCTAGCTAAACGGATCTTGGAGGAGGAGAAGGAAAGAATGGCAATGTCCCTTGATATGGCCACTCTAATGGCTCTCAAGGATGGCCACAGACCACATGGTAAATACTGCCACTGTTTTTTGTAGTACTACTGCTGCATATGTGTGCACAGTTTTTATGAAAATAATAGCATAATGCATTATCATACAGGTTATCGCTATTGATGTATCTTTTGGTTGAAGAATGGTTGCAGCCAATAAATATGTGAATGTGGTGTATACACGTGAGTGTCTGCTATATACATGTGAGTGTCTAGTATAGACATGTAAATGTTTGGTGTAAAGCTGTGAATTTCTGGTGTAAACATGTGAATGTCTGGTGTAAAGCTGTGAATTTCTGGTGTGAAGCTGTGAATTTCTGGTGTAAACATTTGAATGTCTGGTGTAAACATGTGAATGTTTGATATAAACCTGTGAATGTCTGGTATATACATGTAAATGTTTGGTGTAAAGCTGTGAGTTTCTGGTGTAAACCTGTGAATGTTTGATGTAAATCTGTGAATGTTTGATATAGACATGTAAATGTTTGGTGTAAAGCTGTGAATTTCTGGTGTAAACATGTGAATGTTTGATATAAACCTGTGAATTTCTGGTGTAAACCTGTTAATCTTTTATGTAAACCTGTGAATGTTTGATGTAAACCTGTGAATGTCTGGTGTAAACATGTGAATGTCTGGTGTAAACCTGTGAATGTCTGGTATAAAACACTTAGATGTCACTAACCTCTTCGATCGAATCTTGAATTGTAGATATAGTATTTCTTCGACACACTTTATACTCTACGTGATTTAAATTCAATGCACAGCCTAGATCTAATGTTACGGATGTCATTTCATACGAAACTAACGTGGTCGTTCATAATATCTCCTGTGAAAACAAACGTGATTCCCAACAATTCCTCATCATTTTAGAGACACAATCTGTAAGAATTTCACTAAAAGTGGCTTCCATTTCAACTTGATTTACGATGATTATAACAGGATAACAGCTTTGAAAATGCCTTAATGTTGCCAGTGTTTGTGAACATGACCTTGACCTGAAAGTGGACTAGATTAATGCTAGCAAGTTGCCACTTTTTAGAAAGAAAAAACTAAATGTAAACTTTTTTTTAAAAACTCTTCTACCCGTGATGCTGAAAGGCAACAAAGGGTTTAGCGAATAGATAGTTAGTAAACTTTTTATCATAGTTCAAAAAATGTGCCTAAAGATGGTTGCACTCCTTGTCATGTATCCTCTCCACCTTCCACCACTCCTTGTTAGTATCACTCCACCTTCTACCACTCCTTGTTAGTATCACTCCACCTTCTACCACTCCTTGTCATGTATCCTCTCCACCTTCCACCGCTCCTTGTTATTTCTCCTCTCCACCTTCCACCGCTCCTTGTTATTTATCCTCTCCACCTTCCACCGCTCCTTGTTATTTATCCTCTCCGCCATCCACCGCTCCTTGTTATTTATCCTCTCCACCTCCCACCACTCCTTGTTATTTATCCTCTCCACCTCCCACCACTCCTTGTTATGTATCACTCCACCTTCCACCACTCCTTGTTTGGTATCCTCTCCACCTTCCACCGCTCCTTGTTATTTATCCTCTCCACCTTCCACCACTCCTTGTTATTTATCCTCTCCACCTTCCACCACTCCTTGTTATGTATCCTCTCAGTAATTTCATCAACAGTGATGAGGAAACTTAACAGAAATGAAATAGATAACCATTGGTGCTTATATTGCTTTTGAACATTTCAATTGTTTTTTTCTTATTGGTACTTAGTATTTCATATCTTAGATTGTAGTTTTTATTTTACTTCTTACTTTGCAGACAAGTGTATTTGATGAATGATTATTTGTAAAAGTCCTGTCAGCAAACAACCATTTTGTTTCATTTATGCCACAGCACACTCACCTTTGCTTATTTCAGATGTTTTTACCAGCAGTGGAATTAAACTAGGTCATACACGTGGCAGTTTTAAAACTTTGACTTCCTGTAAGGTTCAGCGTCGTCATATGACTTTCTCTTATCCTGCTCAGGTTTTCATTTCTTGGTAACCCTTTAGCCAGGCAAAAAACTATAGCTGTACAATTGGACCATATCTCCATTCAAAATAAACATACCAGTATATAGATGCACTATGTGCCAGATTTTCTAGTTCATCAATCTTAAAAGATTCAGTATAACAGTGGGGTCTATTATTTTTACAGTGACCCCTTTGGGGCAATGCTTGATGTTGAGAATACTGTGGGGACCCTCCCCTACCTACCGGGACCTAAAAAAAAGGTTATCAACTCCTCTAAGGCTCAGTCGGAATGCCTCATAGATGTATCTCTTACACAATCTTGTTCAAAATAATTATAATCCTGTAGCACATCTAGATGAGCTTGTGGCACCCAATTACAAAATTGCCTTCCCACAAGTCCCCATGGTCCCCAAGGAGGCCATATGGCCCGCCTGGATATGGCCCACTGAAATAGATCACATGTATTTTATCTCTAATATAGTAACTAGTTCTTTGCTTATGGCAGAAGGGTTGTCCATAATTGTTGTACACAATTTCTTGGAAGTGAAACACAATGCCAGCTTCTTGTGATGTCTGTGTTGTTGTTATGATTACTCCAGTAGTTGCCGTTCTTATTTACAGCCAAGGAATAATATCCATCACAAGTGATGGTAGCAACAGACTTATTTACAGCCTAGTAATACTAAAATCATCCATCATTATGTCAATTTGTAAACATTTAAACTCTACTTGAACACTAGATCTGCCGTGCAATAGATTTATCTAAGTCTAAATATATGATATCACAGTATACATTTGTCATCATTTACCATGAAATGGAAAGCTATGGTTTCTGCCCTATGCGCCGCCTATGGCCCTGAAGGAACATAACATATAACATAACAACCATGTCCTCATCATTTGTACTCCTGGGAGGCGGGGGTTCAGAATGCATTGATGTACAGAAAGCAATAATAGTGATATTATTATTAAACATAACACTTCTAAGCTACCGATGGATCTATTGTTTATAACCATTTGGCTGCTACATTGTTATCAGTAACCAATCCCAACTGTGCTAAATTCTTTAGCGATAAATACTTTATTAATATAATAAAGTTACTGGATAGTTTTTCAAGTAGTTAAACTAATGTACAAAATAAACAAAGAAACAAGGACATTTTCAATGTTGCAGTCCAACAGGGACTTTTTTCAAGAAATGAATACAAGTGGGAAACAGAAAGACAAACTTATTTTATTATTTAAAAAAAGCATAGATGTCTCACCGACCATCTCTATGTATTGGAAATGACAAAAAACATGTGTTCACTATTTATACACAGAAATAGAAATAGATTGAGGTAAGCGAAATGCCAAAGAATGAGAAATCATGAGTGTCAAATCAGACCAAGTGAAAGCCTCATGTCAAGGATGACAATTGCAAATACAGACCACAAAAACACACCAAGTAGTGTGTATGTGGAAGATCACAGGACAAAAACAGAGTAAGAGGCTACTAATAAACAATGTAGAGAAATCAGTGCATGGGTTAGTAGTTGATAATTGTTGGGAATGGAGGCTGGCTGAATTCTTTCCCCATTCACATTCCATCTGTGATAATTACTTTTTCTTGTCTTTCAGGAATAAGAGAGCTTCATTAGTTCTGTCTTTTTTATTAGCACCAGAAAATATTTACCGCACTAATGGGATGCTTGAAGTGTACTGGCTCATGATTTTTCAATGATGTTTAGCAATGAGGGGGTAGAAACACACACAGAGCTAACTTGTCTTTTATAGTCAAACAGAGAAATGAGTAAAGTGTTGCCTAGCAACTAAAGGGTTAAATATTCAAAGCTTATCTGTTTAGGACTTGGATATTTCATTATTTTTGAGATATCACTAGTATATCCAGAGAACTCTTCCACCCCTGACGCTGCAAGGCAAGCAAGGGCCACAGCGTATAGATAGATAGATAGATAGATAGATAGATAGATAGATAGATAGATAGATAGATAAGATAGATAAGATAGATAAGATAGATAGACAGATAGACTAGTATATCCGAGCGGAGACTAGTTGATAGTGAGTCTGTTTACTATCACCGGGTTACAGCATGTCAGGTTTGAAATCATGTCCGTACAAAGAAAAAATCTTGATACGACCGGTCCTCTAGTCAACCCAGCTGTAAATGAGTACCCGAGCTAGTGGAGGTAAAGGCAGCAAGGAAAGGAGGGAACTGGAAACCCCACCTAATAATTTCTGCATCTTTGTTCATGTAGAGTTATGTTCTTCCCTAGTGAAATTTGCCGCCAAGGGACCTACCTTTAGTACATCCAATCATATTGCCATACAATTTAGATGTTTGACTTTATAACTAAGAAAGTTCAACTGAATTGTGTGGAAGACAGACTAACTAACCACTCTACCACTGATAATCTGTTGAATTTATTTATAGTCTGAGCTAATTCACACAAAATTGCTGTTGCTTGTGTTTTTCTTCATTATATGGAAATAATTGATTGGGTGTTGAATGATTCCTTTTATATGGCTTTCTACCTATGTGGAAGATGCTCAATGTTGATTCTATTCTGTTATGTAGTTTTTGTATACATAATTGGCTGAATGTTGCAACCACTCTGTTGTGATATTTTTTTTAAAATATTCAAATTGATAAATGTATCTACCTTGCCTTCTCTCTATCTCACACACACATTCCCTCACACTTACATTCTCTCACAAGTTCTGTCTCACATCTCACACACTCATTCTCTAACACACATTTGATCACTCACATTCTCAAACACACACGCACACATTATCTCTCTCACACAAACAGTCACACACATTCTCGCTCACACACACACGCATTTTCTCTCACACACACACATTCTCACGCTCATACATTCTCTCACACACATTCTCTCTCACACACTTTCTATCATACTCACATTCTCCCACACATATTTTCTCTTTTTGTTTCTATCGCAATCAATGTGAGTGATGTGGGTATTTTACCTTTTACGGTGATACAATTATCGTGTAAGACAGTTAACATTATTGTAAGACAGTTAACATTATTGTAAGACAGTTAACATTATTGTAAGACAGTTAATATTATTGTATAACAGTTAACATTATTGTAAGACAGTTAACATTATTGTAAGACAGTTAACATTATTGTAAGACAGTTAATATTGTATAACAGTTAACATTATTGTATGACTGTTAACATTGTATGACGGTTAGCATTATTGTATAACAGTTAACATTATTCTATGATGGTTAACAGTATTGTATGACAGTTAACATTATTTTACCTTATACTGTGATATGATTACTTTGTAAGGCAATTAACATTTATTCTTATTAAGTGTATATAATGAAGATGCAGGGCAACTTGCTCAAGACCGCGGAGAATTCAAGAGATCCATAGGAAAGACTACGTTCTGGAAAGAATATGTCACCTGATGATGATGATTAAGTGTATATAATAGTAATTAAGCCCATAGCCCATCAGTCGTATTGCTTTCATCAATATAAGGACATGGCCCATACTATTTCCATATTCCAATCAAAGCATGTCAATGGGCAAAATTTTACTTGGTGACATTTGCCTTCTCTCCTAAACTTCACTTATCGGCAAGCAAAAATAATACACCATTTGCCAGAAGTGTAAGAGGTTATTGGTGGTAGTAAAATATTACAGAGCCCATTAGTGTTGAGGGATGTTGCGGAGAATGAGTGAATACATAGTTATCTCCATTTCATCCCATTGTCGGCAGTGTGGACCAATGTTCCCTCTAAGTTTTCTTCTTATGTGAGTACATCTAAAAATGTCTGAGCAGTGAATATGGTGGCATTGCTGAATCATAACAGCTTTCTTAATTCAACACTGTTGATATAAATTATTCTTGGAATCCTTAGTACATGTTTATGTTATTTATGACAGATTCCTTTGTTATATGATCTCTGTAGTTTTTTTCTTCTGCATAAATTCTAGAAGTCCTGCAGATTAGCTGGGTTTTGTCCAGAGAACAGAATGATTTATGTCATGGTTTACAGCTTAGCTGAGATATATGAGTCTTTCAGCCTGACACATCCGACTTCAGCATGTCTTCTTGGTCACATTGACTCTATATGGGATGAGAAACCCAATATCACCCTAAAACCTCCTTTCACCTCTTATGACATGCATGGAAGGTAAACAGTGTTGCTATTTTTTGCTCCCCTTTAGGATCCTGCAATATGTCTAACATTATGCTCAAAGAATGTGTGTATCAAGCAGCTGTTATGTAGCACATTCAACTTGTATATTAGCAGTATGTTATATTATTGTAGATGTTGATCTTTGTAGATGTTATATTATTGTAGATGTTGATCATTGTAGATGTTATATTATTGTAGATTTTAGATATTGTAGTTGTTGATCCTTTGTGGTTACAGGTGCATGCTGAAACTGGATGCAAGTGGTGACCTTGGTTTCTGTTGTCTCATATTGATTTCTATTTTGTTTATATCGCTCTCGCTGTTAAACATGACATTTTTCTTATTTTCTCAAACCAAAGTCGAGCACTGATATGGATTTCATCAATGAACTGTACTCTGGTTACCAGCTCTGAGACAGGGCCGTAGAGTTGTCCATCAGAGCTGTTTCTAATAACCATAGTTTTCTTCTTTTCTTAATTTTTTTAAATTTTTATGTTTTGATGCTGTCTTTCCAAATCTGAATAATTTTGATTAAGATTTTATGGACATTGTTTAATCTGTAATAAGCTATTAAACCTACCAGTATCATGTCATTCTGGGGGCTTATCAAGTCCAGCCCCTGGTTATTTAGATGGGGCTTAAGTATGAGATAAGTGGCTGCGAAACTAAGGCTGATCAGGCTCACCCAAATCAGAAAAAATATTTTTAAATGTTAGCTTTTATTTCTCTGAATATTACAAATGTTTTTTATTTCTATGAATATTACATTTGTATTTTTTCATTTTTCTGAATATTACAATTGGTTTTTTTTATTTCTGTAAATGTTAAAATTGGTTTTTATTCTCTCATTATTAATTAAACTTTGTTTTTTTTATTTCTCTCAATATTAAATTTGACATTTTACATGGAAGAATGCAGCATTGATGTTTTATTTATTTTTTAAAATTTATTTTATCCTCTCAATATTATACGTGGTATTTATTCTCTCATTGTTAATCTTCTCGTGGTTGCTACACTCTCAGTGTTAATCTTCTCAGGGTTGTTACACTCTCAGTGTTAATCTTCTCATGGTTGCTACACTCTCAGTGTTAATCTTCTCATGGTTGTTACACTCTCAGTGTTAATCTTCTCATGGTTGTTACACTCTCAGTGTTAATCTTCTCATGGTTGTTACACTCTCAGTGTTAATCTTCTCGTGGTTGTTACACTCTCAGTGTTAATCTTCTCGTGGTTGTTACACTCTCAGTGTTAATCATCTTGTGGTTGTTACACTCTCAGTGTTAATCTTCTCATGGTTGTTACACTCTCAGTGTTAATCATCTCGTGGTTGTTACACTCTCAGTGTTAATCATCTCGTGGTTGTTACACTCTCAGTGTTAATCTTCTCATGGTTGTTACACTCTCAGTGTTAATCTTCTCGTGATTGTTACACTCTCAGTGTTAATCATCTCGTGGTTGTTACACTCTCAGTGTTAATCTTCTCGTGGTTGTTACACTCTCATTGTTAATCTTGTGTTTGCTACACTCTCAATGTTAATATTGTTTTCTCTCAATATGAATATATATGACTTCTGTTATTTAAATATTAAATCTGATTTGTCTATGTTCATCAGTTTCTGTTGATTCATATATTTTTCAATCGTCGCATACAATTTCCTCTCTTTCCTTGCACATCTCATGACCGGATGTAGCCGCATCCAGCCATCAACTTTCATCGCTGGTTCCATCTGCCAGTTCAGATAATCTTATTGATGACCGGCTCATGATTCGTCGTGTCTCATCAGGAGCCTCCCTGACCGGGCACACCTTTGTCACAGTCTACGCTTCCATATGGCAGGCGCTGGGTGAGCTAGCAACTGACCCTCATCCAGAGGTATCTACCATGTCAAGGACAATCATTAACTCTGTCAGAAAAAAGGTATGTTCTAGTTTCTTAGCATGTTCCTAATTAAATTAACTCTTTGTTTCTAGAAAGCCTATACAACCATCATTTAGACTCACCCTTCCACCAGAAATGGACACATTTATTTATATCATTAAAATCAAGTGCCATCTATGTAGAATGACATAGGTGACTGTATTTCTCCACTATTCTCTGCCTCTTGTGTTGTAATAATTTCAGTCTGTGATATTCTCCCATGCCAAAGTAACAGCCCATCCAGCAATTTCTCTCTTTGTATTTCCTCTATTCTCCCTCTATTTTTTAGCTTCCGGTGTCGGAATGGGATGAACGTGTTTCCATGTTTACATTTTTATTCTCTGGATTACACGGTTTCAATGGCATAGTTATTTCTGGAGACTGTGAGGTGTCAAATTTAGTTCCATTCTCTCGGATCTGTGGTTTTTGTTCTTAGTTGATTATAGGAGCAATGTGAATCATTCAAATTTGTTCCGACTTGCAAACTGCCTATTTTCGGTGCAAACAAAAAAATGGTGTCTCGACTACTCCAGCTAACGACTGAGTGAACACCGCAAAATGTCATCGCAAAGAAACAACTAAAGGCAACAACCTTGAATGTCCATCATTATACAAAATGTCTGACGGTGCATGAGGCGGAGGAATCCAAATGGATCAATGGCAAAAGAGCAAAGTGTGTGGCACACAAGAGGCACATTCAGAGTATAGCAATGAATGTTGGCTGTCTACCATGAAAAGGACTGAGACCGTACCACATACAACACAGAGCCAATCAACGGACCAAGAACATCTGAAGATTAGAAAACAGCATATTAGAATAGGCACGTTAAATGTTAGAACACTACACTAGTCATGGAAGCTAGAAAACATAATATTGGAGGCAGAAGTATTAAATGTAGATATTCTAGGAGTAGCAGAGACAAGATGGAAAGATGCTGGGTCAACAAGAAAGGAAAACTTTAGTCTTATAGATTCAGGAGGAGATTCAAAAACATTTTGATCTAGTCATTGTACAAACATGCGCACCAACTACAGACAATTACTTTGAAGACCTATAACATTACTGAAGCCAGTAAAAAAAATCAATATTCTAATAGTATGGGAGACATGGATGCAAAAAAGGGAAAGGAAGACAAGAACATTAATAATTTGGACTAGGGACAAGAAATGACAGGAGAAAGACTTGAATGACAAAAGATGACCAAGAGAAACTCTTTGCAGAACAACCATCAAAAAGGGTGTGACTATGGGTCTAAACAACATGCAAGAATTACACACAATTACACAAGGCAGTCAGCTCCTCTCCCTCGCAGTCTTTACTTCCACTTTAATCCTGTACCCATATTAAGGCTGAATTGACCCAGGAGCCGTTGCGGAATGAAAAACATTTCTGCTTCAACTGTGGAATGAACCCAGGACCACTCATATGCGAAGCTGGTGTGCAGACCACTGTGCTGCTCTGCCCCCCTAATATAGGTATAGATCTGTATAAATATATGTGTATGGAAAGGAGGAGGTAAGAAATGTATAAAAATATTTGATATTTGCTAACATTTAATTGTTCTCACAGGCTTCAGCCTCGGCTCGCTCTCGGCAGTCTTCTCAATCTGTAGCACCACACAGCAATCACTTGACAGTTTCCAGCCCATCAAGACCTGCCAACATGCCTTTTGGGTAATGACACATTTTTTTCACGTTTTTGCATTGCTGTGTTCGTTATGTTATCTTGAGAACTGAATTAACCTGTAGCAACCCAGAGAAAAATTATACAACTTCCTCTGAACCCGTCATTTTTTTACTTCTGGAAGTCTGCTTTTTTGGTATAATTTTTTTAATTATTGATTTCAAATTCGGAAATAATAGAGATATGTGGATGCTGTATATGGTGGTGTTGTTTGTTTGTGTGTGTCATTGTGATGCCATTGTACACGCTATGTGGACAACCAACATGGAAGGTGATAACAATAACAAAAACATATGCACATAAAGGACTTGCTGGTATAGAATTAATCCATATCTGTAGTGGCAACTAACAATGTAGATCTGTACATCAACTAACATCATCAACTGATTATGATATCAGCATCCATGAAGAATTAACGAACAAAGGCATCTCACTGAAGTTAGGCCCATACAGTATGGCTTGGATAGGTGAAGGGGTTGAATAAATTATGACTGGGTATTTATATCGACACGAAAAAATCGGGGGCAATCACACTAACACGCAGTTAATATATGAGTATGAAGGGAAATTAACATGGAAGATTGTTGTCCATGACTACAAATGGTTACCTCAATGGTGACATATTTTGACAATGGGTGTCTATTGAAAAAAATGTTGCAAAATGTTGACATTTTTACTGGTCTTCCAGACTAATTTTATATACACGGATTCACAGAGTTCGTTTACAGTGTTTGGCGACAACTATTATGTCTGTTAGAATTCTTAGACTTTCAGAACATACTTATTATCCCCTATCACGTGAAGCATGCTCAATTTGGACCACAGAACACAAAAGGTTGCCCAGATCTCACAGTTTGTCAGTCCGTCTGTGTGATAACTTGGATCTGGACTTCTAGTTAAGGGTGCAAATAATAGGTTTTTTTTTCAGACGTGTCATAAGTGACTAAGGAAGGTTGGGGGTGGGAATAAGTTGACAACCTGTTACCTATGGAAAAAATCATTGTCACTACATGTCCTGTCACAATGTCTTGTCACAATATGTCTTGTCACAATATGTCTTGTCACAATATGTCTTGTCATAATTTCTTATTTTTGTCAAATTGTCCCCCGTGCATGTTGAAGAGATGCAGGCCAGCAGACATTGCACCTCTGTTGTTTTCTGGCAGACTCCTAGGTGGCAGGGACTGCTAGGTGTGTCATCACTGCAGATGGATCAACGGATCTGGCAGAAAATTGATGAATTAGTTGGCTCAGTCAACAGATCTGGCAGAAAATTGATGAACTAGTTGGCTCAGAAGTGTATGCTTCACTCCTGGCCGGGCATGATGATCCTAGGATACTGTTACATTGGAATGTCTCTGTTCTGTAACATGCATCCGTAAACCTCCTAACGCAATCATACATTTGAGATGGCAAACCGTATGCGAGTTCGAATGACACCTCTGTTACTCAATTGAGGAGACCCTTTACTTTTGTCAGAATGGCTATGGGCTGTCAAGACCTGCCTGCTAACGGCTAAAAGGACAGTTAGCATGCAGTTAACATGATGATGTTGAGAACATTGTTCAAACATCATCAAATTGCCAGTTACTCCCTCAATAAACCTCTTTTCACTGGACAATGAACTAGAGAACAATTGTGAATTCACCGTGTGTATCGTGTTGGCACAGTCAGGTCTTTATCATCTTTATTTATTATTGTATGCGTGATAAGACAATAAAACAACATTCAGAAAAATGAAAATATATTGTGTAATATGACTTTGTCATTAGAGGTGAGAAATAGAGTTCTGTAGTGCTATATAACTTCTATACTAACATATGGGTGCTAGTCTTGGGCAATAAACAAACTGGAAAATGGGAAATTAGAGGCAATAGAGATGTGGTGCTATAGAAGAATGCTGAGAATACCATGGACTGCCAGAAAAACTAATGTAGAGGTGTTGAAAGAGTCAAATGTTAAACAGAGCTTAATCAATAATATAAGAAAAAGACAATCTTATTTTTTTTTTGGCCACTTCATGAAACAGGCAGGTTTGGAGAACATTGTCACAACAGGCAAAATTGAAGGCAACAGAGACAGAGGCGAAAATGTGAGAAAAACAACAATGATCTTGATACATAATACTGGAGACAGAGAGCTGTGGAGAGTCATGATAGCCTACGCCAGCCGGCATGGCACCTGATGATGATAATGAGACAATGTCCAGCTCTGTGGATGAGAGGTACAAAGCAGGCCTTGGATGAACAGTCAACGTAACAGCTGTGATGCCCGCTTCAGACAGTTTTAAATTTGGACAGGGTTCAGAAAATAAATATAATCTGCTGAACATATTTATATTGCTTAGAAAATCATCAGCCAAAAATGGCTGAGCTGATGGCTACATCCTGAATAATATATGCTAGTAACTTTCATGAGACAGTTATTCACCTGACATTCATGAGACAGTTATTCACCTGACATTCATGAGACAGTTATTCACCGGACTATCATGAGACAGTTATTCACCTGACATTCACGAGACAGTTATTCACCTGACATTCATGAGACAGTTATTCACCTGACATTCATGAGACAGTTATTCACCTGACATTCATGAGACAGTTATTCACCTGACATTCATGAGACAGTTATTCACCTGACATTCATGAGACAGTTATTCACCTGACATTCATGAGACAGTTATTCACCTGACATTCATGAGACAGTTATTCACCTGACATTCATGAGACAGTTATTCACCTGACATTCTCTTTGTATGTGCAATACTTGCAGCACATCACCACAGAACATGACCAGTTCTCAGCACTCTCCACTACATCTGAGTCAATCTGCTCGCAAAGTCACTGATAAGGTGGCAACAGTTGTGGTGGTAAGTTTCAGATCGGCAATCTCCCCATTCATGACAGCTTTTCTCCTGTTTGTTTTATTTTATAGTGCTTATGCAAAATATAGGATCATTCAGTAATACAATACACTCACAGACTTTGAATATTTGGGTACGTGTGCGGAAAAATACAGATAATTTGTAATATAAACTCCTGCAAAGAGCAGGATATAGGCCAGAGAATAGACATTCTCAAACTCCTGCCAGTAGCAGGGTGTATTCTAGAGAATTGGAATGCATTGTACATTGGTTATAGCACTGCTGAGATATGTGTCTTTTGGCCTGACACATCCAACTTCAACATGGTTTCTGGGTCACTGCGACCCTATGTGGGATGGGGCATCCAACTCCACCTCATAATCTCCTTACTTGCTTCTTTTAACATGCACGGAAGGGAAACTGTTGCTATTATTTGCTCCCCATTTGTGCCCTGGTAACATATGGGTGACGAGCCACACATCTCATTTCTTATGTGCAGTGGGGAGTTTCTCATTTCTCAGATTTTATTCTTGTCAAGACTGAACTCTCAGCATTATGCAATTTTTGGAGGAAAAAAACCACTTACTCATAGTAGGGTTTGTGTGTAATGTAGAGGGCACATTCCACCATCATGTTGTATGCAGACTTTGGATCACAGGAAAGACTGCAACCATTCAATGGTATAAATATTCACCACTTTTTACATCAGTTAATACGGCTGTATCGCTTTGATATATATATATATATATATATATATCTCAAGAATATGTACTGGCAACAAACAGCAGCAATAAGAGTAGGAAATCAATTTGGCCCTTTTCAACAAATAAAACGAGGAGTCAGACAGGCCTGCGTGCTTTCACCAGACCTGTTCTCTTTATACAGTGAAAACATATTGCGTGCAATAGTAGATATCCCAGGAATATCAGTGTGATGACATAACATAAATAATTTGAGATATGCAGATGACACTGTTCTGATTGCAAAAAGTGAGGAAGGCCTTCAAGATTTAATTAATGTAGTAGTCACAGAAAGTAAAGAGAAAGGCCTCTTCCTAAATATCAAGAAAGCAGAAATAATTTGTTATTTCAAAGAAACACAATACCACGCCTTGCAAGATCAAAGTGAATGATATAGTATTAAAACAGGTCCAACAATTCAAATATTTAGGTACAATGATTACAGCAAATTGAAGAAGTTCAACAGAAATAAGATGCAGAATAGGACAGGCAAAAACAACATTCAGAAAAATGAAAAATATACTGTGTAATATGACCTTGTCATTAGAGGTGAGAAAGATAGTTCTGCAGTGCTATATAACCCCTATACTAACATATGGGTGTGAGTCTTGGACAATGCACAAACTGGAAAGTGGGAGATTGGAGGCAACAGAGATGTGGTTCTATAGAAGAATGCTGAGAATACCATGGACTGCCAGAAAAACTAATGTAGAGGTGTTTAAGAGTCAAATGCGAAAAGGGCCTTAATCAACAATATAAGAAAACGGCAATCTTCTTTTTTTTTTGGCCACTTCATGAGACAGGCAGGTTTAGAGAACATAGTCACAACAGGCAAAATTGAAGGCAACAGAGGCAGAGGGCGACAACATGAGAAAATATTAGGCAGTTTGACAGCCTGGCACGGCAAGGAAACAACAACGACCTTGATACATAATGCTGTGGAGAGCCATGACCGCCTACACCAGCCGGCATAGCACCTGATGATGATATATATATATATATATATAGTCCGGCTCTCTGAAGCAGAGTGGTACAGAGCCCGTCTGTGACAAAGTACCGGGTTCGATTCCCGCCACAGGCATTTGTGCATCCAGACCGTTCAGAAAGCACTGATAAACTACTGAACATATTTATATTGCCTAGAAAATCACTACAGCTAAAAAATGTTGGGTTGATAGCCACATCCTGAATAGGATTGCTACCAATTTTTATATATGTATATATATATATATCTATATATATAGATTAGGGGATGTGAGATTAAACTAAAATATAAAATAGAGATCAGAAACTAACAATTTGTGTTTCCCTTTCTCCATAATATATGGGAAATTGACATGGAATATTGCTGTCCCTGACTACAAATGGTTACCTCAATGGTGACATATTTTGACAATGGGTGTCTATTTAAAGAGTAAACATGTTGTAACATTAAGTACAATTTTAAATGCGCAAGTGCAATTTTTCGATTCTCCATAATATAGGTATGTTGTGTGTAAATACAACATTCATGTGTTATTGGTACTAGATAATCTAACTACCAAACACTGAAACTAATGTAAAAAAGGAATGAACAATAAAGAACCGAACAAGAACTTTTTCTACGTTGTGGTCCAACAGGGACCTTTATCATAACAGAATTAGGACCACAACATAGAAACAGTTGTTTTTTTAAATATGTAATTATTTCTCTTGTACATTGGTTTTACTTTTTGACCACTCCTCCTTGATGACTCTGCTATAAATGAGTACCTGACGTGTGATTTAAGGGAAGTAAAGACAGCAAGGAAGGAACTGGTCATCCCACCTAATAGTTATGTGGCTTAGTACATGTAGTTTTCTGGACTGGATCGCTTGAAGTGCTGATCTTGCATCTGTCAGGAATACTGCAGGCTGTGAACCAACGGTTGGCGCTCATATGCCATTTTTTTAATGCTCATATGCGGTTTTTCAGATGCCATCATAAAAACTGTCCAGACTAAGCTTGATATGGATATCTTTCTGATTGCCACTATCTGTTAATATGCTTAAGGCCATCAACTGTGATTGTACCTGAAACCTTTTCTCATCTCATCACACCAGCCCGAGGACAAGGAAGAAAACCATAACACTGTCTCAGGACTCGTTAGCACACAGTTCTTTGAGTGGAGTTGTAAGTATTTCTCAGAGTCTTCGATGTGTCTGAAGAAAGAGGGAGACCCGGAGAGTCTGTCTTACTATCAGAGACAGTACAGATTCCTCAGAAATTCTCGAGTCAGATCTCAAGGCAGGGACCAACTCAGAGTTGGTAAGCTTTAATTTGGTTATGTTTATGCCTAAACTTGTTTGTATTAATTTTGCGTTGACGTTTTCTTTATGGGGATTACTATAGAGAAGAACTGTAGCCTAGTTAATAGTGAGCTTGTTTACTATCACTTGGTTACAGTGGGCCAGGCTCGAAACCATATATGGACCAAAATAGGCCATGTCATTATTTCTCTATGACACGGCCGCTCCTCCGATCGACCCAGCTATAATTGGGTACCTGTTTTATGAGTGGGGGAACATAAAATCGGCAAGAAAGGGAACTGGCCACACCACCGAATAGATTGCTGGGATTATATACATGAAGAGTTATCTTCATCCCTGCAGGTTGCTGGCATGGGACATCTTGCTCTAGTGGCATGGGGGAATATTCATATTGAAAATGATTGACAGTGTATGAGACAGAAGGCTGTGTACATACATGATAACTACAGCCACACGGCATAGACAGACATACCATAGCGACACAGCATGGACAGACATAACCATAGCCACATGGCATGGACAGACATAACCATAGCCACACAGCATAGACAGACATAACCATAGCCACACAGCATGGACAGACATAACCATAGCCACACGGCATGGACAGACATAACAATAGCTACCCAGCATCGACAGACATAACCATAGCCACACAGCATAGACAGACATAACCATAGCCACACGGTATGGACAGATATAACCATAGCCACACAGCATAGACAGACATAACCATAGCCACACATCATAGACAGACATAACCATAGCCACACGGTATGGACAGATATAACCATAGCCACACAGCATAGACAGACATAACCATAGCCACTCGGTATGGACAGATATAACCATAGCCACATGGCATAGACAGACATAACAATAGCTACCCAGCATAGACAGACATAACCATAGCCACACGGCATAGACAGACATAACAATAGCTACCCAGCATGGACAGACATAACCATAGCCACACGGCATAGACAGACATAACAATAGCTACCCAGCATGGACAGACATAACCATAGCCACACGGCATAGACAGACATAACAATAGCTACCCAGCATAGACAGACATAACCATAGCCACACAGCATAGACAGACATAACCATAGCCACACAGAATGGACAGACATAACCATAGCCACACAGCATGGACAGACATAACAATAGCTACCCAGCATCGACAGACATAACCATAGCCACACAGCATAGACAGACATAACCATAGCCACACGGTATGGACAGACATAACCATAGCCACACTGCATAGACAGACATAACAATAGCTACCCAGCATGGACAGACATAACAATAGCTACCCAGCATAGACAGACATAACCATAGCCACACGGCATGGATAGACATAACCATAGCCACACGGCATTAGATATAAAAAGAGTTGAAAGACATAAAGATCTGACCTGATGCTGGATCTCCCTTGTAGCAGGACAATGGTCCTACTAGATCTCCCTTGTAGCAGGACAATGGTCCTACTAGATTTCCAGCAGGGTGTATTCCAGAGAATGGAAATACGTTGTCTCATTATTTTATTTGTGTTTATGGCCCGACACATCCATCTTCGGCAGTCTAACAAATTTAAAACATACAGAACAACATGAATTTAAGATATATATCTGTATTACCAACTTTTTAAGGTCAGAAACCAGTGGCATAATATTTGACTCTCATTAAAACAACATTCACATATACGATAAACAAGAGATTGTAGCTTTCAATGTCAATAAAGTTCTAAATGTCTTGTAATATTGTTGCAGGTGTCTTCCGTCGGGATTATCAGATGTTTTATGAATGTCTTGTAATATTGTTACAGGTGTCTCCCGTCTGGATGATCAGATGTTCGTTAACAGAGTAGAAGCAGTACCCACTGCTATCAAGTTTCATCCTTATGAAAACTTCCTGGCTGTTGCTGATGCTTACAATGTCTCGTACGTACGCTTGACTTAAGAAGGGTGTACTGTTTAAATTTCGGACTGTCTTATCGCGGAACAAATTAAATTTCAGTCAACATTTTCTGGAAATAGAGTAGAACCATTGATACAGCTTCATAAAGATGTTTTTCTTTGGTAAATAAAAGAAAGGTCCTAGCATTTAAGGAATTCTTTCCCCACCGAGGCCAACTCCTTGAAGTGGAGGTGGGTCTTAGTCCAGTCAACAGAGGCTGGAAACTAAGATTGGTCAGGTCATTCCTGACATCGAGCAGAACCACAATCCTGCCCAAACAAGCACAGGTGCTGAAGTCGGAGATACCAGACTGAGAGGCACACCAGCAACCATGGTATTATGCAGCCTGCCTATTTATGCAAATGAGAAGAAGAATGTGCTTGATCTGCAGGAGGGTGGTCAGGTATAAATAATGATGAATAGTCAAGATTTCAGTCAAGGGAAATAATAATAAATAATTAATCTATAATGTTATCTAAAGATTCTTGCACTTTTATGACTGCTTATTCTAGAAATTATGTTGGCCCTGAAAAAGTTCTTAATCATTTGGAATTTGTATATAATTGATGGAATTATAACGGTGAAATTGTCTTCTCGTCTGACTTTGACTGACATAAATTTGCACTTACATGACTGGAGAAGGTGTCGGTGTGTTCAACCACGAACAAGCAAGTGTGTACTGTCTGTGGCTCTACTGATTTCACACACCTTTGTATATTGTATGTATGTGTCTCTTTAGTTGGATCTGTGAATTTTAGTGAATGGTTCAGTTGTGTGCTTAAGTCCAGGTAGTGTTGTGATAGAATTATTAGCTCGACATTTATCCGAAATGACAGTTGTTTAAGGATGAATTCTTTATGTGATAATTGGTAATAATATCACTGAGACCCACTACTGTGGGAATAGCCATCCAATCACGTTTTCATTTCATGAAAACACCTTCATTTTGTTTTTGTTTTGTTAAATGGAGGATTAAAGTCTCTGGTCAAGGCAAGTTACGAGGCATGACTCTTTCATCCTAAGACAGAAGTCTGTGTTGGTTATATCAGACAGTGCTGGCTTTTATCTATGCATGACCTTATGGTCTGAGAAAATCGAAAGCCGTGCTTGCTATTATTGCTAAAGATTATCTATATTGCTAGGTGGAGTCTTATGCTGGTTATTACCGGCCACGTTTCAGTTTGTCTATGTGTTATCGTATGGTCTGGGGAGATCGAAAACAGTGCGTGTAATTATTGCCAAAGCCAATAATAGTACCAGTCGTATGTTGTGGTGACAATTCCTCTGTTCGAATGGCTGAAAAAGCTGTAGAGAGAGACCTGTAGAAAAAAGAGTTGGGAGTACTGAAAAGTACTGAAAGGGAATAGTGTTATCACTAAGAGAACTTGGAGACTTGTTTAGAGAAGAGATACAAACACAATGAGACTACTGTCTTACTTGTATTATATTGTATTTGTTAGATTGCTTCAACTTTTCAATTTGGACTTTAGTTCTGGTTATAAATTGTTTCATTAGTTTGAGTCTATCTCTTGTTACATCATGGTCAGGAAACTTTTCTAGAATGTAAGGGATTTTATTATTTAGATAGTAATCATTTAGGTCCTTTCTATGGTGGTGAAATTGATGACAATGGAGTAGGAAAGGGTCAATTGTGTTCTCCTCTTCACAGTCTTCACATATTGGTTTGAGTATATTGTGTAATGAGGTTCCCAGTCTAAGTCGTAGTAGTTTCCTATTGGCAGGTATTTCCAGCTCTTCTTTGATTTGAGTGGTTCTAGTGAGTCCCTTTAGTAGAGCATGTGCATGTCTTCCTTTTACACTGTTGTCCCATTTTTCTGTCTATTCCTTTAGTATTGTGTCCTTTATTATGCTTCTGGATTCAGGTCTGACAAGTCCTACATTTTGATGTCTGGTCCATGTTGGTGTACTTTCTTATCTTCCTTGTCCGCTGCCTCATTTCCTGGTATTCCAACATGGGCTGGACATCCACATTACATAACCCTTGTACCAACGTGATATCCTTGTACCAACGTGATATCCTTGTACCAACATGATCTAAGTTTGTTGTTACATGTAAGATACCTTCTACTATATCTGGCCTTTGGTTGTAATGTTTATCTTGTATAGCCTGGACTGATGATAATGAGTCAGTCAGGTTTGTTACATGTTTAGGTGGGTTATCATTTATTATTTCTAGAGCTTTTAGTATTGCAACTAGTTTGGCTGTGAATATTGATGCATGTTCTGTTAGTTTAAAGCTCTTATTGATGTTCCTGTCAGGTATTAGTATTCCTGCACCAGTTGGGCCTTCCTCTCCTTTGGACCCATCTGTGAATACTTTAAGACTATTTATCATTCTATCATTTATGTTTTCTATTGCTCTATTTTCAGTTGTTTCGTTATTTTGGTATTTTTTAACTATATAAGAGAGTGTCAGTCTCTGGTTTTATTACTTCTCATGGGGGGGGGGGGGGGGGTTTACTGGTTTGTATTGGTTTTGATTACCTATTAGCTCTCTAAGCTCTGACAGTTGGTCAAGCTCTGAATTTGTTTGCTAACCTGCTGGAGTTTGATGTTTTAAGTAAGAAGAAAGGATGCTGAAAGTAAAATAAGTATTCTATCATATTATGAAATGGCATGTCCGTGGCGTAGTGGTTAAGTCACTGCCCTATCCTCAAGAGTTTGTGGGTTTGAAACCGGCTTGTGATGTCTTGTGTACAAAGTGCAGTTTTTTTTCAGATCCCTGCAGATTTTCATTTGAAGCTACAGAGTTACATGCTTCGTGTGGTACTCTTAGCATGTTATGTGCCTTTTCGTTGAAAGAGATAGTTTACATATGGGCAAACCCGAGCACAATTAAATTAATCCTCTTCCAACTTTGTAACCCTTTTTTCTTAACAATGAAGAAGAAGATTTAAAAAAACACATAACTGTGAAAGGATATTTCAGCAGAAAATAAGAATATAAAATAGCTGTTTACTTTTCCATACTGATAGGTTCTGGGATCTTGAGCAAGGTATCACAGTCTCAGACATTCCAAATCCTGCTGCTCTAGAAAAGGCAGCGCTTCCACTGACTCGCGTCAGCCGTATCACATCAGTTGAATTCATAGATGCTCACGACCAGGCACTTTTCATGTTCTGTACAGGTATGTGTACATTTCTCATTAAGTCCATCAACTTTCAGATGTTATTATAACAGTCATATATATTTGTTTATACATACATATATTTATTTATGGCCAGGGCGCTCACTTTTTATACATCAAGTCTAGACTAATGGACCCACTAAAACAATGGACCCACTAAAACAGCTTTGGAGAGCAAACCATGGTATGATATTCGAACTGAGAACAGGTTTTGCTTCCATCAAACAATTGAGCAGAATAAACCCACTACATCAACCAAACTGTGGTGTTATGTATAGGTTCCTCGATAACAACACATAGATGGACTATATTTGACTCCATTATAGTTTTGATCATTTGCCAACCTGTGGCACTCACAGAAAATCTTTAAACTTCTCCTGTGCTGATATGATTGGTTAACCTCTTACCTCCGACCTTGTAAAAAGGTGAACCAACTAAGCAAATCCATAGACCTAGAAAATATTTTGTGCATGTCTGTTGAAGTTTACTGTGTTTTAAGAGGCTAAATATTCCTTCTCCTTACCTTTTTCTGATGCTGTGTATTTTTCTGTCTATGTGCAAATCACATAATACTGTTTATATCTGTGTTTCTGTTGTATTCTTAAATTCTAATCGATCGAACATTGAATTCTCTGGTAAACATTGAGATACTACGCTCTGGAAAGAATACGTCACATGAAACACATTAGAGTACGCAAATGTTTATAGAATTTTACATCGTCTATCGGGGGTCCGAAATAGCTCAGTTTGTATGAGTGCAAATTATATTATGGGAGTAAATGTGGCCGTGGGTGTACGATCCACAAGATGTTTTAAAAAACTTTTTTGTGGTTAATATGTAAAAACTGAAACGTATCAAAGTCATCGCTACATTATAAGAACAATTTATGCATCTATTCTGTTTTTCTCTTGTGTTTTATTCTCGCTCTGCATTGCTTCTAGTATATATATATATATATATATATATATATATATATATATATATATATATAATATGTACATTGTCTGTATACATGTATTATACACAGTCATATCTGATGTATTCTTATCACTGTGCACGCAGATGATGGTGCTGTTAGAATACACAGAAACTTTCTGTCACCAAATGAAGCAGATCGAGAATTGGTCACTGCATTTAGAGGTCTTTCAGAGATTGTCCCTTCTGAGAGAGGTAAGAGTGTGTACCTTCTGAGTAAGGTAAGACATTTTCCCTTCTGAGTGAGGTCAGAGATTGTCCCTTCTGAGTGAGGTAAGAGATTGTCCCTTAGAGTGAGGTAAGAGATTGTCCCTTAGAGTGAGGTAAGAGTTTGTCCCTTCAGAGAGAGGTAAGAGATTATCCCTTCTGAGTGAGGTAAGAGATTGTCCCTTAGAGTGAGGTAAGAGTTTTGTCCCTTAGAGTGAGGTAAGAGTTTGTCCCTTCTGAGTAAGGTAAGAGTTTGTCCCTTCTGAGTGAGGTAAGAGTTTGTCCCTTCTGAGTGAGGTAAGAGTGTGTACCTTCTGAGTGAGGTAAGAGTTTGTCCCTTTTGAGTAAGGTAAGAGTTTATCCCTTTTGAGTGAGGTAAGAGATTGTCCTTTCTGAGTGAGGTAAGAGTGTGTCCCTTCTAAGGGAGGTAAGAGTGTGTCCCTTCTGAGTAAGGTAAGACATTTTCCCTTCAGAGAGGTCAGAGATTGTCCCTTCTGAGTGAGGTAAGAGATTGTCCCTTCTGAGTGAGGTAAGAGTTTGTCCCTTCAGAAGAAGAGGTAGTGCAGTTTGTTCATTCAGAGGGAGGACACATTTTTTGTACTGTCATTTCTTTGCCTTTAATTTGTCCTATCATATCCATTTGCCCATATGTCATTTCCATATACCCATAAGTCATTTCCATCTTCCTGTGTGTCATTTCCATCTGCCCATGTGTCATTTCCATCTGCCCATGTGTCATTTCCATCTGCCCATGTGTCATTACCATATACACTTGTGTCATTTCCATGCATCTTTATGTAATTTTCATCTTTCCTTGTATCTCTTCCATTTTTCCTCATTATTTAAATCTATTATTGCTATTTCCACATTTTAATGTGTTTGTTTTATTTCTGTTTTTCCACCTTTTTTTTTACTGAACTTTGTGATTGTGGTATCATTATTGTTATTCCTACCTCTCCATTACCTTGTGTTATTTCCATCTGTTATCTTCAACTTTTTCATATGCTTGTATTGTTGTCCTTCTGTTATTTCCACCTCTTTAATATACTTGTATTATTTCCATCCGGCTTTGTGTCCATCATATTTCTTTGTGTAATTTCTACATTTTCAATTATTGCCATTTTCATCTTTCCTATGGCCAATGTAAAACAGACTTTGTTGTTGTTTTTTCTTTATTTTGTTTGTATATTTTTGCTTTACCTATTGGACGCCCTCGTAAAAGGTGAATAGATAGTGTATTAGAGACACTCAGAAATATAACAGCGGAAAAGGCAAATAGAAAGGCAAAAGACTGTACACTCACTCTACCCTCAACACCGAAAGTTACATGAGGACAGAAAGAAGAAGAAGAAGATATATTTGCTATGTTCCTTGGTATAACCTGCGACAATTTCATGTGTTGGAGATATAATTCATAACATCTGCTTGTGTGCCATTCCCCAAACCTGTGCAGTACTCTTTTGTCCTTTGTGTGTATTTATGATTTTTCTTTGGGGTGCTTTGTCAATATCAATCTGTTTAATATAAAGTGTTTTTTTTTCTAGATCCCTGGAGATTATCTCTTGAAGCTACAGAGTTATGTGCTATGAGTGATACTCTCGGCAGGTGTCATATGTCTTTTAAAAAAAAGAGGGAACGGAGCACAAATGAGGAAACCTCTGTACTATTAAGTTGATCCTCTATAGATTTTTTATTTAAAAAACATTGCTTCCTATTCAGTTTAATATTTAATCTTTTCAGTTCTTACAAATGTTACTTGCTTTGAGATTACCATAGCCCTATTTTCTTACAAATGATACTTGCTTTGAGATTACCATAGCCCTATTTTCTTGCGTTTTCTAATTCTTTCTGAAAGGTTCTGGTGTTGTAACAGAATGGGAACAGGAAACAACAACACTTATGCTATCTGGCAATGCAAGAATCATCCGATTGTGGGACATACAAAAAGAGTACAAAATCTGTGTATGTTTTGACATTGTTCTTGTTTTTGTGTAGGGGAATTCTTTGTGATATGAAAATTTGTGTTTGAGAATATATGTGAAGATTAGAAAAGTGTATTTACACTTTGTTCTAATTATCACAGATCTCTCTCACACTCAATATATATATTGTTTGTACTAAATATATTGTATTTACATATTCTAATTATAGAGTCACAAAAACGCTGATGAAATTTATTGAAATAAATAAAACACATTAAAACAAAGTGAATATGTTAGATAAATAATTGGATAACAATATTTGAATTGTAATTTTGTTCAGTTGACACAATATTTGAATTGTAATTTTGTTCAGTTGACACAATATTTGAATTGTAATTTTGTTGTATTTGTAAATTCTGATCAAACTGGTCTAACTCCTTGTTCGCATTCAAAATGTCAGCACGGTCCTTTGAACTATCCCTAGCCATTGTGGTCACACTCTGAAGTCTGTCTGCTCTTTCATTTCCCACAACACCTATATTTCCATGTACAAAATTTAAGGAAACTAGCAGCACAGACATCATCATCGACACCAACTGTCGGCAGCATACATAGCCTGGCTAAATATTTCTTATCATCCTCGTAGAATCAGTCATAAAACAGACAAGATATAGCACTCTCCAGCCATGTCATTGCCCTGGTTGCTGGTATAACCTTCATCATCATACTTCTAACGGTTGCACTGAAAGTGCCACTCCCCTCCCTAATACTTCCTTCTATATGGTGCTGTGAATGTCCATACACTGGAGTAATTTATAATATGATTACTACAATGAACAGGAAGTTTGTCTTGTATGTCATTTTTTTCATTAAGTTATTTAAAAGAGACAAACAAAAGAAGAGACAGGGCTGTTTTCCCTCATTTAAAGACCTACTACATTCCTGCTTACATTTCAACAACTCTTTCGGAGCCCGGACTGGACTCGTCAGCCATTTGAGGACACACAGACAATGAAACCAAACTTGACATTTTTGTTCTGCCCTGCCATTCTCATCTTAACTTGACACAACATGATTATTATTTTTTATTATATTGTTCATACACTTACTCTGTCTCAGGATATCAATACTGGAGCAGAGAGCTGTGTAACAAGTTTGACCTCCGACCCCATTGGCAGGTCACTGCTCATAGCTGGTTGTGGTGATGGATCAGTGCGCTTGTTTGATCGCAGAATGAATCCCACTGAATGGTATGTCGTTGTGTCTTAACTGTTTCACAAAGTTCACAGATTCTTTTTTTTTTTGGGTACAAATATCAACTGCCAAAAGGATGGATGATTGTATATACTTGAGTACATGATACATCTAAACTTCTGTATTTGTACCCAGAATTCTACCCCATACAGTGTATATCAATAGTACATCAATCAATCAAGTGGGCATGTTTACCCCATATATTGTATATCAATAGTACATCAATCAATGAAGTGGGCATGTCTACCCCATATAGTGTATATCAATAGTACATCAATCAATCAATAGTACATCAATCAATCAAGTGGCATGTCTACCCCATATAGTGTATATCAATAGTACATCAATCAATCAATAGTACATCAATCAATCAATAGTACATCAATCAATCAATAGTACATCAATCAATCAAGTGGGCATGCCCAGTGATGTAGGAGATCATCTTGTACAACTCTGTCTCTGACTGTGTTTTGTCTTGTTAATAAGTTCAGTTGGTGACATCTTTTTGTGCCACTGTGACACCCCATCCAGAAATTTCACTCTTTGTCTTCCCTGTCTCTTTTTCCGGTTGTTACTAAATGTTCATGTTTTACTTTCCTCATCACATGCCCTAAAAATATTAATTGTCTGCTTCTAATTTTTGCTATAATTAGTCCTTTTACTCTAATTTTTGCTATAATTAGTCCTTTTACTCTAATATTTACTATATTTAGTCCTTTTACTCTAATATTTGCTATATTTAGTCCTTTTACTCTAATATTTGCTATATTTAATCCTTTTACTCTAATTTTTGTGCTATAATTAGTCCTTTTACTCTAATTTTTGCTATAATTAGTCTTTTTAATCTAATTTTTGCTATAATTAGTCCTTTTACTCTAATTTTTGCTATAATTAGTCCTTTTACTCAAATATTTGCTATAATTAGTCCTTTTACTCAAATATTTGCTATAATTAGTCCTTTTACTCTAATTTTTGCTCCAGCATCTCTCAGAATTTCTACATTAGTTTTCTTAGCTGTCCATGGAATTTTCATCATTCTTCTCAAAAACCACATCTGAGTTGTCTCCAGTTTATTTTGAGCTCTTCTGTTTGCCATCCATGCTTCACATTCATAAAGAAGGATTGGCTCAATATAACATTTTGGTACTCTAGTAGTACTTCACACTAGACCTAATCTTTCCCATGTCATTTCATAAAGAAACTAACTTGTGTTCCTAGTATCTCCTTTGAAAACAAATATAATTCCCAACAAATCCTCATTATTGCAAACACAATCCATAAGAATTTCACTAAAAATGGATTCTATTATAACAAGATTTGCGATGATTCCAACAGCATAATGAAAACTTTGTAAAAAACACAAAAAAAACAATAATCTTCTTGTCTATTCCAACCTTGGCCGGAAAAGAGGCTATATTTACATTGTTAGACTGTTGCCACTCTTTTTCTGGAAGAAAACCCAAATTAAATTTATTATTGTAATTACAAAATTGCTTAGCGACAGATCGCAATTCTGCGATTACAGCGCTGAGCGGATTACACCAGGAACTGTGTGTTTATTTGTGCCAATGGCATAGTTCATGTTGTTAACTCCTGTCAGATCTTGTTTACCATTGCATACATTTTATATCTGTAATTTTCTTTTGTCTAATTCAAACAGCCGTGTGATGACGTTCAAGGAACACAACTCTTGGGTGTTAAAAGTGCATCTGCAGAGAGGTTCAGAGGGAAAAATTGTCAGTGCAAGGTCAGTAATGTGTGCAGTAGACAGTCATCTGACTTCATATAAATCACTTTATCTAGTGTTACTGTTTACCTTCATATTTCCTCTCAACACTTCATCTAGTCTTACTTCATGAGGTCTTACTTCACCTGGTCTTTAGTTTTACTTTATCTAATCCTACTTCATTGTGTTTTACTTAATCTAGTCTTACTTCATCTGGTCTTACTTCACCTGGTCTTACTTCACCTGGTCTTTAGTCTTACTTCATGAGGTCTTACTTCATTTAGTTTTACTATCTAATCTTACTTCATTGTGTTTTACTTAATCTAGTCTTACTTCATCTGGTCTTTATTTAGTCTTACTTTATGAGGTTTTACTTAATTTAGTCATACTTCATTTAAATCTTACTTCATCTAGTCCTTATGTAATCTAACTTCATCAAGTCTTACTTCTCCTATTCTAACTTCATCAAGTCTTATTTTATTTAATCTTACTTCATGTAATAATCTTATTTCATCAAGTCTTACTTCTCCTATTCTAACTTCATCAAGTCTTACATCATTTACTCTTACTTCATGTAATAATCTTACTTCATCTAGTCTTATTTGATTTAATCTTACTTTATCTCTAATCTTACTTTATGTAATTTTACATCATCTAGTCTTGCTACATTTAGCTGTATGTCATTAGCTGAGTTAGTTTTTTCTTCTGCGTTCATTCTCAAATTCCTGCAGATTAGCAGGATGTAGTCCTGAGAATGTTATGCATTGGGTCATGGTTTACAGCATTGCTGCTATATCTGCACCTTTCAGCCTCAGACATCTGAGTTCAGCATGACTTATGGGTCACTTTGACCCTATTAAAGATGGGAAAGCCAATCCCACCCCATAATATCCTTAGTTGCATCTTAGTAAACTGTGTTGCTATTCTTTGCTCCCCTTTCAGGGAACCTTAATCCCCACAACAGTTGGTAAATTCTGTCTTTCAAATCAATGCAGGATTACTGATTGGACAGATCAGGTTTCAATCCTGTTTGCCATCTTTTTCTAACAATAATTTGTCCATGTTTCCTATACTGAGTCACACTTCCAGTAACCGTCATGCTGTGTGAGTCACACTTCAAGTAGCCGTCATGTTGTGTGAGTCACACTTCCAATAACTCATGTTGTGTGTGTCACACTTCCAATAACTCATGTTGTGTGAGTCACACTTCAAGTAGCCGTCATGTTGTGTGTGTCACACTTCCAATAACTCATGTTGTGTGAGTCACACTTCAAGTAACCGTCATGTTGTGTGAGTCACACTTCAAGTAACCGTCATGTTGTGTGAGTCACACTTCAAGTAACCGTCATGCTGTGTGAGTCACACTTCAAGTAACCGTCATGCTGTGTGAGTCACACTTCAAGTAACCGTCATGTTGTGTGAGTCACACTTCCAGTAACCGTCATGTTGTGTGAGTCACACTTCCAGTAACCGTCATGTTGTGTGTGTCACACTTCCAGTAGCCGTCATGTTGTGTGTGTCACACTTCCAGTAGCCGTCATGTTGTGTGAGTCACACTTCCAGTAACCGTCATGTTGTGTGAGTCACACTTCCAGTAACCGTCATGTTGTGTGAGTCACACTTCCAGTAACCGTCATGTTGTGTGAGTCACACTTCCAGTAACCGTCATGTTGTGTGAGTCACACTTCCAGTAACCGTCATGTTGTGTGTGTCACACTTTCAGTAATCATGATTGTCCATGTTTTTTGACTATTTACTTCATAAAAATATTCTAATTTAATTTCTTTTCATTTTGTTGTAGTTGTGACGGAGATATTCGATTCTGGGACCCTAGGTTCACAGATTCTGTAAGGGTCTACAACACACCAACATCTCTGTCTTCTGTTGACGTGCACCCACTGGCAGACATCATCGCATGGTATTCACATAAATGTGATGTTATTTATGAAATGATTGTTGAATCTATCTTACACAAACTAGATGTACTATTGCATGTTTTTAATCTGCATGACTACAAAACGGCAATTGATATTTTTTACCAACTCTGTGTTACTAATGTCAATCATGGCTGTTGACAAAGATACTAGCACAAAAGATCACATGTGAAATGAGGATGTTTAAGAAAAGCTATAAATGTCATCAGAAGAGACTGACGAAATTAAGATTTGTGGAAATAAATAAAGACTATCTCAAGTCAAGACCACATAAAGAGACAGCAAACCAGGTTGTTTGGTCACGTCATCAGAATGGAACCAAAACACAACCAGCCATCCACGCGTACAATAGCAGAAAATTTAGTTACAGGGCATGAGGAAGACCATGAACTAAATTGGTCAAGACAATAAAATAAACTTTAAAGACAGACGTGCTACCCATGGCCAATGCGACCAACATGTCCAAAGACAGACACTCCTTCCCTCCCACAACGCTTAACAGCAAAAGTGAAAATGACTATGGATGGATTCGATGGATGAATTGATCTCTACATCCATGCATGGCTCAGAAAAATAATGAATGAATAAAGAGAAGAGAATCACTGTTTTTGAGATGTGGATATGTAGCAGAAAAGAGAAGAAAATAAACAAGGAACTTCTGACAACACGTTGTATGTAAATAGAACAATTAAACAATGAACTTCTGACAACACGTATGTAAATAGAACAATTAAACAAGGAACTTCTGACAGCATGTTGTATGCAAATATAACTATTAAACAAGGAACTTCTGACAACACGTATGTAAATTGAACTATTAAACAAGGAACTTCTGACAACACGTATGTAAATTGAACTATTAAACAAGGAACTTCTGACAACACGTATGTAAATTGAACTATTAAACAAGGAACTTCTGACAACACGTATGTAAATTGAACTATTAAACAAGGAACTTCTGACAACACGTATGTAAATTGAACTATTAAAAGAAAATAAAAATTGAATATTTTGGACATATTAAAAGACAACACCACCTCATTGAAGACCTTACTTGAGGGTAGAGTTTAGAGGAAGCGATTAAGAGGTAGACAGAGATACAAGTGGGAGGGGAAAGTCATATGATGGACAGGTTACAGCCTATCAGAGTGCACCACCAAGGCAAGAGCCATAATGTTGGGGGGCTACTGCTGTCAACCTTCATTGCAGAGATGGCAGTTGATTATTGAGAGCAAATATGATCAGAATTTCATAGTATGAATAATATGAACTCCTTGAAGGGAGATTAGAAAATAGCAAGACTGTCACCTGTCATGTATGTCAATAATCATCATTACGCACTGTCTCCACAATGAAGGTTGACTGCAACAGACCTCCAACATGCCCTGTCTCTAGTCTTGGTGATGAACTCTGCTAGACTGTAACCTGTCCGTCTCGTGATGTTACTCTCCCACTTGTATCTCTGTCTCCTAATTTTTCCAAGTAAGGTCTTCAATAAGGTGTCATGTTTTTTTAAAATATCCAAATTATTTTATTTGCCTGATATTTATTTCTCTTAGTAATTATTTCTTCATATTACGTGTTTTTAGAACCTCTTTGTTTGTTCTCTTTCCATGATGTTCTCCCTATTCTTCTATATATCCACATCTCAAAGGATATGTATGTTAGTTGTTTGTTTATTGTCCATGTTTCTGATCCATACAATAATATAGAATAGATGTAGCATTTTATAATTCTGTTTAACTTGTTTGTAATTTGTTTAGATATTAATAATTTCCTCCTGTCATTGAAGTTACTTTTAGCCATTCCTATTCTCCTTTTAACTTCTGTTTCACATCTGCCATCATTTGTGATTATGTGTCCAAGATATTGATAATGTTCTACTTGTTGTAGTTTCTCTCCTTGTATGTTTATGTTTAGCTCTTGTTCTTCTGTGTCTTTACTGATTATCATGGTTTTTCTTTTTTTTTTGAAGTATGCCATAAGAAACAACTAAGGAGTTTTGGGGGTGGAATTAGCTATCTCATCCAGTAGGTCAAAGTAACCCAAATGTTATACTGAAGTCAGATGTGTTGATATATATATATATTACAGCCAAGCTGTAAACCTTGAAAAAAGGGATTACATTCTCTGAACCACTACCTGCTAACCAACAGGAGTTTGAGAAGGAGAACAGAAGAAATACCATAAAAGGTATGGCCTGTACAGCGCCTCTAGTTGCGGGCAGCTACAGAAAATACATATTATCTTTCGATTATTGTCGCTGGGAGTGCTGCAAATGTTAACTGGTTTAGTGTAATGCAGTCTGTGCTGCTTGCTCACATGGAGGCAGAGGTGATGGAACCAGTCTTAGGCCTACTTAAGAGGCTGTTTAGTCTGTTGTGTTCTGTTCTCATGTGAAATATCATAACCTACTCAACTTTGTCCAGATAGTGATAGTTGTCTTTTAGGAAGTCAACTTTGTCCTGATAGTGATAGTTGTCTTTTGGGTGGTCAGCTTTCCTGATAGCTTTGATGGGGGTTCTGTTTTCCTGGTACGTAATTTCTTCTTCTGTTTGTTCATGTGTTGCTTCATCATTTTGCTAGCATATCTGCCTTTTCATTTCCTGGTATAGTATCCTCTGTAGTACTACCCTTCTTTGGATACTCACTTCTCGTATGGCTTCCATCAGGTCTAGCAGTTTGTCCAGTTTGAAGAGTATTCAGTTCTCACATAGGAAAAGTACACTTTTATGACGTTTCTGCTACACATGATAAAAACATCAACGAAATCTAATGTTACACATTCATCATTAACTGCACTCAACTGAAAGATAAAGTGAGATGTTTTCTAATTTTAACTATTGTTAAGTGCATTCATTCACATTAATAAACCCACCATTCTGTCTCCTTTACAGAACCCACAAATCAGCAACATCATCTGCGATTTTCATTGAATGCATTCGAAAATTCACGCATGTAAAATTTGGTCACATTTTAGAGGCTTTATTATTGTGTTGCGCATAACTGGAACTTTATATAAAATAGTACTGCTGAAGATGGATGTGTTAAGCTATTGAGAACTTTATATAAAATAGTACTGCTGAAGATGGATGTGTTAAGCTATTGAGAACTTTATATAAAATAGTACTGCTGAAGATGGATGCGTTAAGCTATTGAGAACTTTATATAAAATAGTACTGCTGAAGATGGATGTGTTAAGCTATTGAGAACTTTATATAAAATAGTACTGCTGAAGATGGATGTGTTAAGCTATTGAGAACTTTATATAAAATAGTACTGCTGAAGATGGATGTGTTAAGCTATTGAGAACTTTATATAAAATAGTACTGCTGAAGATGGATGTGTTAAGCTATTGAGAACTTTATATAAAATAGTACTGCTGAAGATGGATGTGTTAAGCCATTGATGCAAATAAAATAGTGACGATGCATTTGCATTCTCTGGACTACATTCTGCTGGAAATCTAGTAGGACCATTGTCCTGCTACAAGAGAGATCCGGTGGGAGTTTAAGAATGAACAATGAAGAAGAAAAAGATATGAAATAGTGAGACAGAATATATTTTCATGAGTTTAACATTTTATTTATGATTAGTCAATTTCTAGACTGACTCTCCTGTCATCCCTCCACAGTGGCTCCATTAATCAGTGTATGACTGCTTATAGCATGCATGGGGCAGTGTTGAGTTCTGTCAAGTACCATGAAGGATTTTTAGGACAAAGGATTGGCAATGCCACCTGCATGTCTTTCCACCCATACTTGGTAACAACTCATATCTGTTATATTTGTTATGTATTTATTATTATTATTATTATTGTTTAACTCTACCATGGGCAATACAAATTATGCAACTTACACCCTGCAAGCTGGACACTTTTATGACAATTGTATAACGTTATATAAAATGGCTGATTCACATGTTTGTGTCCTATCTATGGGTGAATTCCTAGGCTTATTATATTTATCAATTAGAAGACAGAATTGATGCCTTTGAGATGTGGGTACATAGGAGAATAGGGAGAACATCATGGAAAGAAAATAAAACAAATAAAGAGGTGATAAAAACACTTAATATGAAGAAGGAACTACTAAGAGAAATAAAGATCAAGCAAATGAAATATTTTAGACACATTAAAAGACATGACACCTTAATGAAAACCTTACTCGAGGGTAAAGTCAGTGGGAAGCGAGCAAGAGGTAGACAGAGATACAAGTGGGAGAGTAACATCACAAGGTGAACAGGTTACAGTCTAGCAGAGTGCACCATGAAAACAAGAGACGGGATGTTGGAGATCTGTTGCAGCCAACCATCGTTGCGGAGATGGCACTTGATGATTATATTTATAATGTTATTTCATAATCACACTAACATGCTAATAATATCTTCTGTGAAAATAAATAAAACACGTTAATATCGTTTGTTAAAGTTCAATAGAAAATTATTCACCACATCCATAGAAAATTTCTTGGCACTATACTCCTGTAGTTTGCCGTTGCTTTCATGAGGAACATCCGATTTAAACTGACACAGAGAATACCAGGAGGTGTTACAAACAATTAACGTCCAGGAAGGCTGGCTTCTGAACACCATTTTAAAGAAAAAGCTAGTTTTTTTCGGTCACATTAAGAGACACAACGGCATGGAGAGAGTGTTACTGGAGGGGATATTAGAAGGCAGGGGCAAAGGCCGACCAAGACACCTTTGGACAAAAGACGCATGTCACTGGAAGAGGCAAGACAACTTGCTCAAGACCGTTGAGAATTCAAGAGATCCATAGGAAAGACTACGTGTCTGGGAAGTATATGTCACATGATGATGATGACAGTTAAATACACTTACATGTCACTAACTTTCTCGCTGCAAGATCTTGAGTAGATCTAAGAATATGTCTTCAACACAACGTAATTTATATTCAATGCAGAATATGTCTTCAACACAACGTAATTTATATTCAATGCAGAATATGTCTTCAACACAACGTAATTTATATTCAATGCAGAATATGTCTTCAACACAACGTAATTTATATTCAATCCAGAATATGTCTTCAACACAACGTAATTTATATTCAATGCAGAATATGTCTTCAACACAACGTAATTTATATTCAATCCAGAATATGTCTTCAACACAACGTAATTTATATTCAATGCAGAATATGTCTTCAACACAACGTAATTTATATTCAATGCAGAATATGTCTTCAACACAACGTAATTTATATTCAATGCAGAATATGTCTTCAACACAACGTAATTTATATTCAATGCAGAATATGTCTTCAACACAACGTAATTTATATTCAATCCAGAATATGTCTTCAACACAACGTAATTTATATTCAATGCAGAATATGTCTTCAACACAACGTAATTTATATTCAATGCAGAATATGTCAACACAACGTAATTTATATTCAATGCAGAATATGTCTTCAACACATCATTCCCCAGCTGAGGCGGAAATGTTTTCAGATCACAACGGCTCCCAGGTCGACCCAGCCTTAAATGGGTACCGAATTAATCCGGGAAGTAAAGACTGCGAGGGAGAGGAGATGGCTACCGCCCTCATTTGCAGAGCCTGTGAAATGTGATATCACTAACATCTCACACCCCTGCGGCATTAATAAATGCTATGGGTTACTTAACTTACTTTTTATGTCTTCAACACAACGTAATTTATATTCAATGCAGAATGTCTAGACCTAATGTTGCCGATGTCATTTCATAAAGAAACTAATGTGTTGATATCTTCTGTGAAAATAAATGTAATTCCCAACAATTTCTCATTAGAAGAAAAATGCATAAGAATTTCATGAAATATATCTTCCATTTCAACTCGATTTGCGATGATTATGACACTGACTACAAATCTAATATTTTCTGGGATCTGCCATCTGTTTCATAGATGACCTTGACCACAAAGGAAGTTAGATTTAACCTTCACCGCGCCTATATTAACACTGGTCGACAAAAAACAAAATGGCGACTAACGCCGTTGGCGACATACTCCATCCACTGAGATATCGTTATAATAGACGCCCCACAGCCTGATTGGTTACTCAGGAAACATGTGCAATTGAAGCAGGTTCAATCCTACGTCCGACACGATCGTTGTAAAAATGGCTAGACAGACGATATACGTTTTATAGCAATTAATCTGACCACATCTGCACACCGGTACAATGCCATGATGGTGGATCGGTTTTATAGACCTTTCTTTCATCGTATTTTGAATAAAATAACATTGAATCATGGCTTGAATCATGAATTATTTAGCTATTTAGTTTTACAGCTGTGAATATACAGAATGCCGTGTGGTTTGGGGACTTTTACATGTTTGATATCGAATATGTTGAAGTGGCACCAAAAATGACTCTAGGCTTAGGCCTAAAAGAGCGATTTTACTGCAAATCTACATGTTTTATACAGTTCCCCCGGCAATATTTTGATAATTTCGCAATGAAAGAACATAAATACAACAGATTTGTGTGTGATTTAGTGTACAGTGTTGCCAAGCAATTCGATAAGTAAAGTAAGTTATTTCTTTACTAATTTTTTTTCTCTTATTTTTAAATAAAATATATTTTTTTTGGTGAAAAATGTCTTTACCACTTTCTCATACGTCTGGTATCACACACACATACATAAATTACACCAATATATGCATAATTCAATTCTTTATTTATATGTGCAAATATTATTTAAATATCTCTAACAACCAAAAAATTATCACATTTTCAAAACAGTCACCATCAATAATACAGATTCTCAAAAAAGAATCCGGTGGCAGGAAGACGTTTTGTATTTTTTAATCTGGCTTGCTAAAGGTTAATGTTAGCCGTGTTGTCACTTTTTCCCAGGCAGAAATAGCTGAATTTATACTTTTTACTGTAGTTGCAAAACTGCTTAGCGATGGTTGCAATTCTGCTTACTCAGCATTAAGCGGAGTACACCTGGAAGTGTGTGTTTATTTGTGCCACTAGCGACGTAAAGGTTAATGTGAATTATAACTGCAGGTTATCATCAGAGCACATCGGACAATTCCATTGGTACTCCGATCCCTGTCTCAATAAATTATTATTGAACACACTAGTTCCTTGTGAGAAAAGTGAGGTATTGTTTTTGTATTTTTAACCCTCATTGTGGTTTTTAGTGAAAACTCTACATACATTTTCAGTCTTAATGAGAAAGGTATTGATTTGATATCAAGTCTTTGTTTGTGGTTTTTGATGGGACGTGAGAGGTATTGTTTTGATATCAGGATTTACATTATTGATGAACTCAATGAGTTCCAAAACCATTCTCAATCCTCTTTACTGGGAAGCATTGTCTCTTTCATATGCACTAAATCCTAAATATTATAGTCCCGTGAACTCGCGTTTCTAAAGTGATGAAATTTGACTTTCCCTGTAGTTTTCATTGGTCACTTTGAGCAAAAGCCAATAAAAATCAAAGTGCATCACTTTTGAAAGGCGAGTCCACAGTGCTTTTGCGAAGTGACTTGGCTAAATGGGTAGAGGTGCCATAAGTTGAATGAGCCTAAACCACATCCAGTGAAATTCAAGGTCACCCAGATAATACACACCACACTGTTTTTAGTGTTTTTAGGTTGTGTCTTTTATCACACATGGCGTACTGCTGTATCATTGGGGATTATCCTTCTAAAGTGACGTCCTGTGATTTTTTTCGTCACTTTGTGTCAACAGCCAATGAAAATCACCAGAAAAATCAAATTCGTCGTGTTACAAGGATGTATTCCCAATTCAGCACAGGCCTGATACAGCCAATGTTTGGGTTGTCCCAGGACTCTTGAATTATCACCTTCCCTCTCTGACATCCCCTGCACATATACAATGCCGTAGACCATGATCTTCAAGATATCTGTACTAAATAATACAACTTTGTCCAAACAGAGGTAACCAGTGAAAATAATGTGTCAATGCTGTCATGGTTGAATGCCATAATACACACATGTCAAAAGTGAAGAGCTTATGGCTGTTTGCCTGAAGCAATTTTTAAAATATCAGGTATTAGGTATGTTGATTATCCTCTTCGCACACCGGGCAAGTCCATAGGTGCTCAGATCTCCGCTTCAGTAAATCTCTCAGGGTATAACGGCTGATGGTTCCGGTTCTATGTTGGTTCACTGCTCTTTTGGAAATCTTTCTCAGGGGTTCTCTACAGGCCGCAACCATCCTCTCTCCCAGTTCGCGCATTCTCGATATATGACTCATGCTCATTCATCTCAAAATCCTCTGGTCGTGAGGATTCACGAAGAGCAATGAGTATGTCTGCTCGGTCCATAGGCTGACCGTCTGTTGTGGTGGCGAGGCTAGCTAATTGGTCGGCTCGTTCGTTTCCCTCCACGCCCGCGTGTCCAGGGACAAAAATAAGCGTGAGTATCATGAGACAAATTACACAAGCGGATCTCGGCCAGTGCACGAAGCTCCATAGCACGGCCAAGAATCAATGTGTCATATTAAATTTACATTACAATATAATATACAAAAAGACTACAATACAATATGCTAATGCATTAGGCTACAGACATGCAGACATTTTACAATATAGAGCTGTACAAGGAATCTGTGCTTAAATGCAAATGTTAAACGTTTTTTTTTACAATTAAGGCAAAATGTTACAATAAACGGGAATTTAGAAAAGTGTCGTTAAACATGGAAATTCGTTAAAACAGATTCATTGTAAATGTATTCCACTGTATATATATATATATATATGTGTGAGTGTTTGTTTATGAGATGTTGTTTTCTTCCATATTTTGCATTCCATATATCTGGCATCGGAGGGAAGAATAGATAATGGGATTTGTGTGTGTATTTTTCAAGAGTGGACACTCCAATAACTCCTGAAGAGTTATGGTTCCTGAAGAGTTATGGGTGTGATGATGGGGATAATAGAAATGGGTTAATCCCACACTAGCAAGGAAGGGAACTGACCACTCCACCTAATAGGTTCTACCTTTACCTAATCACACACTGTGTAAAAACATTAGGAAATGTACAGTAAGAATATTGCATTTTTGTGTGAGTATAATAAGTGTTGAAGTTGAAAATTTGCTAACAAAATGTTTCATTGTTCTCTACTTGATCACATTGTAATAATTGATATTTTTGTGTATACTTCAGATGCAACTAGCAACTGGCAGTGCTGATTGCTTTGTTTCCATATACACCACACCAAGAAATATTACATTGCCTTGACATCAGGTGGTCCTAGTAGCTGAGCTGATCTTATGGGAATAAGCTGCAATCTCAGGACTGCCTGTGATCTGAGAGCGAGGTGGGACATGAGAGTAAGATGGGACATGAGAGTAAGATGGGACATGATAAAATGTTGCTATATGAAAATAGCTGTGATGTGACAACAAGTTTCAACATTCAAAATAGCTGTGATGTGACAACAAGTTTCAACATTCAAAATAGCTGTGATGTGACAACAAGTTTCAACATTCAAAATAGCTGTGATGTGACAACAAGTTTCAACATTCAAAATAGCTGCAAGCTGGAATCATAAATACAGGTACAAGCTGGAAACATGAAAACAGGTGCAAGCTGGCAATAATCTGCAACATCCAAACAGCTGCGAGGTGCCACAAGTTGCAGCATTCAAACAAGCTTTGAGGTGGCAATAAGTTAAACATTCAAATATCTTTGCAGTGGCAACAAGTATCAATGTTCAAACAGCATCGAGATGGCAACAAGTTAAATATTCAAACAGCTTTGATCTGACAACAAGTAGCAACATGAAAATAAAAGTAACTAGTTCGAGATTCGGGAAAAGTAGAAAGACGATACAGAACTCACTGTTTAACATTGCTCGACTACTTTGTGCAATAATATTTTTCATCATGTTTTTTTTTTCTTCTCATATAAACCAAATAAATTTCACACATGAAGTTGGTCATCTGTGTCAAATTTCCACGTACTTTCTCATATAAACCAAATTAACTTCACACATAAAGTTGGTTGGTTGCTGATCCAGCGGTCCATGGGCTCATGCCCTTTGACTCAATGCCATTAAATGGCATTATATTGCTGGGAAGTCTGTGGATTTTCAGCCCGCCCCAGGACAGAGCCAGAGAATAACTATCACACCTCCAGGAAGGTAGGTTTCAACCTATGCACTGCTCCTAGCCACTGTAGCCAAGATAGGGTTCACAGTGCTCATTCCCCGCCACCAATTGACTACTGGTTATGCCAAAATTCTCTATTGTTCCAGGCATGCAACCAAATGTTCAAGTCAAAAGGATTATCACGTCCTGAGTCACTGTGCCTCTATGATGGGTTTCAGCCATATGAAAAAACAGTGCTGTCAGTTTCCTCCTCCCCAGTCCTGCACAGTACATCTCTGGCTCCCTCCCAACCACAGAGGGTGCATACATATATATTCAGGTAAACATGAAACACATTTCAACAACAAAATAAAAGCATAATTGTATAGATGACATGCCATAAAGCTTCTCTAAGAAGATAACCTCAATATAACGGTATGTCATCCACTAAGGTTTTCTGTTGCATGGGTAGTATGTCTAGTGGGCCATTGGTGAGACCCACAGACGCAAGCAACCACAAGCGTACATACATAAAGTTGGTCGTCTGTGTCAAATTTCCCCGTACTCTCTCATATAAACCAAATGAAGGCAGCCCCCGCTCAGTGAAGAATGACAAACAAGTAATTTGTACAGTGGAATCCCGTTATAACATTTTGATCTAGACCAACAAAATATGTATGTAATAACAGAAATTCGCTGAATAAAGTACAAGCAATATAGAATAAATATTATTGTGGTTTTTAAATTGTTGTTATATCAGAAAATTTGTTATAGAAGGATGCATTATAGAGGGATTCCACTGTATTGGTTTATGTTACCCTGGTCTTGCGGGGATTATGGTAGAAACAATCATTTGATCAGTTATATCCACCCGGACACATTAGCCCACATATGCCAGCCAGACATTCGTTTTCTATTGAGATCAGTTTGTTACTGCTGGCTTTAGCCGTGTTACAGAGTGTCTACTTGATGTGCTTGCTTGTTGGTTTTATTCTGCTCATATCACATTACTTGTATAAGTCTTCAGTTTTTGTAGTTTTCTTTTAGTTTTTAATGTGACAATTCTAAGAATTTTGTTACTTGACATTCTTACAGGTTGGACATTTTTACGCCAAAACTGTGATATTTTATTGCCAGTTTGTCTTTCAGTATTATTCATAGTCTGTACATATAGTTCAGACTCTGTCATTGCATTTCTTTTTTTATATTATTCTTAACCCAACAAGATTTACTTTTAATTTTTTATAAATGAGATTAGAGTCAAACTAACTTATACTCTATAAAATATAAGGGTCGTAAGGGCACTAAATTCAATTAAACAACACACACACACACACAGAAATGTTAGTGATGTGCACGAGTTAGGAAAGCTGTGACAGGTCCATTCTTTTACATATTTCTTTGTCTTTCTCTGCTCTGTCGACTGTCCCCTGTGGGGGCCATTTTGTGGATAAGAATCATGTTCAAACAACGTTAGTTTTTGTAACTATCTTAAGGTGCTATCTCCAAAATGAAGGCTGGCAGCAGCAGATTTTCAACATATTCTCTCTTGTCTTGATGGTGAACTCTGCTGTAACCTGTCAATGCTACAATGTTACCCTCCCACTTGTATCTCTGCCTACATCTTACTCATCTGCCCTCGACTCTACCCTCAAGTAAGATGTCATGTCTTATGTCAAGTAAGATGTCATGTCTTACTTATGTCAAGTAGGATGTCATGTCTTATGTCAAGTAGTATGTCATGTCTTATGTCCAAAATATTTTATATCTTTGAATAGTTCTTTTTCAGTCTTCATGGCAACAAAACGACAAATAGTATTTTTATACCAACTCTGTATTACCAATGTCAAGCATTGCCCTTGGCGAAGACACTAGCAAAAAAGATCAAAGTATGTGAAATGAGATGTTCAAAGAAAGCTATTTCACTAAATGTGACTGACGGAGAAATGAAGATATCAGGAAAGAAATAAAAACTGTCTCAAGTCAAGACTTACATCGAGAGACAGCAAACCAGGTGGTTTGGTCACGTGATGAAAATAGAACCAACACAACAAGGCACAGGGAAGACCAAGAACTAGATCGGTGGAGACAATCAAAGATCAGGCTACAAGACATGAGGAAAACCGAAACTAGATGGATGGAGACAATCACAGAAACCTTAAAAAGACACGGGCTGACTATAGCCAATACCACCCAAATGGCCAAAGACAGACAACTCCAATACCCCCTTCCTCCTTCCCCCCCCCCAATGACGCTGAATGGCATAAATGGAAATAACAATAGGTAGATAGATAGTTGTTTTTTTCCATACTCTGTGTTGTCAAAACATCTTTGTTTTTTTCCTTTGATGTTCTCCCTAGTCTTCTCTATATCCACATCTCAAAGGAATCAATTCTGTCTTGTCATTTGTTCATTGTCCATGTTTCTGAGCCATACATTAATGTATAATAGATGTAGCAGTTTGTAATTCTTTTAGATGTCATTATTTTTCCTCATGCCATTGAAAGTACTTTTAGCCATTCTTATTCTCCTTTTAACTTTTGTTTCACATCTGCCATCATTTGTGATTATGTGTCCACGATATTGATAGAGTTCTACTTGTAGTTTCTCTCTGTGTATTCTTTTATTTAGTGTTCATTACTCCTTAATTGTGTTGATTGCCATGGTTTTTATTTTCTTAATGTTAATGTGTAGTCTGTAATCTCAGCTTGATTTGTTTACTTGGTCTATAGGACATATTCTTTCCAGAACGTTGTCTTCCCAAGGAACTCTCTGAACCCCTGTCTCTCTTGGCTTGCATTTTCCAACGATTCATTTTATCTTTAATGTTGTCAGTCTATCGTCTTCTTGGTCTGCCCTGTCTCCTCTTCCAAGGTGCTCTGCCCTCCATTATTTGTCTTTCTAAACAATCTCTTTATATGACCAAACAGGTGTAGTTTTCTTTTATGTGTTTGTCTATTACTCGATCTATTAGTTGTTGTAATATCTGCTTGATTTGTTTACTTGGTCTATTAGTTGTTGTAATAACCATAGCATCATTTTTTTCTAAAAGAACTGTGTCATCTGCTTTGTCAGTTTACTGCTGAAGTTGTGATTCTTGTGAACCAGCAAGATTGGTGCAAGTTCATAATTTACATGCATAAATAATATACAACTGTCAGAGGACATCCGACAAAGTGGAGAATACAGCAGTAACAAAATGTAGACACACTGACCTCTCATACAAGTTACCAGATACACTCATATTTATAGATGAGACAAAACTTCAGAACTTTAAAATCTCACACTATTTTCAGTAGTTGATTCATTTATCATTATCTTGATTATATTTGCTTATCTGCCTAGAGAGATTTATTCTGTAAGGAAACATAAGATTCCTATGTATTGTATGTCTATCTATTGTCGTTTCTCTGCTTTTGCTATACTTTTTTGTAGGCAACATAATGTACCTTTTCCTGCTTATACTTGACATCAGATAACTGGGACTTTGATACGACAAGTCACCCTCTGTTACTTGACATCAGATAACAGGGACTTTGATAAGACAAGTCACCCTCTGTTACTTGACATCAGATAACAGGGACTTTGATAAGACAAGTCACCCTCTGTTACTTGACATCAGATAACAGGGACTTTGATAAGACAAGTCACCCTCTGTTACTTGACATCAGATAACAGGGACTTTGATAAGACAAGTCACTCTCTGTTACTTGACATCAGATAACTGGGACTTTGATAAGACAAGTCAGTAAAAATACACTAAAACTATAATTTCTCTATGCATGAATAATTTTCTTGTGTTATTTGTCCAGTCTTATGATCTTTGCTTGATCACATCAGAAGCTGGTAGATGGGATTTGAACCAGGTCCATTCATCTAGAACTTATTCATCTTGCAACAAAATATCTCGCCTACTACCTTCCTATTTTTCTATAACCCTTCGATATTTCCTATCTATTTTTCTATAACCCTTCGATATTTCCTATCTATTTTTCTATAACCCTTCGATATTTCCTATCTATTTTTCTATAACCCTTCGATATTTCCTATCTATTTTTCTATAACCCTTCGATATTTCCTATCTATTTTTCTATAACTCTTCGATATTTCCTATCTATACCATTATTTTACCATTTGCTAAATAAAAACTTTACACTGAAGACGGTTACATTGACGCACATAAAATCGATGCAAGCACACTTCCATTATCTGGACTATATCCTGCTGGAAAACTAGTAGGATCGTTGTCCTGCTACAAGGGACACAGCTTGAGTTTGAAAATGAACGGTTACGGTTTATTTTGTTAAAACATTGAGTCTATGATTTTTTATATTTTTGTGCACTGCTAGTAAATCAGAATGAAATTTTGTATTTTATTTTATATGATGGTGCTTGCTATATACCCCCCTTCTCCCCCCCCCCCCCCCCCAATCACAAATTTGATGGTGATAATTCTGGTATATGGAGAAACATTTGTGCTGTGGTACTGTTTTTAACCATTTATGCCTCATGATTTTATCAAGTTCATGATATTTGTAACATTTTCATTTTGTACAGTTCATATATGTAACATTTACATTTTGTCATGTTCAGTTGCCTTGGTTTTACTTAGGGAACTTATGAAAAGTCATAACATGTAGAAACATTTTTTCCTCAATAATATTTAGTATTCACATGCAGGTTAGGTAAGAAGTCTAGGTTTTAAAAACATCACACACTCAAATCCTGATAATATGCATATTACACATAGAGCCCACAAACAATTTCTGATAACATATGGAACCCACACACAATTACATATAGCCCATACACATAACTACAGATATCACGTATGGTCTACATCCAGATTTTGTGACTGAATATTGTCCCTCCAATATCTAAAGACAAGATGTCCTAACCTCCAATACCTGAAGACAAGATGTCCTCATTTCTGATATTTGAAGGCAAGATGTCTTCACCTCCTATATCTAAAGACAAGATGTCCTCACCTCCTATATCTAAAGACAAGATGTCTTCACCTCCTATATCTAAAGACAAGATGTCCTCACCTCCTATATCTAAAGACAAGATGTCTTCACCTCCTATATCTAATGACAAGATGTATTCACCTCCTATATCTAAAGACAAGATGTCTTCACCTCCTATATCTGAAGACAATATGTCTTCACCTCCTATATCTAAAGACAAGATGTCTTCACCTCCCATATCTGAAGACAAGATGTCTTCACCTCCTATATCTAAAGACAAGATGTTCTCACCTCCGATATTTGAAGGCAAGATGTCCTCGCTTCCAATATCTGAAAACAAGATGTCCTCACTTCCAATACCAGTCTACAATGTGTCCCCACCTCCAATATCTGAAGACAAGATGTCCTCATCTCCGATATCTGAAGACAAGATGTCCTCACCTCCGATATTTGAAGGCAAGATGTCCTCACCTCCGATATTTGAAGACAAGATGTCCTCACCTCTGATATTTGATGACAAGATGTCCTCACTTCCAATATTTGAAAACAAGATGTCCTCACTTCCAATATTTGAAGACACGATGTCCTCACCTCTGATATTTGAAGGCAAGATGTCCTCACTTCAAATATTTGAAGACAAGATGTCCTCACTTCTGATATTTGAAGGCAAGATGTCCTCACTTCCAATATTTGAAGACAAGATGTCCTCACTTCCAATATTTGAAGACAAGATGTCCTCACTTCCAATATTTGAAGACAAGATGTCCTCACTTCCGATATTTGAAGACAAGATGTCCTCACTTCCAATATTTGAAGACAAGATGTCCTCACTTCCAATATTTGAAGACAAGATGTCCTCACCTCTGATATTTGAAGACAAGATGTTCTCACTTTTGATATTTGAAGACAAGATGTCCTCACTTCCGATATTTGAAGACAAGATGTCCTCACTTCCAATATTTGAAGACAAGATATCCTCACTTCCAATATTTGAAGACAAGATGTCCTCACTTCCAATATTTGAAGACAAGATGTCCTCACTTCCGATATTTGAAGACAAGATGTCCTCACTTCTGATATTTGAAGACAAGATGTCCTCACTTCTGATATCTTCTTCTTTGGCGATCATATTTCTGATATCTGAAGACAAGATATCCTCACCTCCAATATTTGAAGACAAGATGTCCTCACCTCTGATATTTGAAGACAAGATGTCCTCACCTCTGATATTTGAAGGCAAGACGTCCTCACTTCCAATATTTGAAGACAAGATGTCCTCACCTCTGATATTTGAAGGCAAGATGTTCTCACCTTTGATATTTGAAGGCAAGATGTCCTCACCTCCGATATCTGAAGACAAGATGTCCTCACTTCCAATATTTGAAGACAAGATGTCCTCACTTTTGATATTTGAAGGCAAGATGTCCTCACCTCCGATATCTGAAGACAAGATGTCCTCACCTCCAATATTTGTAGGCAAGATGTCCTCACCAGTTTATACATTTCCAGTGTCCTACAATGTGTACATTTTTCTTCTCATTGCATTTATGAAGTTTGGAACTTTGTCTCCATTGCCCTCGACTGTCCAGATTTTATGTAACATACTGCATGTGTGAACTTCACTTGACACATTCAACATTGTACATCTGCTGGTGTGTATGTTGTACATGTGCTAGTGTGTATGTTGTACATCTGCTGGTGTGTATGTTGTACATCTGCTGGTGTGTATGTTGTACACGCTCTTTGAAAGATTCATGTGTTCATTTTAAAAAATCAAAATTCAATAAATGAGGAACGTGCGGCTTGAACCTGGATTTCAGAGATGTTATATGACAGAGTAGAACTGGCCTTCTATGTACATTGGAATCCCGTTATAACAACTTGCTTCGGAATGACAAAATATGTTTGTAATAACATAAATTTGCTATATACAGTACAAACAATAAAGAATAAATATAATAGGGGATTTTGAAAAGTGTTTTAGTATAGATTAATTTGTTATAAAAGGATGCGCTATAGAGGGATTCCACTGTATTAGTTTATATACTTCCGAGCGAAAGTAAGAATTGTCTAGTTATGTGAAAGTAATCATTTTCTAGTTATGTGAAAGTAAGAATTGTCTAGTTATGTGAAAGTAATCATTTTCTAGTTATGTGAAAGTAAGAATTGTCTAGTTATGTGAAAATAATCATTTTCTAGTTATGTGACAGTAATTGTTTTCTAGTTATGTGAGAGTAAGAATTATCCAGTTATGTGAAAGCAAGAATTGTCTAGTTGTGTGAAAGTAATAATTTTCTGGTTAATTAAATATAAGAATTGTGTAGTTGTGTAAATGTATGAATTGTGTTAATTACGAGCAATTAACTCTTACTCCCTATGTGCAATGGGAAGGTTTCTGAGATTTATTTCATACCCAGAAGACTTCACCTTTCGGATTGGTGCAATGCCTATTGGAAGAGCCTTCTACTACTGGAGGGTACACGTTACAAGACGAGCTGATAGTTTTTTTGGGTCTCCCATTGTTTTTTTTATTCAATGAGGAGGTGCTTGACAGCTGGCAAGCTGTTCCTCACGTAGGAAGGTCATTCCATTACCACCCTTTGTGTCCCTAGGTCCCAGACTTAATTTCTTCCGTATTAACCGTGTTGGGTAATGGTGACAGCCTAATTACTCAGGGTTGATACACCTTCCTAGTCAAGATGCTGCTTTGTCAAACATGCCATGGGTCTGGGATTTGACCTGTGCATTTCTCGCCTCGTCCACATGAGATGGTCTTCCAATCCGTCGCCAGGCGAGGTCTGTGTACTTTGACTCATCTCTATTGCATATATTACCCAAAGAGCTAGGTAAAATACGAATCTTGAACGAGGAGCTTCGCAGTGTGTGCTTGGGTACTGAACCTAATTCTCTCTGTATGAGCCATGTTGGGCGGCAGTCGAGTTGGGCTAGGTTTGCAGTGTTGTTATAGACTTGCACTCCCTCTCCTCTACGTTTCCACCAGTGTCCAGATTCCGAGTCTCAACACGGCTGCAGTCAGACATTTGTCCTGTGTGCAATAAGGAGTTTTATTCAAGCTTTCTTCCATACCCAGGAGTGCATGTTCAAGTTGGCGTATCCAATACCTGCGTCATGACTCCAACTTTGATTGGGGTCAGTTGTGATGGACATGTGAGTGTCTGTGTGTTCTTGAGTATGAACAACGCTTCCACCAGTCGGTTTCGTGCTGCACTATTGTAGCTTTGTTGCCGCGGAATCGACTCATGTACACTATGCTGTCCTCTAGTGTGTGTACTCGTAAAATCACTGTATGTTAGGGACATAGACAGCCCCCTCCAATGTTTCTGCTTTTTAAGCTGGCCAAGTCATTACATATTTTGGATGTGATGGCGTAGAGGTTTCTGAGATATTTCCTGTCTCTCTGCAGGCAGTTCTCATTCCATCTACAGCATCCACGGACATAGCCTAAAAGTGTTAGCCAGGAATACAACAAGAGCTGCTGTATTTCTGTTTCCAGGTTGCACCATGAGGAGGTACTTTGGTTATCTGCTAAACCTAGGTCTGCATGAGAGAGAGAGAGAGCAATGCGAGGCACTTTTCATCCCATATAATTCTGTAAAAGTAAGAATTGTGTATTCATGTAAAAGTATGAATTTTGTAGGCGAAATGTTTTACTTTTCTAAACGAATGAGATAAATCGTTAAGAGAGTCAAGGCGTTGAGACAGTTTACAGATATCTTATAATCGTTAACTGAAACAAGACACTGAGACAGTTTACAGATATCTTATAATCGTTAACTGAAACAAGACACTGAGACAGTTTACAGATATCTTATAAAAAGGATGAAAGACTTGCATAATAATTTATCTGTTCAGCTGTGTTTCATTGATTTTGTTCATAAATTGTTGGTATTGACAAAATGAACACAAAACATATGTATCATGTGACGTCATATGCTGTCTCACTTTCTCAGGGTATGAGGGTAGAACACACAATGTTCTTGACTGTCTCACTTTCTCAGGGTATGAGGGTAGAACACACAATGTTCTTGACTGTCTCACTTTCTCAGGGTATGAGGGTAGAACACACAATGTTCTTGACTGTCTCAACGGTACTAGGGTAGAACACACAATGTTCTTGACTTTCTCATGGTATTAGGGTAGAACAACAATGTTCTTGACTGTCTCACGGTATGAGGGTAGAACACACAATGTTCTTGACTATCTTCTATGCCATATACCTCAAATCTTACATCATGACACAAATCTCTTAAGATATACATACCTCAATTAACAAAAATACATAGGGAAGATTGTGAAGTAATCAAAGTGTGGGGACTACACACACACACACGAGGTACAGGACTACACACACACGAGGTATACAAGTTGCACAAGAAAACACTGTACAATAAGCACACCAATAATGAAAATCTGACATGAAAAAAAACTTAAGTTTGTATGATAAAGCTTTTTTATTTATTTATTGTCAAAGCATACAGATAAAGTTCTGGGCACCAGTACAGCTGATTGTGGGGGAGGGATTAAAAAACCAAAACTATAAAATATTTGATGATATCAGCTTGATAAATGAGCAAGCCTATACATGGTTCAGTTGAACACCTTCACTAACTTATACAACAGACACAGGTGTTCTATGATTACCTGGACACACTTATATAACAGACACAGCTAGTCAATGATTACATAGACACAGGTGTTCTATGTTTAACAGACACAGCTAGTCAATGATTACATAGACACAGGTGTTCTATGTTTAACAGACACAGCTAGTCAATGATTACATGGACACACTTATATAACAGACACAGGTGTTCTTTGATTACCTGGACACACATAGACACGGGTGTTTAACAAACACAGATGGACGCTCTTACATAGACACAGGTGGTCTATGATTACCTGGACATGTTTACATACAGTATATGTAATATAACAGACACAGGTGGTCTACCTAGACATATTGCATAACAGAAACAGCTGGTTTGATTATTACCTAGACAAGTTTACATAAACAGCTGTTCTGTGATTACCTGTACAGCTTACAAAAATAACACTGCTGTTATATTATTACCTGGTACAATTTCGTGACATGGGTAGAAAGACTAAATGTGCTATAATGAAATGTTTCTTATGAACACACCAACACTCTACCTGTCAATGTTGGTTTACTAAATTTTAATTAATCGAAGTGGATCCATAGTTGTCTCAAATGTTTAGAATTCAGTTGAAATATTGTCGAAGTCATGTGTTGATATGGATTTCATCATTGAACTGTACTGTGGTCATGAGACACATTGTAGAGCTTGTCCTTCTGAACTCTTTCAAATGACCATAGTTTTCTTCTTGTGGTTTGGTACAGTGGGCCAGTCTGCAAAATGGGCTACGTTCTCTGGAGATTGTCCACAGTACATACCAGTTTTGTCAACTCCAAACTACCCACGTGTGTTTGCAATCTATTCTCAATCCCTTTTTCCAAGCAATGTCTTTTTTTGGCTGCATGGGTAAGTTGAGTTCGATTCCGTGTCCTGGATGAGCTAGACTTAGTAATACTATCGCTACGGTTGCCATATTTCTGAAGTATAATAGTTTTGACGATCATCAAAGTTGGTCACCAAGAATATATACAGAAATTTGACCACTCAAATTTAGTCTGCAAAGTGTTAACGAACCAGTCCATCTATCAGAGGCTAGGAATTTTAAAACTCATTTCACTCAAAATTACTCCTTTTTTTCTGAAAACTAGAATGTGCTAAAGATACCCCAACATTGCCATGAGATTCTCGTTAGATCTGTCTTGCATGGAGACGCCATACCATAATTTAGCCAACAATGACCACCACCCATTACACCAAATGTGTAGGTGAGACACGGAGAACTCCATCCAGGATGACAACTTGAAGTGAAGATGGGGACCACCAAATGTGTAGGTGAGACACAGAGAACTCCTTAACATGGACATACGGCTCATAGTAATTTAAGAATAATAGGCAATGGAAGATCAGCTTTAATAGCGAACAATTGGCTGAGTTTGATATCTGAGAAATGATGGGGCTGACCTATGAAGGGCAGTCATACATTTATTACTCTGCCGAAGACAGATGTGTCAGGTCATTGGCGCAAATAAAATGGTGACACAGCGCATTTCCATTCTCTGGACTACATCCTGCTAGAAATGTAGTAGGACCATTGTCTTGCTACAAGAGAGATCTAGCAGGAGTTTGAGAATGAACGCTGAAGAAGAAGAATATATATTTATTACAGAGTGAAGATGATGATGCTAGAGGTGATAATGTACACAAAGATCACATAATCAACATCTGACTAGAACTTTTGAGTCTGCATACTCTTGCATATCTACCCAATAGTTTTGACACTCGAATGTGTGTTCTATGTAAGTACTACTGGAACAGACAGCAGAATGACACTCATTGAATGTGTGTTCTATGTAAGTACTACTGGAACAGAGAGCAGAATGACACTCATTGAATGTGTGTTCTATGTAAGTACTACTGGAACAGAGAGCAGAATGACACTCATTGAATGCGTGTTCTATGTAAGTACTACTGGAACAGAGAGCAGAATGACACTCATTGAATGTGTGTTCTATGTACGAGGCGTGTTCAAATGAAAACGGGACTTGTTACACCACGCGTGATAGAGCGCACTGATATTGATGACATTTTGCACTAGTAATGAGTATCCAATAATTTACATACGGTCACGTGTTCATCTTCCCAGCATGCATATGTGCTGCAGAAGACTGTTAACAATATGGCGGGTGTGATTCCGAACCCGTCCAAAGTGAATCAGCGTGCTGTGATCCAGTTTCTTTCATTTGAAGGATGTCAAGCAGTAGACATTCATCGGAGAATGAAGGCAGCATATGGTGACAAATGTTTGTCGAGGACCAGAGTGATGGAGTGGGTGCGTATGTTTAAAGACGGACGTGAGTTAACGGCAGATCTTGCACGGCCAGGTCAGGCGCATATTGTTGCAACAGAAGAAGACACTTTAGACAAGCTGCATAAGGCCATCAAGGCTAAGCGACCAGGCAGACTTTCTCAAGGTGTGATTCTTCTCCACGACAACGCTCGTCCGCACGTCGCAAAAATTGTGCAGGAAACATTGGCAAAGAAGAATTGGGAAGTTCTTCATCACCCAGCCTATAGTCCCGATTTATCCCCGTGTGATTTCCATTTGTTCGGACCGTTGAAGAAAGCACTAAAGGGACAGCGATTCAACAGCGACGCAGACGTGAAGACAGCGGTGACCACATGGTTCAGAGAACAGCCACGCAACTTTTTCTCGGACGGCATTCAACGTCTACCTAAACAGTGGGATGCTTGCCTAAATGCATACGGAGATTTTTTCTGATGAACCCAGGTGCATTCTTATTCACAAGTGGTTGCTTTGTTCAATTCCGTTGAAAATATTAAATTGCGTATGATACTTTTTAAATAAATCCACAAGTCCCGTTTTCATTTGAACACGCCTCGTAAGTGCTACTGGAACAGAGAGCAGAATGACACTCACTGAATGTGTGTTCTATGTAAGTACTACTGGAACAGAGAGCAGAATGACACTCATTGAATGTGTGTTCTATGTAAGTACTACTGGAACAGAGAGCAGAATGACACTCATTGAATGTGTGTTCTATGTAAGTACTACTGGAACAGAGAGCAGAATGGCACTCACTGAATGCGTGTTCTATGTAAGTACTACTGGAACAGAGAGCAGAATGGCACTCACTGAATGCGTGTTCTATGTAAGTACTAGTGGAACAGAGAGCAGAATGACACTCATTGAATGTGTGTTCTATGTAAGTACTACTGGAACAGAGAGCAGAATGGCACTCACTGAATGCGTGTTCTATGTAAGTACTACTGGAACAGAGAGCAGAATGGCACTCACTGAATGTGTGTTCTATGTAAGTACTACTGGAACAGAGAGCAGAATGGCACTCACTGAATGCGTGTTCTATGTAAGTACTACTGGAACAGAGAGCAGAATGGCACTCACTGAATGTGTGTTCTATGTAAGTACTAGTGGAACAGACAGCAGAATGCTTAAGGAAATGACTCGTGTGCCATGATGCTGGTTTCTAATTAAAAAACATAAGCTTCTAATCATTTCCACTTCTAACATAGATCAATTGTAATATTTCAGGCTATTATCTGTTTGAATTTCCACTTCTAACATAGATCAATTGTAATATTTCAGGCTATTATCTGTTTGAATTTTCACTTCTAACATAGATCAATTGTAATATTTCAGGCTATTATCTGTTTGAATTTTCACTTCTAACATAGATCAATTGTAATATTTCAGGCTATTATCTGTTTGAATTTCCACTTCTAACATAGATCAATTGTAATATTTCAGGCTATTATCTGTTTGAATTTCCACTTCTAACATAGATCAATTGTAATATTTCAGGCTATTATCTGTTTGAATTTTCACTTCTAACATAGATCAATTGTAATATTTCAGGCTATTATCTGTTTGAATTTCCACTTCTAACATAGATCAATTGTAATATTTCAGGCTATTATCTGTTTGAATTTCCACTTCTAACATAGATCAATTGTAATATTTCAGGCTATTATCTGTTTGAATTTCCACTTCTAACATAGATCAATTGTAATATTTCAGGCTATTATCTGTTTGAATTTCCACTTCTAACATAGATCAATTGTAATATTTCAGGCTATTATCTGTTTGAATTTCCACTTCTAACATAGATCAATTGTAATATTTCAGGCTATTATCTGTTTGAATTTCCACTTCTAACATAGATCCTAAATGGGCTTTAGGAAAATAAAAGCTGTACAGATATAAAATTTTGCTTTCAAACAACTTTCAGAAAGAGCAATAGAACATAACCAAGACATATTTGGCTTTCGTAGACAAATAGAAAGCTTTTGACATCATGGATAGAGCACAGCTATAAATAAAACTACAGACATATGGAGCTCCCCAACATCTTATAAGCCTGAGCATAAGTATGTCAGAGCATACACGCCAATAGACAATGCTCAGTAATAACGAGCACAGGTACATCGGATAATTTTCAACTTCATTCAGGTGTGCGACAGGGATGTGTACTATTCCCCCCTATTGTTTATAACATACATAGACCACATATGAAAAGTAACAAAGACAACAGAAGGATTTGAAGGATAACTTAAACAAACTACTATTTGCTGATGACCACGCACCAGTGGCATCATCAGAAGAGCAACTACAAAGACAAATAAATATATTACATCCAACATGACATATCTTTAGCATGAAGATAAACATAGAAAAGACCAAAGTAATTAAGATAAGAAAACAGAAAAACCAATATCTATATATAGGAAACAACAGACGTAACCAGGTGACAGAATTCATATACTTAGGAAGCAATATAACAACAGACGGCAAGAGCAGTAAAGAAATACACAAAAGATGTAGTAAAGCATACCTAGGGCAAATGACAGTATTCTTCAGAAACAAAAATGTAGATTTAAACACCAAAATAAGACAATTCAAAATACTTATTATGCCAACGATTTACTTCCAATGCCAAACATGGACAACAACAGCACAAGACAAACGTAAACTTGTGACAGCTGAAATGGTATGCTTATGCAAAATCCTAGGAACATCACTAAGAGACAGGTTGAGAAATGAGGACATTAGACAAAGAACCAACACCAGCACCAATCTTGGAATATATTAAAGAGACAACAAATCAAATGGTTTGCACACATCAGCAGATTACCATCAAAGAGCATACCACAGCAAGCTACATATATACAAGTGAAGGCAGACCTAGAGGCAGACCACGAAAACGATGTCTACCCCTGACACTGAAAGGCAACAAATGGTTTAGCAAATAGATAGATAGAACATAGATCAATTGTAATATTTCAAGATGTTATCTCTGTGAATTTCAGGCTAATACCAGCATCACATTCAATGAAAAATGCTTACCTGATACATACTACATTACAATGCTGTCACTATGGCTACCTCACGGCTACAGTACAATGCTGTCACTACGGCTACCTCACTGCTACAGTACAATGTATGCGACAGGTGTAAGATGTCAGCAAAGTGTTAACTGAGCTACAAAATCAAGGTAATATGAGTTTATGAGCCAATGTCATATCACATGGTTTCCCATAAGTGTTCAGCTGCCTAGTCAATGTTTGACCAAAAACTTCTGACTAGTGATACATCGCTGACAACACTTGCTCAGCAGCGATGGCGCCATTCCTCAACTGTCAATATTGGAGACTTCAAACCCAGCATGCCGTTTCATGTACTCTTAATGAAATCTTTTGGTGGTCAGTGACAACTGCAACATTTTTTTCAAACTTCATAAATTTCTTTTTTACAAATTACAAAGAAAAGGAAAAGGAGAATTCTTAATAACCTTATCCCACATGAAAAATGCTCAATTCAGCCCATCGACCCAAAACAAGGTTGCCCTCAAGCTGTTGTCCACACTTGTCGGTGTTAACAAGAAACAGCACAGACAGATGATAATAATTAATGATGTATCTTTTCCCAGTTACTCTTCCTGGATAACCATAACTCATTATGGACAAAATGAAGACTCATCTAAACATGAAATTTTCTTATCAATAATGATCAGGACAAATTTATGGCAAGGGTCACACAGAAAAACACAGTCACAACTATTCCAGTGGCAAAAATACTATTCTAAGACGAGGGCAGTGACATTCGCAATGGAAAAGAAAATATGGGCATTCAAATTAAATGTTATAGAAGGATGCTAAGAATATTATGGACAAAGATGAACCAACAGAGACAAATGCAAAGACCTGAACAGACAGAAGAAGACTGTGTCCTCATAAAAGGCAATTTCGGATATAAAAAGGCAACTATTTAGAAAGGTTAATAATGGAGGGAAAAGTTCAGGAAAGAGAACAAGAAGCTGGTCAAAAGATGGACACAAGATACCAAAGACATTCTGAACATGACATTGAAAAATGCTGGACTGCTTGCACAGAACTGAGAGGCTTACAGAGTGGCAGTGAGGACATTGTTCCTTCACATATACACCTAAAACCTGATTTGTAGTTTTGCAGTCCCTAGATACCTTGTGCATTTGTCTGAAAAATCTTTGATTAGATTTGTTAATACTACATAACTAAACAACAACCACGGAGAATTATCTATTCAATTCTTCAGCAAAGAAAATTCAAATGGCTAATTACTACAGACGACCGCTGCGCTGACAGACAGAATCAACCAATCACAGACACAACTGTGTGTAGTCTTAAATATGGAAGGAGGTATGACCCTCCAATCATCAATCATTTTAGGAAAACTGCCAGTGCAGCACATAAATTGCGATCAACAATCTTTATGTTTTGTAGATTTTCTCATTTGGGGAGTCCATAGGCCTTGCAAATTTCTCTGCATCTCCCGTTTTCTGAGGATGGGAAATGTACCATTCTGAGTAAATGAAACTAATAATGTCTGCAATAAGACATGATACACCCTCTAAAAATACATAATACACCTTCTAATAATATATGATATACCCTCTTCTTCTGCGTTCGTTCTCAAACTCCTGCAGATTAGCAGGATGTAGTCCGGAGAACGGAATGCATTCTGTCATGGTTTACAGCATTGCTGTAATATCTGCACCTTTCGGCCTGACACATCTGACTTCAGCATGGCTTTGGGTCACTGACCCTATATGGAATGGGACAGCCAACTCCATCCCATAACCTCCTTAGTCACCTTTTACGACATGCGTGGAAGGTAAACAGTGTTGCTATTCTTTGCTCCCCTTTTGGGCCCCATACCCTCTAATAATACATGATACACCCTCTAATAATATATGATATACCTCTAATAAAAAATTCTGCTGCATATGTCATGTATAGCCAACAACTTAGCTCACATAACCAATAACTCACCTCATATAACCAATAACTCACCTCATATAACCAATAACTCACCTCATATAACCAATAACTTACCTCACATAATTTACAAATCACCTCACTTAATAACTCATGTTTCCTGATGTCACCTGACATAACTGACAACCCACCTTAGATAACTGACAACCCACCTTAGATAACTGACAAACCACTTTAGATAACTGACAACCCACCTTAGATAACTGACAAACCACTTTAGATAACTGAAAACCCACCTTAGATAACTGACTACATAACTTTCTAAATTGACAATCCACTATATTCACATTATTGAACTTACTTAACTGATATTACAACTTACCTGATTAGTTGTGCTCATTGTTTCAAAGGCAGGTGAGGTCGTTCCAGATCCCCCAAATGTACCAGGGTTATTCAATGGTTGGTTGACCATAGAGTGACCGTGGCTTATTGTAGGAGGCTGGGCTGGTGGATGGAATGGCTGTCCTGGGGCGAGACGACGCAGGGGACTTGGAGGACTCTTTGCAGCAACATATGTCAAGTCTGCCATAAAGGACAATATTGTGAGAAAAGGGTCAAGTTGATGTCAAGTCAACAAAACATCTTAACAGTCTGGGGCAACATAAGAGAATGGTCAAGAATTTAGGACAATACAGTGGAATCTCGTTATAACAACCAGAACAGGATGTAGCAGTCATCACAGACTTTCGAAACTTCTGTCTATCTTGAGCCAGTCTTCCTGCTTCTGTTGTTGTCATGTTCAGGTGATCTTTGATGTCTTGTATCCATCTTCTTCTTGGTCTGTCTCTTGTTCGTCACCCTGGCATCATCCCCTCCATTATGGTTTTCTCTAGGCTGTTATGGCGTTTATATGGCCAAAATATTGTAATTTTCTGGAAAGAACCATGCTGTTTAGCCAGTTTTCTGTTCCATTCATTTCTCTCAGGATGGCTGTATTGGTGATCTTTTTGGTCCACAGTATTCTGAGGATATTTTTGTAACATTTTGTTCCAAATGCTTGGTCTGGACCAACAAAATATATAAGTAATAACAGAAATTCATTATATATATACAGTACAAAAAATAAATAAATATAATTGGGGATTTTGGAAATTATTATATTGGGAAATTGGTTATAACAGGATGTGCTATATAGAGATTCCACTGTATTAACCTTTAGTACACTGAATCTAAAATAACTTAATTCACTCCCCCCCCCCCCCCCCCCACACACTATTTTGGTTATTTTTGGTGTTTGGAAAACGCAATAACTTTTTTATTTTTTGAGATTCTACAATAAATTTTGCACATTTTAATAAAGATTTCATACTGCAAATATGTATTTATCTTTTGTTTTCTTGTATGTGTGATACAAGAGGTGCAACAAAGTGGTAACAATGTTTTTTCACAAAATTTTACAAAAATACAAACATGGGTGTTACTATTTGGAAAGCGCAATAACTTTTTTGTTCTTCAATCAATCAATAAACCCATAACCCTTCAGGGTCGTAGGGGTACCACATTGGATGCTTCAGCACACAGAGTCCTCCAGCAAATTCTATCCTCAGCGATGCTGATGAGTGTGGAAATATCTTGCCCTGTCCATTCCTTGATGTTGTCTGTCCATGTCTTTATTTGTCCTCCTCTGCTTCTTCCACCCTTGACAGTTCCCTGCAGTATTGTTTTTGACAAGGAATCGTGCCTGCATACATGTCCGAACCATGCTAGTTTTAAGTATTTCAGTTTTAAGTATTTTTTGTTCTTAGAGATTTTTAAATAATTATTTTACATGTAAATTAAGTAGTTAGTTAGTTAGTCGTTGGATCATCGTCATTGCACTCTGGACAAGTCCATAGGTGCTCAGATCTCGCCTTGAGTGTAGCCACCATTACACGTTGACTGACGGTCCCAGTACGCAGTTGGTTGACCATCATTCTTTCTTGCGCACAAAACCGGTCCATTCTAGCGACACATTTCAAACCACATTCCTTTATTCTAGTCATGGAACAAGAGTCATCATTGCTTATACAGTTATTTGCTCGTGCGTTTTCCCGTAGGGCGTTCAAAATGTCTGCTTGATCGATCGCTCCACCAACAGCCGTAGTAGCAGCGTGTGCGACTAAACTATCTTCTCTCTCATTACCCTGGACTCTCGCATACAGAATGTAAATACAGAATTGAATCTAATGAAGTGAATTTTGTTGGTGTATGTATGGTATGTAACATGTGAGACAATTGTGAAGATCGAAGGAACATAAAACGAACAAATATCAAAAATATATTTTTACAATGTACTCACAAATACTCAAATTTTATTTCCGATGTTTGGCAACCCTGAAAACATTTTACACACTGTAAAACACTTAAGTTTATTGCATTTATGTAGTTTCATAACCAAATTAACATAATATCGCTGGGGAAATAAATAAAACATGTACAAGTAACATACCTTCTTGAGAAATGGTTCAAGAAATGTAGATCTAATGTCGGTAAATCCATCAATGCGTTAGTTCCATATCATTTCATAATCAAACAGATGTGTTACTATATCTACTAAACAAACGCAATTCCCAAGAAGTCCTTACTATCAGAATCACAATCCATAATGATTTTACATCAATTATAAATATTGACGGGCATTATGCCAGTCGATAGAATCTGATATTATACCGAGAACGGAAGTTGAATACTTCTGTTAACCTTTACCACTCTGCTTTAAAAAATAGTAATTTCTGCCTGCCACTGCATTTTCTTTTTGCCTTTACGCACTATTTATGGAGGGTATTTGGAAAATACAATGACAATTCAATTCTTTGTTTTTATAGATTTGTGTGTAGAAATAAAGAAATGGTTACTGAATGTAATGATGTGAGTTTTGTTGGTGTATGTGTGATATCTGAGATAAACTGTGAACTAACATATCCGACTAGGCCTAGAATTTTGATGACAAATTCCGATACATTCAATCCGGGATGTATGCCTCTTACTAGGTCGATAATTTATAATCAAACTACTTGTTCATATATAATATTCATCTTTGTAAACAAATGAAGCATGTTGATTGAACTAAAATTATCGGCTACGCAAAAGAAATCTAGACCTAGATAGGTCTAAATCTGTCTTTATCACTTATTCACACATCTTGTATCACACACACACAAACAAAACTTACAACAATATATGCAGAATTTAATTCTTTATTTATATGTGCAAATATTATCTAAATATTTGTAACAACAAAGAAGTTATCACGACTTCAAAACAGCCACAAACGATTGCGTAACATTTTGAAAAACTAATTCCGCGGCAGGAGAAATATTACGTAATTGTAAACACAGCATGCTGAAGGTTAAGTAACCATTGCAGCTTTTCTCAGAAGAAGTAGGGTGCCAGACAAAATTACTCACTTGGTGAGGCAGGCCTAGGAGCATTCGTGTTGTAAGGGATTGGACTCGACACAGTACGGGGTCGAATACCATGACTGCTTGTGGCCATCTCATGGTGTTTGGCTATCTCATTGAAGTGCCTGATTCAAAGAAAATATACCCAAGATTTCATCCATTTTAAACATAGTGAAACAAAATATAGTTAATTTATTTTACTGTTCAACACAAAATATGGTTATTATTTTACGCAAGCATGATTGACCAATTTTTCAGACCACAAGAATTGTTAACACTTTGCTCACCAGCAATCCAGAGCGTACGTATCCGCCATTACCAAGGGTGCACGCAAAATTTTATACATTGACATCGAGTCTTTAAAAATCTGTATGAAATTGATCTAGCGCTAGAGAGCCTTGAAACTTTCTATGTGTTGTAACGACTGTTTGCACTTTCTGTGTGTTGTAACGACTGTTTGCACTTTCTGTGTGTTGTAACGACTGTTTGCACTTTCTGTGTGTTGTAACGACTGTTTGCACTTTCTGAATGAATTTGAAAACTCCAGAGTTATTTCAAGTGCAAAAAGCTACTTATCATAATACTAGACCTAGATTTACATTAATTTCTATATATCATACAATATTTCCTTCGAAATCTCCGATATTTCATGATAAAAACTCACCTATGATGTCTATATCTGTATTCCAGACTTGCCGCCATTTTTACACAACATAATTTCCAGGAAACACTACCTTTAGTAACATTATTGCAATGGGTATTACCGATTTACTGATCTATCATAGCGCTTTCGACGATCGTCGAAATTGGTCAGCAAGGTTCTGTAAGAGAAATTCGACTATCGTCGAAATTGGTCAGCGAGGTTCTGTAACGGAAATTCGACTATCGTTGAAATTGGTCTGCAAGGTTCTTTAACGGAAATTCGACTATCGTTGAAATTGGTCAGAAAAGTGTTAAAGCACACAATGCCTTTCTCTGCCATGGGTAACTTTTGTCATTTGTTAATAGTTTTGTGGAAAATTGTGCAAACCTGACATAGATATTGTTTAATTTGGCTATTGGTGATGGACCAATATCATTGCACTCCAGACAGACTCATTGGTACTCAGTCTCCCCTGGAAAATGACAAAGGGATGCATGCTGATGGTTCTTGTGACTCACTGGTTAAACATTTTTCTCGTTCCTCCCAGTCACTGTGTCTACTGCTATACTTAATAACAAATTCTTCAAATCTCAGCTTCGATATTTTGTCAATCACGGTGTCCACATCCAGGACACCTCCATTAACAATCTCATTAAGAATGCATAACCAAAATACCTCTCATTATCAAACCTAATGTAATGAGACCTCTCATTACAAAACTGACCTCTCATTACTGACATGATCTCACAGCACGTTATCAAAATAACCTCTCATTACTGACCCAATCTAACACAACTTTAACAAACTGACCTTTCATCGTCCATCTCCAAACTGGATTCAGACTCTGACAGATGTCTACAAAGATTTTCTCTTCTTTCCATCTCTAGTTGCAGCCTCCGCTGAAGCCTTAGATTCTCGTCTCTGATGTGTCTTTCTTCTTGAGCGTACTGAGCCATTTTCTCTGCATCTATAGAACGGTACGGTACATGAATAGTTAGGAAGTGTATCAAGACATTTTCTCTGCATCTATAGAAAGGTACAGTACATGAATAGAATAGTTAGGAATAGTATCAAGGATTTATAGATAAAAATCAGAAGGCAACAAAAAGAATTTGAACTATACCCACCGAACTGTCATGCACCGGAGCTTGCAACTTCAGTCAACACTGTTTTCCATATTCAACAAATCCATACCAATAAAAAATATGTGACTTCCAGTGCTATATTGATCAGTTAATCACAAGAACACACACCACAAAGGTATGCAAATTCTTCCAGAACAGCAAAAAGAAAAAACCAGTACGTATCATCAAGCCTTAGTACTACAAGGACTAATTAGGTCAACTTGTATAGACAAAGAAGGCACAAACAGAAATAGGGTTGCATCAGATGTAACATGTAAACTATAGAAATGTATAAGTTGAACACTTATTTATACTCAACATCTACCAGAATATGAGTTCATATTTTTTGGCGAGCCCCCTTTTTGGGACAAATTTTCTCTTCTGGCCCTGGTGTTTTCTTCTTGTTCACAGTTTAACATGTCGACACAGAAAGTCCAGTTTTCTTGGTGTTTTCTTCTTCTTCTTCTTGTTCACAGTTTAACATGTCGACACAGCAAGTCCAGTTTTCTTGGTGTTTTCTTCTTCTTCTTCTTGTTCACAGTTTAACATGTCGACACAGCAAGTCCAGTTTTCTTGGTGTTTTCTTCTTCTTCTTCTTGTTCACAGTTTAACATGTCGACACAGCAAGTCCAGTTTTCTTGGTGTTTTCTTCTTCTTGTTCACAGTTTAACATGTCGACACAGCAAGTCCAGTTTTCTTGGTGTTTTCTTCTTCTTCTTCTTGTTCACAGTTTAACATGTCGACACAGCAAGTCCAGTTTTCTTGGTGTTTTCTTCTTCTTCTTCTTGTTCACAGTTTAACATGTTGACACAGCAAGTCCAGTTTTCTTGGTGTTTTCTTCTTCTTCTTCTTGTTCACAGTTTAACATGTCGACACAGCAAGTCCAGTTTTCTTGGTGTTTTCTTCTTCTTCTTCTTGTTCACAGTTTAACATGTCGACACAGCAAGTCCAGTTTTCTTGGTGTTTTCTTCTTCTTCTTCTTGTTCACAGTTTAACATGTCGACACAGCAAGTCCAGTTTTCTTGATTAATGTTGCTGTATTCGAAAGCTCCCCTCGGTGCTGCCATACAGTTTTCAGTGGATATCAGTCTTTGTGGGCCTGTGCTCCTTCCTAAACTGGTTTAGTATAATGCAGCCTTGTGGATATGTTCTGTAGTCTGTGCTGCCTGCCCACAAGGACACAGAGGTGATGGAAGCAGTTTTAGTCTATTTAACCTTCAGATGTCTACCAGCGGTTGAATTCTCCAACGCATATCTGTCAATTTTGTCCTGGTGGTGACACTAGTCACCCGCGGTTATGCACTCATTTATCAGTACGGAATAACAAGATGTTATGCATCATTTATCAGTACGGAATAACAAGATGTTATGCATCATTTATCAGTACGGAATAACAAGATGTTATGCATCATTTATCAGTACGGAATAACAAGATGTTATGCACTCATTTATCAGTACGGAATAACAAGATGTTATGCACTCATTTATCAGTACGGAATAACAAGATGTTATGCATCATTTATCAGTACGGAATAACAAGATGTTATGCATCATTTATCAGTACGGAATAACAAGATGTTATGCATCATTTATCAGTACGGAATAACAAGATGTTATGCATCATTTATCAGTACGGAATAACAAGATGTTATGCATCATTTATCAGTACAGAATAACAAGATGTTATGCATCATTTATCAGTACGGAATAACAAGATGTTATGCATCATTTATCAGTACGGAATAACAAGATGTTATGCATCATTTATCAGTACGGAATAACAAGATGTTATGCATCATTTATCAGTACGGAATAACAAGATGTTATGCATCATTTATCAGTACGGAATAACAAGATGTTATGCATCATTTATCAGTACGGAATAACAAGATGTTATGCATCATTTATCAGTACGGAATAACAAGATGTTATGCATCATTTATCAGTACGGAATAACAAGATGTTATGCATCATTTATCAGTACGGAATAACAAGATGTTATGCATCATTTATCAGTACGGAATAACAAGATGTTATGCATCATTTATCAGTACGGAATAACAAGATGTTATGCATCATTTATCAGTACGGAATAACAAGATGTTATGCATCATTTATCAGTACGGAATAACAAGATGTTATGCATCATTTATCAGTACGGAATAACAAGATGTTATGCATCATTTATCAGTACGGAATAACAAGATGTTATGCATCATTTATCAGTACGGAATAACAAGATGTTATGCATCATTTATCAGTACGGAATAACAAGATGTTATGCATCATTTATCAGTACGGAATAACAAGATGTTATGCATCATTTATCAGTACGGAATAACAAGATGTTATGCATCATTTATCAGTACGGAATAACAAGATGTTATGCATCATTTATCAGTACGGAATAACAAGATGTTATGCATCATTTATCAGTACGGAATAACAAGATGTTATGCATCATTTATCAGTACGGAATAACAAGATGTTATGCATCATTTATCAGTACGGAATAACAAGATGTTATGCACTCATTTATCAGTACGGAATAACAAGATGTTATGCACTCATTTATCAGTACGGAATAACAAGATGTTATGCACTCATTTATCAGTACGGAATAACAAGATGTTATGCATCATTTATCAGTACGGAATAACAAGATGTTATGCATCATTTATCAGTACGGAATAACAAGATGTTATGCACTCATTTATCAGTACGGAATAACAAGATGTTATGCACTCATTTATCAGTACGGAATAACAAGATGTTATGCACTCATTTATCAGTACGGAATAACAAGATGTTATGCATCATTTATCAGTACGGAATAACAAGATGTTATGCATCATTTATCAGTACGGAATAACAAGATGTTATGCATCATTTATCAGTACGGAATAACAAGATGTTATGCATCATTTATCAGTACGGAATAACAAGATGTTATGCATCATTTATCAGTACGGAATAACAAGATGTTATGCATCATTTATCAGTACGGAATAACAAGATGTTATGCATCATTTATCAGTACGGAATAACAAGATGTTATGCACTCATTTATCAGTACGGAATAACAAGATGTTATGCACTCATTTATCAGTACGGAATAACAAGATGTTATACATCATTTATCAGTACGGAATAACAAGATGTTATGCACTCATTTATCAGTACGGAATAACAAGATGTTATGCATCATTTATCAGTACGGAATAACAAGATGTTATGCATCATTTATCAGTACGGAATAACAAGATGTTATGCATCATTTATCAGTACGGAATAACAAGATGTTATGCATCATTTATCAGTACGGAATAACAAGATGTTATGCATCATTTATCAGTACGGAATAACAAGATGTTATGCATCATTTATCAGTACGGAATAACAAGATGTTATGCATCATTTATCAGTACGGAATAACAAGATGTTATGCATCATTTATCAGTACGGAATAACAAGATGTTATGCATCATTTATCAGTACGGAATAACAAGATGTTATGCATCATTTATCAGTACGGAATAACAAGATGTTATGCATCATTTATCAGTACGGAATAACAAGATGTTATGCATCATTTATCAGTACGGAATAACAAGATGTTATGCATCATTTATCAGTACGGAATAACAAGATGTTATGCATCATTTATCAGTACGGAATAACAAGATGTTATGCATCATTTATCAGTACGGAATAACAAGATGTTATGCATCATTTATCAGTACGGAATAACAAGATGTTATGCATCATTTATCAGTACGGAATAACAAGATGTTATGCATCATTTATCAGTACGGAATAACAAGATGTTATGCATCATTTATCAGTACGGAATAACAAGATGTTATGCATCATTTATCAGTACGGAATAACAAGATGTTATGCATCATTTATCAGTACGGAATAACAAGATGTTATGCATCATTTATCAGTACGGAATAACAAGATGTTATGCATCATTTATCAGTACGGAATAACAAGATGTTATGCATCATTTATCAGTACGGAATAACAAGATGTTATGCATCATTTATCAGTACGGAATAACAAGATGTTATGCATCATTTATCAGTACGGAATAACAAGATGTTATGCATCATTTATCAGTACGGAATAACAAGATGTTATGCATCATTTATCAGTACGGAATAACAAGATGTTATGCATCATTTATCAGTACGGAATAACAAGATGTTATGCATCATTTATCAGTACGGAATAACAAGATGTTATGCATCATTTATCAGTACGGAATAACAAGATGTTATGCATCATTTATCAGTACGGAATAACAAGATGTTATGCATCATTTATCAGTACGGAATAACAAGATGTTATGCATCATTTATCAGTACGGAATAACAAGATGTTATGCATCATTTATCAGTACGGAATAACAAGATGTTATGCATCATTTATCAGTACGGAATAACAAGATGTTATGCATCATTTATCAGTACGGAATAACAAGATGTTATGCATCATTTATCAGTACGGAATAACAAGATGTTATGCACTCATTTATCAGTACGGAATAACAAGATGTTATGCACTCATTTATCAGTACGGAATAACAAGATGTTATGCACTCATTTATCAGTACGGAATAACAAGATGTTATGCACTCATTTATCAGTACGGAATAACAAGATGTTATGCACTCATTTATCAGTACGGAATAACAAGATGTTATGCACTCATTTATCAGTACGGAATAACAAGATGTTATGCACTCATTTATCAGTACGGAATAACAAGATGTTATGCACTCATTTATCAGTACGGAATAACAAGATGTTATGCACTCATTTATCAGTACGGAATAACAAGATGTTATGCACTCATTTATCAGTACGGAATAACAAGATGTTATGCACTCATTTATCAGTACGGAATAACAAGATGTTATGCACTCATTTATCAGTACGGAATAACAAGATGTTATGCATCATTTATCAGTACGGAATAACAAGATGTTATGCATCATTTATCAGTACGGAATAACAAGATGTTATGCACTCATTTATCAGTACGGAATAACAAGATGTTATGCATCATTTATCAGTACGGAATAACAAGATGTTATGCATCATTTATCAGTACGGAATAACAAGATGTTATGCACTCATTTATCAGTACGGAATAACAAGATGTTATGCACTCATTTATCAGTACGGAATAACAAGATGTTATGCACTCATTTATCAGTACGGAATAACAAGATGTTATGCATCATTTATCAGTACGGAATAACAAGATGTTATGCATCATTTATCAGTACGGAATAACAAGATGTTATGCATCATTTATCAGTACGGAATAACAAGATGTTATGCATCATTTATCAGTACGGAATAACAAGATGTTATGCATCATTTATCAGTACGGAATAACAAGATGTTATGCATCATTTATCAGTACGGAATAACAAGATGTTATGCATCATTTATCAGTACCGAATAACAAGATGTTATGCATCATTTATCAGTACGGAATAACAAGATGTTATGCATCATTTATCAGTACGGAATAACAAGATGTTATGCATCATTTATCAGTACGGAATAACAAGATGTTATGCATCATTTATCAGTACGGAATAACAAGATGTTATGCATCATTTATCAGTACGGAATAACAAGATGTTATGCATCATTTATCAGTACGGAATAACAAGATGTTATGCATCATTTATCAGTACGGAATAACAAGATGTTATGCATCATTTATCAGTACGGAATAACAAGATGTTATGCACTCATTTATCAGTACGGAATAACAAGATGTTATGCACTCATTTATCAGTACGGAATAACAAGATGTTATGCACTCATTTATCAGTACGGAATAACAAGATGTTATGCACTCATTTATCAGTACGGAATAACAAGATGTTATGCACTCATTTATCAGTACGGAATAACAAGATGTTATGCACTCATTTATCAGTACGGAATAACAAGATGTTATGCACTCATTTATCAGTACGGAATAACAAGATGTTATGCATCATTTATCAGTACGGAATAACAAGATGTTATGCATCATTTATCAGTACGGAATAACAAGATGTTATGCACTCATTTATCAGTACGGAATAACAAGATGTTATGCATCATTTATCAGTACGGAATAACAAGATGTTATGCATCATTTATCAGTACGGAATAACAAGATGTTATGCACTCATTTATCAGTACGGAATAACAAGATGTTATGCATCATTTATCAGTACGGAATAACAAGATGTTATGCATCATTTATCAGTACGGAATAACAAGATGTTATGCATCATTTATCAGTACAGAATAACAAGATGTTATGCACTCATTTATCAGTACGGAATAACAAGATGTTATGCATCATTTATCAGTACGGAATAACAAGATGTTATGCATCATTTATCAGTACGGAATAACAAGATGTTATGCATCATTTATCAGTACAGAATAACAAGATGTTATGCATCATTTATCAGTACAGAATAACAAGATGTTATGCATCATTTATCAGTACGGAATAACAAGATGTTATGCATCATTTATCAGTACGGAATAACAAGATGTTATGCATCATTTATCAGTACGGAATAACAAGATGTTATGCATCATTTATCAGTACGGAATAACAAGATGTTATGCATCATTTATCAGTACGGAATAACAAGATGTTATGCATCATTTATCAGTACGGAATAACAAGATGTTATGCATCATTTATCAGTACGGAATAACAAGATGTTATGCATCATTTATCAGTACGGAATAACAAGATGTTATGCACTCATTTATCAGTACGGAATAACAAGATGTTATGCATCATTTATCAGTACGGAATAACAAGATGTTATGCATCATTTATCAGTACGGAATAACAAGATGTTATGCATCATTTATCAGTACGGAATAACAAGATGTTATGCATCATTTATCAGTACGGAATAACAAGATGTTATGCATCATTTATCAGTACAGAATAACAAGATGTTATGCATCATTTATCAGTACAGAATAACAAGATGTTATGCATCATTTATCAGTACGGAATAACAAGATGTTATGCTAACATGCTCAACATTTATTGCCATCCTAAGCTACGACTACAACACATCCTTTACATTCATTTCCCGCTTACGGTGTAGACAGATCAGTCCTGTTTAATTTCTGCTGATTCTCGCTTGAACAAATTCTGTTGAAATTGATGCCATTTTCATAAATTTTTGTATGGATTCTTACGATGGTCATCAATGTTGATCACCAATGGTATATAATGGGAATTCGTCAAGTCTAGTCAGATTAGTGTTAAACCAAATGAATGCATTCAGCACTGTAATATATTCATGATTTGAACTGATTCACTGACTAGAAACAAAATCTGGACACTCACGTTCAAGTTGGGCACTTCTCAGTTGATCTTTTAGTCGTATGACCTCTGACCGTAAACTGTCAATATGCTGCACTAAATTTGTGGCAGTGTCACCGTTGTTGATGTCATGTGGACTCGGAGGAGCAGAGACTGGTTGATCAAGTTTTTCTTGAAGTAGCCTGAACAGAAGAACAAATATACAGAGAACTATTCCTTGATCCTGTCACTAGAACAACAGACACAACATTAGATATGTTTATCATGTCACTAGAACAACAGACAATAAATTTGTTTGATCCAACTATGACAATTTTTTGACCTAACTGAAATTTTCTTGATGTGTCAATTTTCACACCCAGACTATGAAATTATCTTGCCCATAGTATGACAATGTACTTGAACTAATCATGACAATTTGACCTCCTGTGCTGGGACCCATTAGGGAATTCATAAATGTACAATACTGGGTACAGTACAAGTAGATGCCACCACATAGCCGAGTTATTTCCCTTGTCTGTGTTTGTAAATTTCATGTTCATCATTTAATCATTGAAATATTTATTTATTTAGGGTTGGGGTTAAGTAAAACACAGCTATCCTAACCATAAATATTTCAATTATTAAATTATGAACATGAAAAATATAGACAAGGGAAATAACTCGACTATGTGGTGGAATTTACTCGTACTGTACCCAATACTGTAGCCTGTCATGTATATCATAGAGGCAACTAAGGAGGGTTTGGTGTTGGAGATGGCTGTCCCATTCAACAGAACATGAAAGTGACTCAAAGTTCACATACATCACAAAAGCTGTAAGTAATATAACACAACATATTCTTTCTCTGGACTACATCCCGCCATCAACAGGAGTTTGAGAATGAACGCAGTCGAAACAGACACTTAGAAGAAGCTTTACAATAAATGAACTAGCCTGTACCTTTTTTCAGCCTCCAGTTTATCCATACGTTTCCAGAGTCTATTGACAAGTGACTCCTGTTCTTGTTCTAAGGAGTTTTCCAGTTCCACCTTTTCTCTTCGCAGCTATTGTTGTTATAATATGCACAGATTAACATCGTACAAGGTGTACAGTTTGCAAAAGTTAAACACAAAATTATCATAACAACGTTGAGACTTCTCAAACAACAATCTTTACCTGTATAATTGTATTTTTATTAAACATTATGTTGTCTTTAGTAGGATTAAATAGCAAAACAATAAACACATGGGCAGATGTCTTTTAAAGATCTGTTGTTTTATGTTGCAAACTTATATCACCTAATGACTTGATATCTTGATATCAAGACTTGATATTACGCTGAAGCAGAGTACACATTGTGTCCAGTAAAAATGTGTTATCGTAAAGTGTAAGTAAAGTATCACCTCTGAGATAATTCACAGATAAATGAACGTAAATAATCATCAATAGGGACATTCTGAGAGAACTGAATGTAAAAGAAAAAGCTAAACGACACTCCAGAAAATAACAATATTTCAGCCGCATCAAAAACACGAGATTAGACATTTTTAGAAATATCACATTTGGCGATTAAATTTTCAGTTTATTATCATTAACAAGAATGTTATGCGGGTAATAAAAGGAGAATGGTAAACCAACACAGCAATTCAGTTATTACATGCTGTGGCGATCCAAACACTTAAGTTGTGTCGAGGGTTTGATCTGTCAACTAACTAATAGGTAATAGTAAATCTTAACTGTGAGACTGGGCGCAGTAAAATAAAATAAATTATAGCATAACAGTGTGCTGATCTACAAGGTCAGGGTTGAAGGGATGTCACCCTGAATACATCGGCACAAAGTCAGGGTTGTAGGTGTGTCAGTCACACTGAATACATCAGCAGAATAGCTCTCCAAACAACTCTATCCTTGACCATTCAGATCATTACCTGATATGTTATCCATCCAGGATTTTCTCTGATCCCCTCTCCTCCTTCCACTCTCAACTGTTCCTCACAAAATAATTGTATAAAGCAAGTTGTGCCTCATTACGTGTCCAAACCAAACAAGTTTACAACTTTTAATTATGTGTTGAAAAAAATCAGTATTGCTGTTGTCAACTTTCGTCAAACACACACACCACCACCCCTCCCCACACACGCACACTCACCCTTGTCAACAACCATCAAACTATTACAGATCCCAACCACCCCCTCCCCCTTCAAAATGCTGCTGTAATTTATGGACAGCCCTTTGGTAACTGGAGTTGAGCATGCTCTGGATAAGTCAGTAAAGTGTTAACTGGAAATCAGGGAACTCTTGATTAAATTGACTCTCACCTGTTCAAGTGTCTGTTGTTTGTTGTATGTGTCTGCCTCCAGCTTCTCAATCTTCCGCATTAATTTGTTGATCTGACATTCTTGTTCTTTCTCTAAGGTTTCCTCCAGCTCTATCTTCTCTTGACGGAGCTATCATCAAACAACATAGGATCATAGGTGGTAATAATTAAACCTGCTGGTGATGATGCTGCTGGCGATGGTGATGATGGTGCTGGCGATGATGAAGGTGATAATGGTGCTGATAATGATGGTGTTGATGGTGATAATGATGTGGGGAGGTCAAAGTTGGAAAGTGTCACATTTATTTTTGTGCATGGTCATTCATGTGTTCAGGGCAATGAGAGAGCCGACAGCATGGCAGGTTCTGTTACTGAATCAAATGTCACAGCAATGGATCTCTCAAACATATTGAACTCTTTGAGAGAAACTGCACGATCAAACAAATGAAAATGATGATGATTCCTTTCCCATGTCCAGAATAAAGGAGCTGGGTTTGAAATGTGACGTGACAAGAAATTAACAAATACATCACAAATATGATTCAGAAGGCTAAAAGAGGGATAAGAGTTATCAAGGTTATGGCGACCTATGACATGCAGCAATGGGTACTGTTTCTACTTCTACAAGTAATGTCATAGATTATGGTCTCGGTCGACTAACAGTGTCACAGAAACAAGTCAATAGATTTGAAAAAGTCCAAAATGAGGCAATGAGAGATGTATTGGGGTGTACTAGAGATACACCCATCTCTGCTCTGAGATTTCTGCTTGATCTCCCCAGCATTAGAGTGTGACATCAGGTAGCACAAGTTAAGTCGTACCTTAAAGTGACAGAATACAACCACCACCCATTACACCATCATCTAGATGAGTCAAGGGAAAACGAATCAAGCGGGACAGATCATGGATTGCTGAGGCTGAAAACACTGCGAAGAGTATGTGAATTTGAAGAAAAAGGAAAGGGCAGTGAATGGGTGGAGGTAGACACTGAGAATAAATAACTGACTAAAGTAATAATACAACTAGAAAAAGTGTGTCGAAAATGGACGGAAGTCAGGGCTCAGGATACAGTGCATGAACTCGCCCAACTACACTCGAAAGCACAAGACATAATTATATACACAGATGGCTCTGTTAACAGAAATACAAATAAAAGCGGTTGGGGTTTGTTACCTACAGAAACGGCCTGAAGTTGGTTGAGAAATCTTCAGCATATTCTACTGTCACATCGAGTATGAGGATGGAGATAGAGGGAGTTACAGCAGCACTTAATTGGTTGATAACTGATACATCAACACACTCCGTAATACTCACAGACTCTCAAATCATGTTGCACAAGATAGAAAAGTTCACGCTAAGAAAAGAATGGTGGGACTTATTGAACAACTCAATTGTCCAGAGCATTACATGGATATACTGCCCTGGTCATGCTGGGGTCAGAGGAAACGAGAGAGCCAACTTATTGGCAGGCAATGCTGCGATAAACAGCACACTGCTGAGAAGAGATAAAGCAGACTTAATAAAGGCAGTAATAAATTCATTTCAAGATGCAGATGATGTCAATGAGGTTGAGAACGTACACATACAGAGAATTTTAGAAATGGGAGTATTTAGAGGTGAGGGGAGGAAAAGTAAAATTTTTGGAAAGTCCCGAAGATCACACAGTCAACACCTGACCAGGACTCTGAGTCTACATACACTGGGATGGCTGCTGGAGCAGAGGGCGGAGCACTTATGGGAATGCCCCGCGTGCTGTGAAGCCAGTTTCTAATCAAGAAGACAAGAAATGAACATTAATATAGTTGATAAAGGATGTTTGCTACCCAACAGAGAATGTTTGCTACCCAACAGAGAATGTTTGCTACCCAACAGAGAATGTTTGCTACCCAACAGAGAATGTTTGCTACCCAACAGAGAATTTTGCTACCCAACAGAGAATGTTTGCTACCCAACAGAGAATGTTTGCTACCCAACAGAGAATGTTTGCAACCCAACAGAGAATGTTTGCTACCCAACAGAGAATTGAAAACTGTCAGCCATCATGTAAGTGTGGATATACTCAAGGAGAGCACCTACGAATATGTCCTGTGTGCAGCGTTGATGATTTCTCGACTAACTATCTAACGATTTCTAATTCACACCTGGCAGTTTGACTACCCTATCTGGTGCTTGACTTTCATACCTGGTACAGCAAGACATCAGGACATGGCATAGCTTGATAGCTTGACTACCATACCTGGCACAGCATGACCTCAACACCTGGCACAATCATACCTGACACATGTTGCTTATCACATATGGTACAGGTTGACTAACACCTGGCACAGTTTGACTAACACACCTGACACAGGTTGTCTATCACACTTGGCACAGGTTGACTATCACACCTGGCACAGGTTAACTGCCACACCTAGAACAGATTGACTATAATACCTGGTAAAGCTTGCGTGAAAGATCATTAGTGAGATACTCTTCCTCTTGCTCATAGTTCATGGCTAGCATTTCCTTCTCCTTCTTAAGTGCTTGAATCTTCTTCAGGAGAGTGTTGCTAATGTACTCTTCCTCTTGTTCTGCTTTTGCTTGCTGTTGACAAACAAAATAATGTAGAATCACCATCAGAAAACACATTCTTCAAATATTTACAAATAACACAAACATCTGCTGAAAAAAACAAATGCATCAAGTGAAAGTGTGTGCTGTACTCTTGGCAGGACATAAAGTGTGTGCTGTACTCTTGGGAGGAAGTGAAGTGTGTGCTGCACTCTTGGCAGGAAGTGAAGTGTGTGCTGTACTCTTGGGAGGAAGTGAAGTGTGTGCTGTACTCTTGGGAGGAAGTGAAGTGTGTGCTGTACTCTTGGGAGGAAGTGAAGTGTGTGCTGCACTCTTGGGAGGAAGTGAAGTGTGTGCTGTACTCTTGGCAGGAAGTGAAGTGTGTGCTGCACTCTTGGGAGGAAGTGAAGTGTGTGCTGTACTCTTGGCAGGAAGTGAAGTGTGTGCTGTACTCTTGGCAGGAAGTGAAGTGTGTGCTGTACTCTTGGCAGGAAGTGAAGTGTGTGCTGTACTCTTGGCAGGAAGTGAAGTGTGTGCTGTACTCTTGGCAGGAAGTGAAGTGTGTGCTGTACTCTTGGCAGGAAGTGAAGTGTGTGCTGTACTCTTGGCAGGACATAAAGTGTGTGCTGTACTCTTGGGAGGAAGTGAAGTGTGTGCTGTACTCTTGGCAGGAAGTGAAGTGTGTGCTGCACTCTTGGCAGGAAGTGAAGTGTATGCTGTACTCTTGGCAGGACGTGAAGATTTTGGGATACTACCATACTATAATTTTTCCCTTTCAGAATTAAACATACATTTATAGCCCTCCCTAACACAACAATAAGCCTTTGAAACAACAATCATTACATAAGCCTGTGTCGCCTAAGTTGCTCATCTAAGGAGGACCTGTGCTTTTCTCAGAAAGGCCATGGGTTGTCAATAGCTGCCTACTCACAGTTAAAGAATTTTCCACTATTGTTATTATCATCAAACAAAAAATATATTCAGCATGGATGATTGATGCATTCTGGATGATTGATGCAGTCTGGATGATTGATGCATTCTGGATGATTGATGCAGTCTGGATGATTGATGCATTCTGGATGATTGATGCATTCTGGATGATTGATGCAGTCTGGATGATTGATGCATTCTGGATGATTGATGCATTCTGGTTATTTCAGTTCGGTTATATTAAACTGAAATAATTTTTAGCAATGAAAGGATAGAAAATAAACAAAATGTACAAGTTAATTCATCAACAGAAATAGCGTAGAGGAACAGCATACATACACGTAGCAGATACAGTCACTAATATATATATTTGCTGACATGTGGGACTTAGATCAGTTGTACATGAACATAAAATATAACACTTTATATTAACTACTCATCAGTCATATATACAAACGACCACGCACACAAACGACCACGCACACAAATGACCACGCACACAAACGACCACGAACACAGTTAAATTGATGTTGAAATCTGTGAAAAAAGAGACTTTACTGAACAGATGGGCCATGAAAAACATTGGGAGGGAAATCTATAAATATATGACCAGCCCAATTCCCAATAACAGCATCAATCTCCTGGAAAGAAAAGACAAGAGTATCATCTTCCAATTTCGCATACAGCATATACACTTTAACATTCACCAGAACAGGCTACAACCACAACACACTCCAGGGTGCCGGCTGTGCACTCATCCTTATGAAACTGTTGACCACCACCTTTTAGAATGTCCAGCGTTGGAAAACATCAGGAAAATGCTTCTTCTTCCAAGGCCAGATACATGGAACATCTTATGAGGAACAAAACAACAGCTCACAAACACATGCATATATTACACAATGGCATTGGGGCATGAACCTGTGGACCGCTGAATCAGCAACCAAACAACCATTAACTACTCAAAAAGCTTATGGCCCGCTTTCTCTTCCCAAACTAGATTACTGGGTACATTCAATAAACTGTTGACATGACCTAGGCCTATCTTATTTACTATTCGTTCATTCTGGCTTGTGGTGTAGAAGGTAAATGATGCTCCCACTTCCTGTACCACAGTAACATTAATATAGGCCAACACAGTGTGTATCATGTGACGTATTCTTTCCAGAACAGTCTTCCTTATTAATCTCCTGAAATCCCCGCGGTCTCTGGCAACTTCCTTTTTTTATTTTCTTTATATTTATAACTTCCTTCTGAATTTGGTGTTTAAAAGTCAGCTTTCTTGAATGTTGATATTGCTTAGTTCATCTTGGTTGGTCTTTCTTGCTGTCCATTCCAATATTTCAACAAATCGATAAGGAAATTATTGGCACAATACTTCTGTAGTTTGCCGTTGCTTTCAGTAGGAACATCTGTTTACTATGACCATATAGTACACATATGTTCTCTCTCACATACAAACACAGTACTAACTGATTTAATTTAGTAGTTGACCTAGGCTATAGGCCTAGCATATGGGATATTTATATGATAATGCCAAGATTTACAATTCAACCATGGTGATAGACAGCCCAGTTGTCTGCTAAGTTTTATAAAAATACAGTGGAATCCAATTATAACAACTTGGTCTGGACAGACAACAACAAAAAACTTTCGTTACTGCATGTTTTCCTGTGAAGGAGTACAGGGAGACTTTCTATGGGCTGTGGAAATAAATGCTGTTTTGCCATAGCAGATGCTGCGACATGTACAGGAAGGATTTAGATTGTAACTCCGAAAGAAAAATCCTGTCCCAACTGTGAATTGAACCCGGGACCTCAAGGGTCTGAGAACGGCATTCTAACCTTACAGCTCATGGACAGACAAAATGTGTATGCAATATGTTAACAAAAATTTGCTATACAGTGCAAACAATAGGCCCTTTAGAATAGACATAAATATAATTAACAATTGTGAAATAGTTGCTATATAGGGAAAAATGTTATAAAGGAATGTGCTAAGAGGGATTCCACTGTATAGGCCTAGGCTTAGGGTCTACTGATTGTGTTGTAAGGCAGGTATGAGTAGTATTGAATTGACTTACAATTGACACACTTGCTCGTCTCAGTTCTCTGTTCTCTTCCTGCATGGACTTGCACTTCAGTTTATATGTTTCTAATTCCATCCGCACCACCCGGTTTTCTTGTTCCAGTGACTCAATTCTCTTGTTTAGCTTGTCCACCTGTTCCATGGAAGGTATTTTCGCACTTACTGTAGGACCTCCATCAAAATCAATGGAACTGGTGTCACTCTCCAACTCACTGGCGCTGTCTGCCATTGTTTGAACAAGCGATCAAATAATCAACTGTGATTAACTTGTACTACACAAACCATATACTAATGACAAAATGGTAGCTGCTGTCTGAGTTGTTGACTCCCACAGTGAGTTCCAGATAGTTTGTAGTTTACTGTTTAACAGAACAATTAAAACTACCTTTGTTGTTGTTTAAGAGCGCAAATTAAATTATGTCAACAGAATTGTCACTGTCTTCAAAAAAAAGAATCATGAAAAACAAAAATATTATCCTAAATATCCTAAGAAAATGAATTAATCAACGTTTGCATAAGTCATTTTATTCAGCAAGAAAACACATTGTGGGGGCGATTTGTCTAGAAATGAAATTCTTGCATCCAGCACTATTGGCTCTTCTGGCAGCCACTACTAGGGAGTGTTTTCAAATTAATCAATGCACTTATTATATTAGTAACATTAAATTAGTATATTTACTACATAAAGTATAAATATAAATTTATTTGTAAAATAAATATATATTATGTAGATAAATAGGAAGAAATGCTGGCAGATAGAAAATTACTTATAGGTTTATTAAACACAATGATTGATCCTCCCACCAAACTAGAAAAACAATGCCCGGGGTCTGTATCCGGATCAACATTTCCGTCAAGTTAGTCACGCAGATATTGCATTATGTTTATATATATAGTGTATCTACATATATTCCTTCTATAGCACGACTACAAAAATGAAAACAAAAAAAACATAATGCAAATATCTGAACATGTATTATTTTACCGAGTGTAGTCCTAACTACCGCTATTTGTTGTTAACGAGAGGAATGGGGAAAACCCCTAGTAAATGAAACAGAAAGACTAGATGAAAGAATACTTCCAAGAACTATAGACCTACAATCCAACACCAAAACAGTGCACATACAACAGCTAATATAACGGACCCGGATAACAAGTAGCCTGAAATTCTATATCATCAAATAGAGGAAGTCCTAAAACATAGCTCGATAAATACATATCCAGGAGAAGATAGTATACCAAACGAGGCAATAAGAGCAGGTGGAGAAACGGGGATCCTTGGCAAAATATTCAGCATAGCATAGGCAGAGAAATGTTCCAATAGATTGACAAAAGTCAATAATTATGTTTTAGAAGAGGGGCTAGTTGCACCGACGCACTATTCACACAGAGACAACTGAGTTAAAAAGCTACTGGATACAATAAAGATATCAACACTATGTTTAAAGTCTGTGGGAAACATTAGAGAAGTACAACATCAGCGGTTAGCTATTAGACAACATAAAAGCACTACACCAGTGAGAACAGCAGATGGAATGACCGAAACATTTTAAACTAAATCTAGGGTCCGTCAGGGCAGCGTGATTTCCCTTTTACTTTTCAATATATATATATAACGAAATAACGGCAGAATAACGAAAGAAGCAATTATTTTAAAATAGGAAAATAAAAAAATGCAGACAACTCCGTAGATGAAAATACAAATGAAATCAATGAACTTTTGTTCGCCAACGATCAAAGCCTGATATATAATGGTGTAGAAAACATGCAAATCCACGTAGATGTACTGTCAACTGCTTGTAAGAAGTATAACATGAAAATAAACATACAAAAGACGAAAGTTATGAAACTCAACAAGTCACCAACAACAATAGACGATTCAGCAGTGAAATAAACTAAACAGTTCAAATATTTAGGAAGCGTTTTATTTCTTCCAAAAAGGGGAAACTAGACAGAGAAATAGAATCAAGATGTCAGAAAACAAACGCAGTGGCATATCAACTTTCACCATTATTCTTGCATCCAAAGATCAATATGGACATCAAAATACAGATAATATCTACAATTTCCATACCAACACTTTGTTACCAGTATTAAACATGTCAGATGAAGTGTATAAGAAAATGTACTCTGGTCACCAAACTGGAAAGAGTAAGAAACGCGGAGATCAGAAAAAGAGTTTGAATAATGCCTTGTATTGAATAGTGACAGAGCGCCCGGGGCGGAATCATAATTTTCCGCCCTTGTGACATTAAAAAAATATGACAGTGATTGTGAAAGCCTGGACGAAAATAAATTTGCCGCCCTCCTGATGATGCCGCCCGGGGCGGTCCGCACCTCCGCCCCCCTCTCGCTACGGCACTGTATAGAACAATACCAGATAAAGTGGTTTGTTCACCTTATGAGAATGAACCCGAGCCAATTACCATTGAGAGCTTATAACAAACGATCATCTGGATACACAAGTAAATTCAAGAAGAAAGCCAGAGGATAAATGAAAAATTATTGAGTCTAACGGGAATTGAACCAGTCCGTTCAACGGCACCAATCGCCTAGCAACTCTCGTACACGAGATTTTCCGTTTGAATGTCTTGACAAAATCGCATCTTTTTTGGAGATGCGGTTATTCAAGTACGAAAAATCTCGTATACATCGGCAGATCTCAGGTACAGTACACACAGGCAGAGCTCAGGTACAGTACATACAGGCAGAGCTCAGGTACAGTACACGCAGGCAGAGCTCAGGTATAGTACACACAGGCAAAGTTCAGGTACAGTACACATAATTCTGAGGCAACATAAGTAAAAAGTAAAGTAACCCATTGCATGTATTAGCATGTAGGGGTGTGAGATGTTAGCGATCTCACATTTCAGAGGCTCTGCAAATGAGGGCGGTAGCCATCTCCTCTCCCTCGCAGTCTTTACTTCTCGGATTAATCCGGTACCCATTTAAGGCTGGGTCGAACTGGGTGCCGTTGCGATCTGAAAAACATTTCCGTCTCAACTGGGGAATGATTCCAGGGTCACTGATATGCGAAGCCAGTGCCCTAACCACTTCGCTACGCGGTTCCCAAGCAACATATAAGGCAATATATGTTGCCTTACATGAGGCAACAAATACGGGGCACAATGTCATCTTGAGAGCAGTAATCTTATGGTAATAATGCAAGGAGCTTAATGTCCCATGGCTAGCTGCTTAATGTTCCATGGCTAGCTGCTTAATACCCCATAGCTAGCTGCTTAATGCCCCATGGCTAGCTGCTTAATGTTCCATGGCTAGCTGCTTAATGTCCCATGACTAGCTGCTTAATGTTCCATGGCTAGCTGCTTAATGTTCCATGGCTAGCTGCTTAATGTTCCATGGCTAGCTGCTTAATGCCCCATAGCCAGCTACTTAATGTTCCATGGCTAGCTGCTTAGTGCCCCATGGCTAGCTGCTTAATGTTCCAGGGCTAGCTGCTTAATGCCCCATGGCTAACTGCGTATTACCAAAATGTCATGCATTGTTTAACTTGAAGGGTATCATGTTAATACAATTAAATTAAAGTACTTCAAAACATATTTTAGTGTACACATTACTTTTTTAATTGTGTAAAATGTGGTTTCCATAATGTTGTGAATTAAATGAAACAAAAACATGGTATGGATTTGGAAAAATTAAACAAAAAAGTTTTAAACATTGTAAAACCAGAGGTTCTTAATGCCGCTCTTTACCCTATGTCATGTTGAAGTCGGATGTGTCCAACCAAAAGTGCAGATATTGCATATCTACATCACGACAGGAGTATTTTGTTATCCAGGCTACATTCTGTTAATGAGAAGGAGTATGAGAACGAACGTAGAAGTAAATATATTTAAGCTATATCTTTATATTCCTGTATGTAGCTTTTCTGTATTCCTGTATGTAGCTTTTCTGTATTCCTGTATGTAGCTTTTCTGTATTCCTGTATGTAGCTTTTCTGTATTCCTGTATGTAGCTTTTCTGTATTCCTGTATGTAGCTTTTCTGTATTCCTGTATGTAGCTTTTCTGTATTCCTGTATGTAGCTTTTCTGTATTCCTGTATGTAGCTTTTCTGTATTCCTGTATGTAGCTTTTCTGTATTCCTGTATGTAGCTTTTCTGTATTCCTGTATGTAGCTTTTCTGTATTCCTGTATGTAGCTTTTCTGTATTCCTGTATGTGTGTGGTTTGGAGTGTTCGTCTGGGTGCTGTTGTGGATGTTGCTGTAAATTGAGCTCGTCTATTGGAAGCGCTTATTTTGGTAACTTTTCTTCCACTGTTGGGTCCACTGTTGGGTGTTTTTTGGTTGTAAATATATTGTCCAGTAGAAGTAACCAGCTGTAGGATGTATATTTGTTGAATATATTGGCCAGTAGAAGTAACCAGCTGTAGGATGTATATGTGTTGAATATATTGTCTAGTAGAAGTTACCAACTGTAGGATGTATATTTGTTGAATATATTGACCAGTAGAAGTAACCAGCTGTAGGATGTATATTTGTTGAATATATTGACCAGTAGAAGTAACCAACTGTAGGATGTATATTTGTTGAATATATTGTCCAGTAGAAGTAACCAGCTGTAGGATGTATATTTGTTGAATATATTGTCCAGTAGAAGTAACCAGCTGTAGGATGTATATTTGTTGAATATATTGTCCAGTAGAAGTAACCAGCTGTAGGATGTATATTTGTTGAATATATTGTCCAGTAGAAGTAACCAGCTGTAGGATGTATATTTGTTGAATATATTGTCCAGTAGAAGTAACCAGCTGTAGGATGTATATTTGTTGAATATATTGACCAGTAGAAGTAACCAGCTGTAGGATGTATATTTGTTGAATATATTGACCAGTAGAAGTAACCAGCTGTAGGATGTATATTTGTTGAATATATTGACCAGTAGAAGTAACCAGCTGTAGGATGTATATTTGTTGAATATATTGACCAGTAGAAGTAACCAGCTGTAGGATGTATATTTGTTGAATATATTGACCAGTAGAAGTAACCAGTTGGTTCCAAACTTTGGCATCTCGAGATAGGGAGATTGACCACTAATGGTCAAGTATATGCTCTTTCAAAGCTTTAGGCATTGTACTGTGATGATTAGTCTCATGTGAAAGGCGACATTTATTTTCAAAATTTGGAATCTAATTTAGCAATTGTTTCGTTTATATTTATATCTATAAACCAGTAACTAGCACTTGTCCTAGGGGGCAGCAACACATAATCCACCAGCGATCTGTTGACTTTAGACAAACGATGTGTGGTGTCTGAAAAATTGGACAGTTTTTGACACGGTTGACAAAATATGATGTCAACAACAAATATAGATACTAATTTATTTGTTTGAATGTGAAATGAGATATCTAGCAGCACAGAAAAGGAAACAACAAAGAATAAACAATTTAACAACGAACTTGATGAACTTCCTTTTTTGTAGACGATCAAATCATCATATATGATGAGGAAGAAAATCTACAAACTCACATCAACTCATTATCAAGAATATGCAATAACTACAACATACGGATTAACACACAACAGACAGAAACTATGCAAATAACCAGATCAACAGAGTATTTAAACATCGAAATAGAGAACAAAAATAAAAATAAAACAAGTCAAAGAGTTTAAGTACCTAGGAAGTATCTTCAGAGAGGACGTACGACTCGATAGAGAGATAGAAATAAGATACCAAAATGCAAATGCTATGACATACGAGCTGTCACCTTTGCTATTGCACCCAAAAATGAACATGGAAGTAAAGAAATAAATTATTAAGAGCCTTTTTATACCAACAATATGCTACAAATTACAGACTTGCATCTACACATAAGAGAAAGATCGAAACTTGCGAAATGAAATGTCTGAGGAAGGCTATTGAAGTCATCAGATTCGACAAAATGCGCAGCGAGAACATCAAAAAAGATAATAGGTATCACAAGATGTTTCGAATATATAGAGAAACAACAAAATAGTTGGACATTTGATGAGGATGAACGATCAACTTCCCATAAGAGCTTATAACAAGAATCAGGATACAGAGCCAAGAGCAGCCCTATGAAAAGATGGATAGACAACCTCAAGACCATTCTGAATAAACATGACTACACCTCAACCAGAACAACACACCTGACTTTGGAACGCAGATTACAGCTCCTATCACAAACCCCTACTCTCAACGACAAGTATGGAAGCTGCGACTATATAACTACCTGGGGATAGAAAATAGACAATAGAACATGTCCTTTTTTATTTTTAGAGAGATCTGGAAATAAATGTCGTAGATTTTTCGTATTTTTTGCTGCTAAAATTTGTTTGTGTTTAGTGATCAGTAATGTTGATTTTTTTTTACAGTAATTTTAGTCGTTAATTATTCCTCACCATATCTAGAATAGCATGGCCGACACGGGTAAGCGTGAGCACTTTACCCTCCACCACAAAATCGGCTGGTGACGATCAAGCTTCGGTAGATTTGCATTCCCTTTATTGTGGATGCCCTTCCTATAGATGATCATAATGGCTTAGAATCCGATGATAGAAGTAATTCTAGCAAGTTTTTGACTTACAGCAAAACAATGAACAACCAAATAAGAAACATCTTGGTTATCTGAGTAGGGAAGAGAGAAGAGGTAAGTTTCAGCAACACCAACCCGCTATTAATTGAGTACCCTCTACCTGTCACAAGTTAGACTGCACCAATAGAATTTCTGACTGAGAAGTGTGAGACGGTTGTCAAAGTCTAGACAGGTGTCAAAGTAAAATGAACAGGTCTCAATATCAACTATACAGGTGTCACAGTCAATTAGACATGTGTTAAAGTCAACTAGACAGGTGTCAAATTCAACTGCACAGGTGTCAATGTCAACTAGACAGGTGTCAAATTCAACTGCACAGGTGTCAATGTCGACTAGACAGGTGTCAAATTCAACTGCACAGGTGTCAATGTCAACTAGACAGGTGTCAAATTCAACTGCACAGGTGTCAATGTCAACTAGACAGGTGTCAAATTCAACTGCACAGGTGTCAATGTCAACTAGACAGGTGTCAAATTCAACTGCACAGGTGTCAATGTCAACTAGACAGGTGTCAAATTCAACTGCACAGGTGTCAATGTCGACTAGACAGGTGTCAAATTCAACTGCACAGGTGTCAATGTCAACTAGACAGGTGTCAAATTCAACTGCACAGGTGTCAATGTCAACTAGACAGGTGTCAAATTCAACTGCACAGGTGTCAATGTCAACTAGACAGGTGTCAAATTCAACTGCACAGGTGTCAATGTCTACGAGACAGGTGTCACAGTCAGCTAGACATGTATCAAAGTCAACTGGACAGGTGTCAATGTCGACTAGACAGGTGTCAAATTCAACTGCACAGGTGTCAATGTCAACTAGACAGGTGTCAAATTCAACTGCACAGGTGTCAATGTCAACTAGACAGGTGTCAAATTCAACTGCACAGGTGTCAATGTCAACTAGACAGGTGTCACAGTCAGCTAGACATGTATCAAAGTCAACTGCACAGGTGTCAATGTCGACTAGACAGGTGTCAAATTCAACTGCACAGGTGTCAATGTCAACTAGACAGGTGTCAAATTCAACTGCACAGGTGTCAATGTCAACTAGACAGGTGTCAAATTCAACTGCACAGGTGTCAATGTCAACTAGACAGGTGTCAAATTCAACTGCACAGGTGTCAATGTCTACGAGACAGGTGTCACAGTCAGCTAGACATGTATCAAAGTCAACTGGACAGGTGTCGCAGACATGGCCGTCTCCTTGAAAGAGACAACTTTATGCGAGGAGTAGTTGTCTATAAATTATGTCAAGTTGTTACCAATTTTTGACTCCCATCACAGTTCAAAAACTTTCACGAATTAAATGACCTACCTGCTTAATTATGTCAAAAATGTTAAATCTTTCCTCCCCCTCCAAGGCCCCCACCCACAATCAATTTTTTTAAGCAGAAAAAGTACCCAAAAAACTGCATGATTTGTTGAACATTTTTAGCTACAAAATGTTTCTAACTCAAACAATTTAATTGGTGTATTAAACAGTATTGTTGACATCAATTTTTGTCAAACCCCTTCCCCCCTTGTCATACTTGTTCATGTCTACTCCTACACCCCCCCCCCCCCACTTCCTCCACCCAGATTGATTTCAGAACCTTTCTCTAAACCTTTCGATGTCATCGGAAACTGTAGAGTTTGAACATTACATCGGCGACGCCAAAGTGCTAAGGAACTGTGAGACCCAGCCAGTGCCAATGAAATGAAGTAAGTCAAGAACAGAATTAACAAACAAATCTAGGGCACACAGTGTTTACATACATGATCACAAGAATCAAGACGGCACCAGAGAAAGTACCAATTATACCGTCTGTCTCTTCTGTAATGTTCTGTATTCCTTGACTTCGTGCCGCTATCGTTTGTGGGATAACAAGGGGAGATAACATATGCAATAATTTGCAGCATTAAGACAAATATCAATGTATCTGTGCCAATCGCCGACCAATTCGTTCCGTCAACGCCAACCAGATAGTATCAGACTCGGCCAACAGATCACAGAATGAAGTCAATGTTATGCCCCTTCCCGGCGTTTCCAATTGCGCGACGACATTTATGAATCAAATTTGAATTTCGAGCAAATTCTCGAATGGGCTATTTGACGCACAATATTTCCATAATCGTTGGCAATCACTCCGCCATCAGCAGCGACAACACCAACTCTTTACCACGTATTTCCTCTTTCTAAATGACCACGTTCTAAGATTTCTCTTGTAGACCTCCCATCTAAATGGAAATACAAGTCGAGATCGGGGGCGATGCGCTGTTAAGATTGTGTGAGCGTCGGACATAAAATGGCTGCTCTTTCGCATGTATGAAGTAATTAAATTTGAATTAATCTGCCTTCCTGTTAACGCTGCGAACGCGCCTGATAATTGAGTTTTCGGTGTGGAGATCGAACGGGCCTCCAGAAAATGACATATGTAATATCGGAGTAATCACGAAGGCTTATTGACTGCCGCAGGATTGCATCGTAAAATTGGCGCGAGGACCAGGAGGGCTGGTCTCATGAGCCTCGTAACTCTCTCTTGAGCTCTAAGATAAAAATCTACTCTCGCTGAGACGTCCAATGGTCACAGTGACCAACAGTCAAAGCAGGGACACGGGTTCAATATTTGGTATCGATGTTACGGTTCTACGATAATACATTTTGTACCGGTAGCTAACGGTTTCTGAAGTGGAGACAATTTCCAGAAAATATTCATGACCGAGAAACGAAGCATAATCTTATCTGGAGAAAAAAATGTCATAAATTTATTCATTTTTCTAAAAACATGACCATGCTTATGCAAATCATGAATCTTTACATTATCTATCAGTTCGAATGTTCGTATTTTGTCATGTAAAAATGTTACAATCTCAAATAATGTTTTTTGTGTAGTTCACTGTCTTGTCATCTCCTTACAATTGTGATATTTGGCACGATGTTGTCTAATAAAATGATTTTCTTATTACTTGTTCTGGAAACCAATAGCGACATTTATTTCTGTTTAGCGGTAAGCGTCGTCGTCAGGGCCGGTCTTAGGCCATTGCAACCTATGCGGCCGCATTGGGCCTCGCACTTCATAGGCCCATAAATTAATATTAGAATTTATTTTATTATCCTCTTCCCTACCCAGACTGGGCCCCGCGCAATCCGTTTCTCATTGGGCCCCTCAATTGTTAGGGCCGGCCCTGGTCGTCGTTATTTTGTGTAAACTAACAGTACACATACTTTTAACAGTACCGTATTATCCGAATATCTCCGTAAAAATCATATTATTGGTGATATCCGTAACTTTAACAAAAAGGAGCTTTAGCTTTTCTTCATGATTGAGACGTAGTGGGGTATACGGTGTTGGACACATAGTTTTCATTGATCCATCATACATGGGGATGTAGTGGACATTGAGTCCGGCATACCTGGGCATGTGATGGTCATTGACCCGGCATACATGTGCATGTAGTGGACATTGACCCGGCGCACCTGGGCATGTAGTGGTCATTTACCCGGCATACCTGGGCATGTGGCATGTAGTGGACATTGACCCGGCGTACCTGGACATGTAGTGGACATTGACCCGGCGTACCTGGGCATGTAGTGGTCATTTACCCGGCATACCTGGGCATGTAGTGGACATTGACCCGGCGTACCTGGGCATGTAGTGGACATTGACCCGGCGTACCTGGGCATGTAGTGGACATTGACCCGGCATACATGGGCATGTAGTGGACATTGACCCGGCATACCTGTGCATGTAGTGGTCATTTACCCGGCATACCTGGGCATGTAGTGGACATTGACCCGGCGTACCTGGGCATGTAGTGGTAATTTACCCGGCGTACCTGGGCATGTAGTGTTCAGCATCAAACCCGTGCCTTTACTCTCCCAGAAGATCTGGTATCATTAAATATAAATAGAAAATTAAACTTTTCACTTTAATTTGTTTTACCTTGACACTAATTAATGGATTATTAATTGTAATGTCATAACTAACATACAGATATTATATGTTAATTTGTTTAAGCTATAAATTTTTGCAAGACCCTTAGCAGCTATCTGAAATTACGTCAGCAAGTGGGGGGGGGGGGGGGGTAGGAAAAAGGTTCTCAGTCTCGGCACTGTGTTGAAAAAAGTTGATGTCATAAATTACTTTTCTATGCACATTTATATTGCGTGAATTTGAAAAAAAATGTGGGGAATAAAAAATCATGTAGTGTTATCGTAATTATACAGCTAAAGATGTCGTACGTTTACAGCTAAAAATGTCCTACAATTACATATAAAATGTCGTACTTTAATAGCTAAAAATGTCGTCTGTTTAGAGCTAAGAATGTCGTACGTTTACAGCCAAAAAAAATTGTGGGGAAGAAAAACCATATAGTGTTGTACTTTTACAGCTAAAGATGCCGTACGTTTACAGCTAAAAATATCATACATTTGCAGCTAAAAATGTCATACGTTTATAGCTAAAATTGTGGGGATGAAAAATGATGTAGTGTTGTCGTACGTTTACAGCTAAAATATGTGGCAAAAACGTCAGCCATGCATATTCACAACTCTGTTTCAGACATCTTGTACCACAACTCTGTTTCAGACATCTTGTACCACAACTCTGTTTCAGACATCTTGTACCACAACTGTTTCAGACATCTTGTACCACAACTGTTTCAGACATCTTGTACCACAACTCTGTTTCAGACATCTTGTACCACAACTCTGTTTCAGACATCTTGTACCACAACTGTTTCAGACATCTTGTACCACAACTCTGTTTCAGACATCTTGTACCACAACTGTTTCAGACATCTTGTACCACAACTGTTTCAGACATCTTGTACCACAACTGTTTCAGACATCTTGTACCACAACTCTGTTTCAGACATCTTGTACCACAACTCTGTTTCAGACATCTTGTACCACAACTCTGTTTCAGACATCTTGTACCACAACTGTTTCAGACATCTTGTACCACAACTGTTTCAGACATCTTGTACCACAACTCTGTTTCAGACATCTTGTACCACAACTCTGTTTCAGACATCTTGTACCACAACTCTGTTTCAGACATCTTGTACCACAACTGTTTCAGACATCTTTTATAACGATCATTAAAAGTGTTATTTATTCATGTTGAATTCATGCATGTTGTTTAGACTTATAGTTATACCCTCCTTGATGGTTGTTTTACGAAGAGTCACTGGTGATCTTCCTCTGTCTCTTCTGTCATCTAGTACCCATTTTAATGATTGTAGTGGCAGTCTGTTTTTCTTCATTCCAAAAACGGACAGAACACAATAATCTTTTATATCTGGTTGTCGTATTTTTTATGTATTTCTACAATCATCGAATTATTGTTTTTTATTTAGAAATTATTCATTTATTCTTTCTTTTATTTTTGCAATAATCACACGTGTGGTTTTATAATATTTATAGTATTTATAATATTTATAAAATCCCTCCCTGCGACTCCTTAACGGGAATACTGTACAGTTCTCATTTGACAGTTTTATAGTATTTTAGTATTTAATATATTTATAATAATTCATCATCATCATTAAGTGCCGTCTCCACAACGAAGGTTGGCTGCAACGTATCTCCAACATCTCTTGTCTCTTGTCTTGGTGGTGCACTCTTCTAGACTGTAACCTGTCCATCGTGTGATGTTACTCTCCCACTTGTATCTCTGCCTACCTCTTGCTCGCTTCCCTTTGACTTTACCCTCACGTAAGGTCTTCAATAAGGTGTCATGTCTTTTAATGTTTGAAAAGTATTTTATTTGCCGGATCTTTATTTCTCTTAGTAGTTCTGTCTTCATATTAAGTGTCTTTAGCACCTCTTTTTTGTTTTCTTCTCTTTCCATGATGTTCTCCCTATTCTTCTATATACCCACATCTCAAAGGCACCAATTTTGTCTTCTAATTGTTTATTTAGTGTCCATGTTTCTGAGCCATACATTAATATGGAATAAATGTAGCATTTTATAATTCTCATTTTTAACTCATTTTTTTATAATAATTAAAATATTTAATATATTTATAGTATCTATAATATTTATAGTACGTGTTTATCTTCAACTAATTTATTTTTTATGATAATCATCTTATTTAATTTACCGTAAGCTCCTTATGTATGTTATGAATGTGGTCAGCTAGCACGGCACTTGATTATGATACCTTACCCGACTAGTGTCCTGAATTCACTATTCCGAAACCACTTATGCCAAGGAAGTCACTCATGAAAGCTGTCTACGGGTGTGGGTAAATGAAATAGCCGGTAATTTCATTGTACGCGATTACCGGCACCGACGAGAAGAAACATTTTGTTGTTATTAACGAGAAGTCATTACACGAAATGATTTTCTGAGAACATTAAATCGTGACCAACTTTCTCTTGTTTTATTGTCGATCTTTTCGACTTACTAGACATAAGCATCGACTCTCATAACAAATGAAGGGATACGAAAAATAGCACACACAATCTGTTTGTTTTACAAATTATAGGGTTTTTTTCTTAGAGAGACCGAGTACGGCTGAGTGAGAAAATAGGCAGCCTGCATTGTTCATGTCAACCTTCTCAAATATAGGTTATACGACTTATTAGCTAATAGGAAATCCAGCCTTCATAATGAATAATTGGACTTTACCACGAGTTTCAGTAGCCACTATGATTATACTTTGTATGACAGCCACCCACCGAAGAGGGATGTGTCGGGCCATTGGCTCAAATAAAATGGTGACACAACGCATTTTCATTCTCTGGACTACATCTTACTGGAAATCTAGAATGGAACATGGTCCTGCTACAAGGGAGATCCAGCGAGAGTTTGAGAATGAACTCTGAAGACGTAGAAGTTTGACAGCCAAAAGAGATCAAAGGGATTGTCAAATAAATCCCTTTAGAAGGCTGGATTTACCTTTAGCCACTTGGTCTTATATTGCCGTGGGTCAAACATCCTGGCATGGCAAAGAGTCAGCATCGAATATGTTAAACGAAACTGAAAATATTGAGTTGTAGAGATCGATGCCAGTTAGTCGGCACGGCACCCCGTGATGATGTTCTCCGTTTATCTCAAACTTTTATTCATATGATGACTTTTTGAATTCAGTAGATTGATAAGATCGCACGTGGTTGAATGGCTAGAACTCCGGTATCAGAACCATGAGGTCTGTCTTGGGTTCAAATCTCCGGTTGGGACAAGATTTCAAGTTTTGGAGATACAATAAAAAGTACATCCTGTACACGTCGTGGCAACTACTATTACAAAGAGGGCTATATTTCCAACGTCTATAAAATAGCCTTACTGCACCCTGTTCTCATCGACACAAACTCCTTGACGTGAAGATGGGGGCTTAGTCTAGCCAATAGAAGTTGTAAACAGATTAGTCGGGCCATCCCTGACATCGAGCAGGACTACAATCCTGTCCAAGCAATCACTGATGCTTAAGTCGGAGATACCAGGTCGAGAGACACATCAGCAACCAGGATATCACGCAAAACTACTAGATGACATGTCTTCAATGGGCTCCGCAACACGAAAATGTACAGTAGGGAACGTTTTAAGGAGTTATTACTTGACTGATAAGCTTTGTGCAAATCCTATCACTCCACTTGGACAGATTGGGAATAGGGTTATCACTGTAGATGTTTGATTGAGAATGGGATTATCACTGTAGATGTTTGATTGAAAATGGGATTATCACTGTAGATGTTTGATTGAAAATGGGATTATCACTGTAGATGTTTGATTGAAAATGGGATTATCACTGTAGACATTTCATTGAAAATGGGATTATCAGTGTAGATGTTTGATTGAAAATGGGATTATCACTGTAGATGTTTGATTGAGAATGAGATTATCACTGTAGATGTGTGATTGAAAATGGAATTATCACTATAGATGTGTGATTAGAATTGGAATTATCACTGTAAATGTTTTATTGAAAATGGGATTATCACTGTAGATATTTGACTGGAAATGGGATTATCACTGTAGATGTTTGATTGAGAATGGGATTATCTCTGTAGATGTTTAATTCACATATATTTTTCTAACTAGTCCCCGAGGTTGAGCTGCTGAATATCTCATTGTTCCATAAGATAATAAGATTTTATTAAAGAGCCCCATGGTTCGCTCACTATTTTCCATCTATCGTGGTTTATGCCTAAGGTAGCCTGGAACTTTGCCAAGACCTGATGGGAGCAAAGAATAGCAACACTATTTACCTTTCACGCATGTCATAAGAGGCGATTAAGGAAGTTATGGGGTTGAGTTGACTTTCTTATCACATATAATCTCAAAGTGACCCAGAAACCATGTTGAAGTTGGATATGCGAGACCGAAAGTAGCAGATATCGCAACAAAGCTGTAAAACATAACACAACGCATTCCGTTCATGGGACTACGTTCTGCTAATCTGCAGGAGTCTGAGGGTGTCTACAAAACCGATGTTCAATAATAGTGACCTCTACTTCATATGAAATAAAATATGATTATTTAGTGCAGGTCTGTGTCACGTCGGAGCAGATATGTGTCACGTCGGTGCAGATATGTGTCACGTCGGAGCAGATATGTGTCACGTCGGTGCGCAGCGATACATTATAAACACCATATATATATAATATAATATGTTTATGCATACACTAATACACACACACATATGTACAAGAAATACAGACTCATTTGTGTTTTTTTAATGTCTGGACATTGAATTATTTCCCTTTTTTCCCCTGCCTTTTCCTTCTCACCTTCTCTCTCTCTCTCTCTCTCTCTCTCTCTCTCTCTCTCTCTCTCTCTCTCTACTCTGCCTCTCAGTTAATTTTTGGCTTCAGATTTCTAGAAGATTCTCCTTGACTTTCACAGATGCGCAGTCTGAGATTTAGAGCTCAACCCCAAATTCCCTGGGGTGGTACTAAAACAATTCGTTGTCAAGCTCGGCCCAGAGAATCCATTTACAAGTTCAACATTTGAGTCCTGGTAAAGCTATTAAAACGCCCAGCAGAAGGCTGAGTTCAATTTTGTGCCAGGTTCCTACATCTTGACTCCAGAACACCAAACATACTGCATTTCGTTGTTGTCTTCCTTGACAGTATCGTCACTTCTTGTATAGCTGTGTCGACACATGTATCGTTTATCTAATGGACCTGTTTTAATATTTTAACAACCATCTTAATTCTGGTGAACGCAGACGGCTTCAGCAATATCTGTCATTTTTGTTATTAAATTCTGACTTAGGGCGTGGCTACAAATTTTGACTGACAAATGTCACATTTGTTACCAAAGCGATATGCTGTCTTCTTATAATATTATTTTTTCCCCTCAAATGAAGAAAAACTAGAAACCAGGGGGTGTAGATACGCATCTGGTAAAGTGGGGGTTGTTTACCTGAATAAGTAAGAAGAAAAAACCCAAAAAGAACATTTATTTGTTTCGCATGAATTTTTAATGATCTTATGGGGGAGGGGGTGGGGTGGTGGTGAGGGTTCCCACTGCTTTGGATTTGTTTCCTACTATTAAATACAAAGTTCTAATTTCGAGATTGACCCCCCTTCCCCCCCCCCCCCAACTTTCTCCGAGTCTATGTGATTGAATTGACCCCCCCCCCCTTTCTCAATAATCCCCCATAAGAACTAGAAGATGATAGTGGCAGTATTACATGCGCCATGAGTTTCAGTATTTTTGAATGATCAAATGTCCTAATATACCTTAGATGGACTCGTATCTATGGTTGAAAGCAGAGTGCATCGTTATAAGAAGTCCTTAACCAAAACTAGTAAATGTAAGTCAGATTGGTTGGGGTTCAAACATCGGGTACTCCTTAGTCAGAGAGTGGTTGGGGTTCAAACATCTGACGCTCCTTAGAAGATCTGAACATAAATTTAATTACTAGGAATATCGGCATACTTATACCCCCCCCCCCCCTTTTTTTTTTTACTGGTTTAATTAAAAAGGTTATTAAAAATCCCCCCTCCCCCCCCCCCAATGATGTCAGTCTTGTACGTAATCCCAAAGACCACACAGAAGATCTGAGGACGGGATTTAACCCCTTATCTTCTCATAACATTGTGGTATATTATCATCATCATCATCATTAAGTGCCGTCTCCGCAACGAAGGTTGGCTGCAACGTATCTCCAACATCTCCTGTCTCTTGTCTTGGTGGTGCACTCTTCTAGACTGTAACCTGTCAATCGTGTGATGTTACTCTCCCACTTGTATTTTTGCCTACCTCTTGCTCGCTTTCCTTTGACTTTACCCTCAAGTAAGGTCTTCGATAAGGTGCCATGTCTTTTAATGTGTTCAAAGTATTTTGGTATATATATGATTAATGCCATATATGGTCAGTATTTATCATGCTTTTAACTTATACCTTTAACTTACCATAATATCTGGTACCCATTTCCTGTGGAGGCGCGATGCACAAACAGGAAACATGTCTAAAAAATATTCCAGTTGAGCTAGAAAATCGATCTTGGACATTCCACACTCCACTATGGACATGTGTATTCAACACCTCACTAGGGACATGGGTATTCATCACCTCACTAGGGACATGGGCATTCAACACCTCACTAGGGACATGGGCATTCAACACCTCACTAGGGACATGGGCATTCAACACCTCACTAGGGACATGGGCATTCAACACCTCACTAGGGACATGGGCATTCAACACCTCACTAGGGACATGGGCATTCAACACCACACTATGGACATGTGTATTCAACACCACACTAGGGACATGGGCATTCAACCCCCCCCCCCCCCATTAGGAACTTGGGCATTTAACCCTCCAATAGGAGCTTGGGCATTCAACACCACACTAGGAACTTGGGCATTTAACACCCAACTAGGAACTTGGGCATTTAACACCCCACCAGGAACTTGGGCATTTAACACTCCACTAGGAACTTGGGCATTTAACACTCCACTAGGAACTTGGGCATTTAACACTCCACTAGGAACTTGGGCATTTAACACCCCACTAGGAACTTGGGTATTTAACACTCCACTAGGAACATGAGCATTTAATACTCCACTAGGAACTTGGGTATTTAACACTCCACTAGGAACTTGGGTATTTAACACTCCACCAGGAACTTGGGTATTTAACACTCCACCAGGAACTTGGGTATTTAACACTCCACCAGGAACTTGGGTATTTAACACTCCACTAGGAACTTGAGCATTTAGCACTCCACTAGTAACTTGGGCATTTAACACTCCACTGGGAAACTAGCACACTAACCAATTAGTTATATAGTTAGTTCCTGTTTTTTCAAGGACACATAGGGCAGAAATCATGTTTCTCCATGCCGTGCAGTTCGCTACAATCTGTTGTAGTTATTGGATGGTGTTAATGCTCATTGTCATTTTCTCGTTCTTGATTCTTCTTCATATTGTTGTCCTGAATCTTTCACGTTTTCGTTTTACTTAATTTGTTTCGGATAACTTCAAAACATGTTATAATCTGTTCACAAGAAATACACCAATGACTTATTATGACGATATACACCCGTTTCAAACATGATGTGAGTTCAACTTGGTTATAGTATGGCGTGAAATCATAGAAAAAAGGGAACGTGGTTCAGGTAGTCCTGCTACCACGTCCAGAAGAACGTAAAGTAATTTGTTTTAATTTCTGTCTCTTTATGATTAGTATGTCATAAACATATTCTAGAAATGACTTTATCATGTCTTGCATTTTTACAAGAAGACAATAGAAAACCTAATGTCCCTTGTGGTACGAATACGGATGTTATATGTTTGTTGTTACTGAGGATATTTCAATACTTGTACGGGATGTTCATTGTTGTTTTGTAACACTCCTTGTCTCGATTGGTCAGTTCTTAGTTTACTTGAGTACACAGTTTATCTTGACAAAATCACATCATTATTTTTTTGGAGATGCAGTTAGTCAAGTAAGGAAAAATCCGTTTACTCAAGTTGCCAGAGGATTCGGTACCGTTAGAACAGACCTGGTTCAATTCCCATTGGTCTCAAGAATTTTTAATTTATTCTCTTTTTTCCTACTTGAATTTACTTGTATTTGTTAATAATGAGATTATTGGTCACTAGCTTCTCATTGCTTGTTCTGATAGCTCATACCATCCACATCATCGTCAACAGTATCATCATCATCATCGGTATCACCTGGGAGTCGTTTCAGTTACACAATTGAGAATCACCTGTGCTTTTCTTAGAAAGAATACGGTATATCAAGATCTACCTGCTTATCAGATATAGGGATCATTTCATCATCATCATGTGTCAAGATCTACCTGCTTATCAGATATAGTGATCATTGCATCATCATCATGTGCGTTGCAGCAACCATAAATTTGTATACAAACTGATAGTATCATCTCTAATATTGTTTACGTAATCTTCTTACTTTTCAAATAAGGGCACACGTTATTCATGGACACTACACATTTCTATCATTCTTCAAAAGTCAACGTTAGTAGTATTATAGGGATGAAATGATGTGTGCATAAATTGTATATTCTTCAAATGTGAACGTTATCACATCAAGCGTTTTCATTTTGTAGCACATTTACCTATCTACTTACCTACATACCTATCTATCTAACTACTATACTATCTGTATATCAACCAACATATCTCTCTATATGTCTATTACATACCCATATGTCTACCTATCAGCATATCTACTTACATAACCACCTTCCAACCTACTTAACTTCTTCTTCTTCTTCAGCGTTCATTCTCAAACTCCCACTGGATTTCTCTTGTAACAGGACAATGATCCTACAAGATTTCCAGTTGAATGTAGTCCAGAGAATGGAAATGCGTTGTGTTGCCGTTGTATTTGCGCCAGTGGCCCAACACATCCGTCTTCGGCGGTACCTACTTAACTATTTACCTACCTATCTACATACCTATCTATCTAATTACTTAACTTCATACCTACCTACCTGCAAATCTATATACCTACCTACATATCTATCTACCTACCCACTTATCTACTGACCAAATTACCTACCAAACTACATACCTATCTAACTACATATATATTTACATAACTATCTACATTTACCTGCTTACTTACCTACTAAATCTATCTATCTGTTTATCTATCTGTATATCTGTCCAACTGCATATCTGCCTATCATCTGTATATCTATCTATCATCCGTATATCTGTCTATCATCTGTATATATGTCTATCTATTTATCTGTTTGTCTGTATATCTATCTATATTTCCCGTTTGGCAAAAGGGGTCTGAACTTCTAATCAAGGGGCAAATAATAGGGCAATATTTTCCTTCTTCTTCTTAGCTGTGTTATGTTGTAGGAGGCGATTAAGAAAAAAATGGGATATAGGTTGACAATTTGTCCCCAGTGAAAAGGTCTTTATCCTTGCATTTCTTTCATTCAATTTCTTACCTTTTTCTTCTGTCAAACGGTTCTTCAAATTATTTAGAAATTCTACTCTTATCCTTGTCTGGCATGATTAGTACGGAATGCTAGGTGTGCCAGCACTGTTAATGGGTCGACAGATTTGACAGAAGAATGATGAATAAGTTGGCCCAGAAGTATATGTTGCACTTCTGACAGGACGTAGTGATCCTGGGATGCTGTCACATTGAATGTCTACGTTCGGTGACTACACATGCATCCACAAACCCCATTCACAACCTTCCATCCACAACCCCCAACTGTTTAATACTATGTCTTTGAGACAGCAATCCTTAAGAGAGCCACCTGGGTCACTTAACTATTCGGTCCATAGTCACCTGAAGAGAGTCATCTGGATCATTCACCTATACAGTCCATAGTCACCTGTAGAGATTCATCTAGGTCACTCACACATGCAGTCAATAGTCACCTGGGTCACCCATGCAGTCAATAGGCGATGTTACTATAGGCTTGGAAGAAACGCACACACAATCATGTCTAGGTTATGGTCACAACAGACTCAAACAACAAATGTACAGGAGATTTGGAGTTATTGACTGATGTGTGCTGACTCAAACACTTGCTGACTCTTATTTATGTTATGTGACTAATATACAGATGTGTAAGGGAAATGTGAAGTTGGCGACACTGATATGTGCCCCCATGAACAATCTCCAGAAAAAAACAGAACATATTTTGTAGAACTGCCCGCTGTACCATACGACAAGAACTGGCTGCTGTACCACACCACAAGAACTGGTCGCTGTACCACACTATAAGAACTGCCTAGTGTACCACACCACAGGAACTGCCTAGTGTACCACACCACATACATTGCGCACTGTAGCACATCACAAGAGGAAACTATGACCATCTGAACCAGCTTTGAGAGACAGTAGATATAACTCCGGCTTCAGGACACAACCCGATACTAGAAATGCGAGCACTGGTGTAACACACGGCAAATGAAAAAATCAATGGAAACAGGTATACCAGGTAAAGTACGTATGTTGTGACGATGGCAGGAGAAATGAAACATGCCATAGGGAAGACTAAGATCAATGCTAGAAGGCGCCACTTTACGCCAACAATCTGCTATCAATGTCAAAAATAGTCTGTAACAGTCTCGCAGCAAAGTAAAATTGTTACATGGGGAAATGAAGTGTCTGAGAAAAGCTGCAATGCTTACTGAACTAGATAAAGAAAAGAAATAAGGAAAATAGTTGGTATAATATCATGTATTGAGCATATCGAAAGACCGCAAGTAAAATGGTTCGGTCACCTAATGAGAATGAGCCCAAATCAAATACCAGTAAGAGCATATAACAAAAGAATATCACAATATATATAGTCAAAAGTAGGCCAAGAAAACGGTGGATAGAATACATCCAGACACCATTGAAAACTAAACAAGGATTCAACGCAGCCAGGTCGACATATCTGGCCTTGTAACAACAGTTGATGCTCCCACCCCTACTCTTAACGGCAAGTGTGGATACTTTCAACCATCATTGACCCGAGAAAAAGCATTCGATAGAGACAATCGATAACTCTTCCTTCATCTTTGATTTTGGAGTTATCCCCCATTCTGTAACGATTTCAACAACTAGCCAGTACCGACAGCAATACTAAATACAGCATTTTGTATTATAAAAATAATGTTCGAAAGATGGACAGAAAATCCATTCATTTTAAAACAGAGAATCCTTCTGTGATTTGTATAAACATTAAATATTCTCACTTTTAAAATGTGACGGCGGAGAATACTTTTAAAGGACGCTTGAAGAGAACTTGAGGGTTCTGTTCTGGTCTAAGAGGCGTGTCAAATGAGCACTCCTATCTGAGTCCCGAGAGAGAGGCACGCGACGAGTGAGTATGAAAAGATTAGCAACATTTTGTACTGTGAGTGACAGCTGGGCTCAAGTCATCGTGCAGCACGGACTGCCAGAGAACAAAACACAACACTACAACGCGAACATAACAAACTAGCGCCACGAACACAACAAACCGACAGCGTATCAATGACTCAACATAATAGAAAACTAATTTGACGCTTGAGCGGCCAGGCAATAGAATAACTGCCCATTCAGTGTCCATACACTGGTTCGAAATGACGCGAACAATTCCGGAAGGAAATGCTGAAGAAATCCAAGGATAGCGGGGGAGCTCAGTTCGGTAATTGTTTTTGGTACCCATTGCACTTCATCAACCCCTATTTGGATGTCTCATTGTTACACCAGCAAAAATGAACATTTGCTTGTGAAAGCTGAGGTTTAATGAGCCAAATTAAGTAATGAGAGAAGACATGAACTCTTGGTTTCTTGTGTTTGAAAATACAAAAGTAGCGCACTTTTCTCATCATCATAAAGTGCCGTCTTCGCAAAGAATGTTGGATGCAGCAAACCTCCAATATCTCTGTGTTTATATCCAATATTGCCTTGGTGGTGCACTTGTTAGACTGTATTTTATCCATCTCCTGATGGTACTCTCCTACTTGTATCTCTTCCAGCTTCGTGATCGCATCCCTTCAATCCCCCCCCCCAAGTAAGGTCTTCAAAAAGGTGGCATATCATTTAATATGTTCAATTTTTGTTTTGTTTTGTTATTTCTTTAAATAGTTCTGTTGATACGAAGTGTTGTTTGGACCTCATAATTACATTTCTTCTCTTTCCATCAAGTTCTCCCTATTCTTGTATATAGCCACATCCCAAATCCTCAATTATGTCTACTAGTTGTTGACTCATTAGCCATACAAACATGTATACATGTAAAATATAGACCCACTATGTCGCATCTTATCATTCACATTTGTTGTTTGTGATTTGTTTTTATGCTAATATTTTCCTCATGTTATTGCAAGTATTTATCCCGAGTACTGACACCTCTGGGCAGGAGACAGTTTCTCAAAACATTTGTACACCTCTGACAGTTGGTGCACACCGCTGAAAGTTATTGCACACCGCTGGCAGTTGTTGTACACCGCTGACAGTTATTGCACACCGCTGACAGTTGTTGCACACTGCTGACAATTGGCGCACACCGTTGATAGTTGGTGCACACCGCTGATAGTCGGTGCACACAGTTGATAGTTAGAGTCTCTGCGTATGGAATGAAACTATGTAGAAATCTTCTAGTTTTAGAAATCTCCACTTGGGAAGTAAGAGATAATTGCTCGTAATTATTTGTGATTTAAACAACAACTTTCATAAAGTAGATCTTGAAAATGTTACGGATCTATTGAAAACATATTAACTTTAATGGGAAATAACCGTTAAAATAATGAACACCAAATGACCAGGTTATTTGAGTTGAATTGCTTTTTCTTTTAAAAAAAACCTCATTGTGTAATTAAGGTAAATGCAATTTTTTGAAAGTGTGTTTTGTGTACAAATCTTGATTTCTTTGCTATTTTCCATACTGTTTCTTGTGTTCAGATCCTAATTGCTGTTCTATTTTCGATATATATATATATATATATATATATATATATATATATATATATATATATATATATATATATATATATATATATTGTGTGCATAAATCCTGATTGCTGTTCTATTTTCCATATTGTTTCTTGTGTATAAATTTTCCATATTGTTTCTTGCACGAGAATAGTTTCTAAAAAGTAACGAATGAGGGTCTATTTATTCTGTTCAAATGTCTTCTACTGCAGGGGATCACGAGAGAAGCGGACAGCTATAGAATCGAGGCTGCAAATACTGTCGGATAATATTTTAATGTTCAATATTCTATCCATTAGGAAAATAAATGACCACCTCTGAGTAGAAGGCTCCCTGAATACGCTAAGCCGAAAGCTGAAGTCTTCTGGGAACGAAAGAAAGCTAAGAAAAACCACCCCACTGCACACAGGAAGTAAGAACTAAGTGAATCCTGCAACAGGCGTTTGTGCATCTGGACAGTTCAGAAAGCAATGGTAAACAATTGAACTCATTTATCTTATTTATTTACATCTATGTAACGTAAACAGACACAATTTGTTAGTTGATGACTTCGTTAGCATTATTTTTTCCCTAAAATATCCGGATTTGCTAGTAATCAACACACCAGTACAGTAAACACCAGTTTACCACCCAGTAAGAAAGGTGCGCCTCTCGATTACAAAAAAACAAAACAACCAATGGAAAAAAAAACTGTATAATACATTGTACAGGCACACACATTATTTATTTAACGTAGGATAAAAGAAGTAGAAATATATCATTCTGGATCTCGACTGTGGTACTAAGGGAACGCATCCCTCTCGGCGGATCCAGGGGTAGCAGATAACCAAGATCCCAAATGTACCTCCTCGCGGTCCACCCTGGAAACAGAAATACAGCAGCTTGAGCTGATTCTAGCTAAATCATTTGGGGATCGTGTCCGAGAATGTTGAAGTAGCAGATGGAAAGATATTTGACTGCATAAGAGACAGACATTATCTCCAACACCACCAGCACCAACACATACAGCGGCACTGTTGACACACGGTGACGCTAGTCAGTCCAGTCCGAACATAGGAGGGGCGGCCAATAAAAAAGGCACGAAAAGGTAGATTTAATACTGAGTACAATGAAAGGGCAGAACAGCGCCAGAGGGCAGCGTCAACTGCAAATAGAAAGTGAAAACGGTTCAAGGAAATCTGAACTACAAGCTCTGTTAGCTCGAGACACGCTTCTAGTTACCTGTGTTCCTTATGGGCAGAGACCCAGACCCAATCATGGGCACCCTACAAAGCAAGAAGACCTGGCCTAACTCTAATATCGAGCCTTCCTATACCGGAAACATGGCAGTGAAGAGAAGGGTTCCGTATCCGATGGGCTCAGGCACAAAAGGGACAACGATGGCAGCCCTGGCCCAACTCTACTGTCAAGCTTTCCTATACCGGAAATACACCTGCAGAGAGAAAGGGTTCAGTACCCGATGGGCTCAGGCGCTATTGGGACAATGTCGCTCAGCTCGAGAACGCCTTGCTCTCACACGCGTGGTGTGAGACTCGAACTTGGACGAGGGGTTCACGATGTCGGTGAACGACACCTCGGGTAAGAAGGCTAAAGAGTCAGAGTCCAACTCTTCTGTTGAGTTCTTCCTCATACGGAATCACGCTCACTGATGAGAAAATGTTCAGTACCCGATGGGCACAGACACAGTACGTCCAATTACACTAGGAAGTTCATAGACAGTGGAACACCTCGTGCGAGATAGACGTGAACGACAATCTTCTTGCGAAGAATCACTACACACCCTCGTGCCCGGCGACAGATATGCAGTCTGTCACGGATTATGAAAACCTACAACTCAAATTAAAGGCATAATGAAAACGGATGTGCTAGACCTCGGACGTCCAGACCACAGAGTGGCCAACCGAGGTGCAAATAACACAGTTTTACTGTGGAACTTGCAGCACAAAGTACTTCACGCTCCCTGGCGGAAATCACACGATATAATCGTTGTGGTTATATGAGAGCGAACGCAGAAGAAGAAGAATAATCTCGACAAATAACTGTTAGCGTATTTTAATACTATTGTAAGTTCGTTCTAATTTTAAGAACACATGCAAAAAATGAAGTTGATACATCAAATACATTTCTAGTTATTTGAAAACAAAGTCAGACACGAAATTCGGAACTAATGGTAATTGTATTGTTCGTTGGATGACTTCCTTGTAATTACGCTAGATTGTCTAGAATCGTTATCTTTGCCTCACCCTGTCTAGCGGGAATTTACATATTTCAATTTGGATGCTTGGACTTGACGATAACATCAGACGGGAAAAACATTGCAGAAATTAGGAACAGATGTGATCAAACAAGGAGACATTTTCACAAGGTGAAAAGTATGGTTACCTAGTTACTTTTAGTTTTTTTTTATCATGAAGTAAGATGTTATATCCTGAAGTAAGATGTTCAAAACGAGTTAGCCAATGAGGTGTTATTTCATTATCAGTTAATGTAGAACATAATAGAAAACAGACTTGTAATCAAGTTGTAAGGATAATTGGAGAGGAGATGGACGCCCAATTAAATGCTATACTTAAGAATACATCACAGAAAAGAAACGACAGCGTTCTAAAATATACTGAGAAGTGGGCGAATGTAGACATAGATTCCAAGTGTTATTGAACACTTCTACATATTTCATCTACAGCAAATTAGATAAATATATCAGTACGACACACACTAGGCATACATGTCTGCAAGATATGCCACTTTTAATAGTTTAACTTCGAAAATGTTACATGGTCTCACCAGTATAACTCAGAAACTGAAAGAAAACTCACACGAATGTAAGATAGCTTCAACCTTCGTATTTATACCACTGACTCATTTTATGACGTCATGAATCACGTGTTATAGCCTTATCTATATGCATATCGCTGTTACCAGTGTACTGCCATTTGCACTGAGCTGTTCCCTCTAACACTGTCTTAACTACGTATTTTACTGAATAAGTGAACAGTTTTTATATCATATACCAGTGATGGGCACACTACGGCCCGATGGTCAAGACATTTTTTTATGGTTGCACTACAAAAACCACCATCAGTTGCACTACAAAAACCACTATAAGTTAAACTACAAAAGCCACCATCATCATCAGCCTTACTTCCGTGAACACAATCAGTTGCACTACCAAAAAAACACCATCAGTTGCACTACAAAATCCACCATCCGTTGCACTACAAAATCCACCATCAGTTAAACTACAAAACCCCCATCAGTTACACTACAAAAACCACCATCATCACACCACCATCTTTCACCAAACATTCGCCAACCACATACCACATATTTCCACATTCCATATCATTTTTCACATGTATCGAATCTGTCATGTAATCGAATGCATAAGTTCCATTCCATGACCAGACTTGACGTTTCAATAAATATGAAATTCGATATAAATTATAATCGAGTCATGAAATATTATTTTCGCCCAGATAATCAGAAGCAACTACAAGAAAATAATAGAATTATTACCATTATTCAGAAGAAGCGCGCAATTCCTCACGTGAAATATTATCTGCTCCTGTGCAACCAAAATCAGGACTGATGGAAGGCGTCCGTGCTGTAGAAAACTATCTGATGGAGATCGGGTAATTTCTTCAATTTTTGATCGTCAAATGGAAACATGAAACTTGGGATGAGATTGTTCTAGTACGAACCTGCCGCGCTTTGTTGTTAGAGATTATTTGTTCAGAGTTTTAACATGAACATTTAGTTAGATTATGCTGTTGTTGTGATCACACGTTATCTAGTCTTGTTGGGTGATTCATGGGTGTTGGTGCGCGTCTCAACCTAATATCTCCGACTTCAGCACCTGTGGTTGCTTGGGTAGGAATGTGGTCGATGTAAGAGTGACCCGACCAATCTTAGTTTCCAGCCTCTGTTGATTGGATTACATTTAGTCAGATGTAACGAGTTATTTGTTACAAAACTGTTACATTTTCATCTTACTCAATCAATGTATCGCCCCAGAGTTGGCGAGGTCAGAATATGGGGGGGGGGGGCAGCAGAAATTTAATTTGTGGTGAGAAACGCTTCGTTCAATCGCGGACGTTAGTTCAATGTGTTGTATCACAGATTTTGACCATCACAAATAATGGAGATCGAGGTTCAGGTTATCCTAGCAAAGTATTAAGTTATATTGTAACTGCGAGAAGAGGGAGGGAGTGGGGAATCACAGACGGTATTATGCAGGAGCTACAGTCCTGCAGGAGTGTACAAAGCAACTCTGAGACGCCAACTCATAGACGGCAAATCTGAAACACCAAATCTGAGACACCAACTCTGAGACATCAACTCTGAGACGCCAAATCTGAGACGCCAAAGCCTAATTTAATTTAGTTGTACGAGTGAAATTGGATGAGTCAGGCCACAAAAGAAAAAAAAATTCGAAACGACGCCATTGTGTTATCATTTCCGTTCTCTGAACGACATTCTGCTGGACACCTAGCAGGTCCAGTGTTCTGCTACAAGAGAAATCCAGCGGGAGTTTGAGAATGAAGGCTAGCGAAGACGAGTTATGTTAATGAAGAAATATGATTGCCGTAATCGGATATGCTGGTCTGGAGGGTGCAAATAACCTAGCTCAGCTATAAGCCAGCAGTACAACGTACTTCACGGTGTCCGGTTTAAATATAGGACATTCTGTGTTTGCTTTGCTTGTGAACGCAGACAAAGAAGAAGATAAGGACGTCAGAGCTAGAATTTGCTCAGGGTAAAATAATGCATAGTTTCGGCGTTAAAAAAGATTATAAAGATTTCGATCTGTCATGAATGTAGCAAGAGACAGCTAAGTAAGATTTGAATGGATTAGGCATCACACAACATGGCAGAATCAAAGTGACTCAAACTGACCTGCTGAAATCGAATGCATTGAGGTTAAATGTGAAGGTATTACTTTTCAAAGAAAACACCTTACGCTGGATTGCCTTCCTTCATGGAATAAACATGCACCTCTCTTGCAAAACCAGTTCTTTGAGACACCTTTACTGTAAACTACCACGTTTTTTAATGTCCAGCGCTGGGTGACGTCAGGAAAATGCTTCTCCCATGGAGGCCAGATAAATGAAACACCTTATATGAAACAAAACAGCAGATCATAAACACTTACAGATATCAATCACACAATAGCAATGGGTCAAAGATCATGAGCCTATGGACCGCTGGATCAGCAAACAACCAGACAATCATCTAACCAACCAACCAATCAATCAATCAATCAATCAATAAACCCGTAACCCTTCAGGGTCGTAGGGGTACCACATTGGATGCTTCAGCACAGAGAGTCCTCCAGCGAATTCTATCCTCAGCGATGCGGATGAGTGTGGCAATATCTTGTCCTGTCCATTTATTGATGTTGTCTGTCCATGCCTCTATTTGTCCTCCTCTGCTTCTTCTACCCACGACAGTTCCCTGCAGTATTGTTTCTGCCAAGGAACCATGCCTGCATACATGTCCGAACTATGCTAATTTTCGTCGTTTCACTATTGAAAGAAATGGTTCCTGAACACCTGCACACGTCTCAACTTTATTTCTTACATAACGTTATTTCTCGGTTGGTTCTAACCAACCAGTTAAACATTAATCTTTGGATGCCGATGTAGATAAACTGTTACTTTATTAGGTCCACTGTTCGATTTCAAGCGTGCCTGGAAATACACGTTCCTTAGATCACCCATGGAACCTAGGTCGACCTGTTTAAAAATGGTTACCATATTATCTGCAAAAGTAAAGAAAGTGGGGGTGATGCTGAGTAAATAACCCGTAGGTGTATCCATCCATCCATAAATCCGTAACCCGTCAGGGTGATAGAGGTACCACATTGGATGCTTCAGCTTATAGACTCCTCCAGCGATTTCTATCTTCAACGATACAGATGAGTGAGGGAAAATCTTGTCATGTCCATTTCTTGATGTTGTCTGTCCATGTATAATTTTGTCCTTTCTTTGCTTTTTCCACCTTCAACGGTTACCTGCAGTATTGTTTTTGACAAGGAATCGTGCCTGCATACATGTCAACAACATGCTAATTTTCGACATGTGCATGCGGATGTTCAAATAAAAACACCATCCAAACACGTCCTGCAATATTTCGAGTGAAATAGAGCAAGTAAAACTTTTAGTATTAGCTCTTAAAGTCCATGCCATGTGTTTCTGGTTATCATGTTTTTCCATAGCTTTTTATTGTGTCTGCTGTTAGTCGTAAAAATAAATCAGTGTTGTCAGGCATTTCTTCATATGGTCCATGCCGTATGTGGCGTTGGTTATCATATCTTTCCACGTACCTCTATTTCGTGTGCTGTCAATCATCTTTAGCCAACAACTGTCAAACTCTCCTTCTTTCCCGTCGCCAACAACTTTCAAACTCTCTCTCCCTCTTTGAAGTCCAACAACTGTCAAACTCTCTTGCTTTCCCTTGGCCAACAACTTTAAAACTATCTCTCTCTCTCATTCCCTTGACCAACAACTGTCAAACTCTATCTTTCTCTTTCTTTCCCTTGGCCATCAACTGTCAAACTCTCCCTCTTTCCCTTGGCCAACAACTATCAAACAATATTCAGAATGCTTCCTTCCTCCCACCCCGAATTCAGGTAACTATTGATTTAATTTATGTACATCTCCGAAGGACAGTTTGTAAATGTAAAACATTTTTTCATTAAGAATTCAAGCAGCGTATTTGTATAAGCTTTAGGACTGGAACTCAGGCCCGTCGATAAATTGGGAGGGAGTGTTAAAACACACAAGCACCCTGGCAAAACGGAATATGACTTAAACCCAAGGAACTTGTTATAAAGTCGGGTACATATCCACAGAAGCATCCCCCCCTCCCTTTATGTTGTGATTGTTCACAAAAGGTCATCAAATTTTACATGAAATATAGACGATATGAAACCTGAAAGCACCCGAATTACCGTTCCTTCACTTTTTTTGTTAGGTAACCCCCCTCCCCCACATTTTTAGATACCCCCCCCCTCCACAGATTTAGAGAGAAGATATCTATGGACATGCATTAACTAAATACATATTTGTTCATGTATTTGTTAGTGTATTTGTTCGTGAATTTGTTAGTGTATTTGTTCGTGAATTTGTTCGTGAATCTGTTCGTGTATTTGTTTATGCAGTGTCTACTTTGCCATTTCATTATTACAAAAAAATAAACAATCAATGATGTAGTTTAATTTATTCAAGATTAACATCCCTAATTTGTTCAAGATTAACATCCCTAATTTATTCAAGAATAACATCCCTAATGTATTCAAGATTAACATCCCTAATTTGTTCAAGATTAACATCCCTAATTTATTCAAGAATAACATCCCTAATTTATTCAAGAATAACATCCCTAATGTATTCAAGATTAACATCCCTAATTTATTCAAGATTAACATCCCTAATTTATTCAAGATTAACATCCCTAATTTATTCAAGATTAACATCCCTAATTTGTTCAAAAAATAACATCCCTAATTTGTTCAAGATTAACATCCCTAATTTGTTCAAGAATAACATCCCTAATTTGCTAAAGATTAACATCCCTAATTTGCTCAAGATTAACATCTCTAATTTGCTCAAGATTAACATCCCTAATTTGCTCAAGATTAACATCCCTAATTTGTTCAAAAATTAACATCCCTAATTTGTTAAAAAATTAACATCCCTAATTTGTTCAAAAATTAACATCCCTAATTTGCTCAAGAATAACATCCCTAATTTGCTCAAGAATAACATCCCTAATTTGCTCAAGAATAACATCCCTAATTATGTGTATTCTATAGAATATTTATGGCTCACAGACTGACTCAATCAACAGTTTTCATAGTTGACCAGCACACAATTCTATGATTGCATCTATCTTGTCAGCTCGAGAGGTGGACGATCATTCCTGCAGATAACACATTGTGGCTTCAGTCTGTACGTGTATCAGGGTATGGAAATCATTGTCGCTGTTGTTTGTGTGATTGATGGCTTTGGGATGAAAGCCAATCTCATCGGGTCGGCCTGGTCACGTGACACGAGATGGGGGCCCGGACCTGCGGCGGATACTACATACTTTTCTTTCGGTTCTCACCATCTAAATTGATGCTATTTTTTTGCAGGACTTAACTGGGTGTTTTGTTAGCATATTCTGTCCCTTTCACTGTTGCCACTGAGACATTTTAAAAACAAGATCAATGATGTAATAAAATGTCAGTCATATCTTGAAGACATTTTAAGTTTATGTAGTTCTTCTTCTTCTGATGGCATATGTCTTGTGGCGTTGGTTATCTTGTCTTTCCACAACCTTCTATTTCGTGTGCTGTCAATCATTTCCGATACCGATGTTCTATCATGACACTGCTAGGTTGTGAAGTATATTCTCCCTGGGACTTCCACTACCTCTTTTGTTCTTCAATTTGCCTGTTGTTACAATGTGTTCCATCTTTCCTCTTCTCGTGATATGTCCACAAAATGTGGAATGTCTATTTCTAATGCGGATAAGCAGTTCTCTTTTTGAATTCACTTCTTTCAAGATATCGTCATTACGCTTTTTATCTCTCCATGGTGTTCTTAACATTCTTCTATAAAATCTCATCACTGTTGTCTCACTATAAGTTCTCATTGTTCTGTAATCAGTGTCCACGACTCATTTACATATATCACAATTGGTTAATATAACGTTCAAGTCACACTTATGATAGCTTGTCATATAATGTACTTTTAGCCATTCCTATTCTCCTTTTAACTTCTGTTTCACATCTGCTGTCATTTGTGATTATTTGTCCGAGATATTAATAATGTTTTACTTGCTGAAGTGTCTCTCCATGTATGTCTTCAATATAGAAATCTAGATTAAATACTCTATGTTTAAGTGTCTGCAAGGGTAAGGGATTCATGGCAGACCAATTCTGAAATACAAATGTCGATGTCAATATTCGATGGCAGAATTATCTATTGTCTATATTCTTTCCCCACGTGAAATGGTGGTTGTCTCTGTCCACACTTACTAAGGGGATGTTGAAGCCTCAGGTGTCATTCCAATGCCAGATGTGCCGCCTTGTTTGTTCAAATTTGACTTCTTATTTTCTATCCACCACTTTCTTGATCTACCTTTTGATCTACAAAAGAAAATCCAGATAGTATTTTGTTATGTGCTGGTATGGGTTGATGGTGAAAGTTCAGTTCTCTATCACCCCCTACATATCTCTATCACCCCTACATATATCTCTCACCCCTACATATCTCTATCACCCCTACATATCTCTCTCACTCCCTACATATCTCTATCACCCCTACATATCTCTATCACCCCTACATATCTCTATCACCCCTACATATCTCTCTCACCCCCTACATATATCTCTCACCCCCTACATATCTCTATCACCCCTACATATTGGGAAGTATAGATATATGATAGCCATGTCTTGAAATAAACAGAGCAACACTCAGGAACATTTGTTTGTGACGTTAAAAAAAGACGGAAGACAAGCAGAAAAGATAGACGAAAAAACAACTGTTCTGCGGCATGTTTGAGTAGAAGATTCATTTGGACACAGTCGTTTGAATTTGTGTATTCTCTAGACCAGTGTGCGGAAAAAATGTATATCTGAATCTGTCACACACTTTCAATTACTGTTCCCTCAATCACATCGACGGGAACACGCTCTCCCAAGAAGTCATACGCGGACTTTGCCGCCTGTGTATTCGGTCAGGAGCCAACTCAAGGTCATACAAATACCTAGCTACGTACATACCTACCTACCAGTCTATCTACCCTAACTACCTACATAGCTACCTACCTATCTGCCTGCTTGCCTGTCAGTCTGTCTCTCGGTCTGATATCTATTCATATTTTCTCTATTTTTGCTGTTAGGCGTCGCAGGATTGAATGACGATGGTTTTTTGTGGATATTTTACGTTTGGTCGTTTGATACACAGTAATATTATGACGTCTCATAATGTTGGTAACTCCTTCAATCCACCTTAATTTTTGTCTTCCTCTGCAACTTTCTGTTTCCATTTTCATGTTATATGCTCTTGCCGCTAGACACTAAGGATTCA